>BLSH010085622.1:398902-415657 GCA_018402905.1 Glandirana rugosa | reverse complement strand
GGCTCACTGATGGAGTTGGGGAGGGAAAGCTCATTGATGGAGGTGGGGAGGGAAGGCTCACTGATGGAGTTGGGGAGGGAAAGCTCATTGATGGAGGTGGGGAGGGAAGGCTCGCTGATGGAGTTGGGGAGGGAAAGCTCATTGATGAAGGTAGGGAGGGAAGGCTCATTGATTGAGGTGGGGAGGGAAGGCTCATTGATGGAGGTGGGGAGAGACTCATTGATAGACAAGGGGAGTGAAGGCTCATTGATGGATGTGGAGAAGGAAGGCTCACTGATAGAGTTGGGATGGGAAAGCTCATTGATGGAGGTGGGGAGGGAAGGCTCACTGATGGGGGTGGGGAGGGAAGGCTCATTGATGGATGTGGGGAGGGGCTCATTAATGGACAAGGGGAGTGGAGGCTCATTGATGAAGGTGGGGCAGGAAGGCTCACTGATGAAGTTGGGGGGGGCTCATTGATGGAGGTGGGGAGGGAAGGCTCGCTGATGGAGTTGGGGAGGGAAAGCTCATTGATGGAGGTGGGGAGGGAAGGCTCATTGATGGAGGTGGGGAAGGTAGAGGAGGCTCATTGATGAAGGTGGGGAGGGAAGGCCCATTAAAGGAGGTGGGAGAGGGAAGGCTCATTGATGGAGGTGGAAAGTGAAGGCTCATTGATGGAGGTGGGGGAAGGAAGGCTAATGGAGCTAACATTGCTTGAAAAGTGAATGCTGGTTCTGATAGAAAGGTGTCAGAACACAAAGAACATTGCAGTTTGTTGTGTATGGGGCTGTGTAGCCGCACACCGATTAGGGCGCCCATGCTGACCCATGTCCACAGCCAAAAGCACCCACAATTGTCACGTGAGCATCAGAACTGCAACACAGAGCAATGGAAGAAGGTGGCCTGGTCTGATGAATTCAAGAATGGTTTGAAGAACACAACAATGAGTTTAAGGTGTTGACTTGTCCTCCAAATTTCCAGGTCTTAATCCAATTGAGCATCTGTGGAATGTGCTGGAAAAACAAGTCCATGGAGGCCCCACCTCGCAATTTACAAGACTTAAAGGATCTGCTACTGACGGCTTGGTGGCAGATACCACAGCATACCTTCAGAGGTCTAGTGTAGCCTATGCCTTCGACGGGTTATGGTGGCAATCCCATCCTTTCAACGCTTTTGAATGGCATCCCAATGCGCCCAGGCACTGACATTTCAGGGCATTACACTGCTTACATGTAAATTATTTGTGTTGTAGTTGTACTACAATGAATTAGCATCCCATTTAAACTGAACCAGCTGTTTTAATGCAACACACGCATGTTGTACCTGACAGCAAATCATCAGACTACTGTGAATGGGCCCCATTTTTTTTCAGTTGTGTTCCTTTTTTTTAGTTGTGTATTCCAGGTGGAAACATTCCTGCTCTACCTTGCGGCATCAGAAGAGTTAAAGATTTCTACAACAGATTAGAACGGACCGGAAAGCCGTGGAGATTGTATTAAACAAGCGCGGCTTAAAAATGCAATCTAGGCAGAGGCAGTGCACTTCCCATGAAAAGAATGAGCCGTGTTTTCTGTTCCCATAATCCACAGAAATATGAACCATTTGCAGAAATCCCGAGTTCTCTGTGTATTTAATTATGAGAAACATGACATGCTCAGATCGGGGTGGGTGGCGATACATCCCGGACAGGAGATTTCTGGATTTAATGATGCTGACTAGTGGCTGCACTGCTCCTGACCTCTTCCAAAATGCTGACAACTGCAGACAGAAATGTACGGCACGCATCTTCTCTGTGTCACTCTTTATACAACATGGGTCTGTACACCGGCTGTCCCCATTACAAGGGGTTCTCACCCTCCCTGTATTGAGATCCCAAATCTGTACACCTGCTGTGCCCATTATGAGGGGTCCCCACCATCTTGGTGATTAGTTCCCGGATCTGTACACCTGCTGTGTCCATTATGAGGGGTTTCCACCATCCCTGTGCTACGTTCCTTGGTCTGTAAATCTTCTGACCCCATTGTAAGGGTGCTGACTTCTCGGGTCTGTACACCTGCTGTGCCCATTATGAGGGCTTCCCACCATCCCTGTGTGGAGTGTCAGGTCTGTACACCTGCTGTGCCCATTATGAGGGGTTCCCACCATCCCTGTGTGGAGTGTCAGGTCTGTACACCTGCTGTGCCCATTATGAGGGGTTCCCACCATCCCTGTGTGGAGATGTCAGGTCTGTACACCTGCTGTGCCCATTATGAGGGGTCCCCACCATCCCTGTGCTGAGTTCTCGGGTCTGTACACATGCTGTGCCCATTATGTGGGGTTCCCACCATCCCTGTGCTGAGTTCCCGGGTCTGTGCACCTGCTGTGCCCATTATGAGGGGTTCCCACCATCCCTGTGCTGAGTTCCCGGGTCTGTACACTATCTATCTTTATCCAGGTGGCTGTCTTCCCTTGGCATAGTAATACCAGTAATATCACAGGTCTACATTAAACACAGCACATTCTTCTTTGTGAATAAACCCTCATACACAGAATCTGTTTTCCCCTAAGAAGATCATATTATAGATATTACACAAACATCTTTAGGCAAACCGGCCCGCCACTGATGATGGGAGCGGAGAAGACAGGCCGGAGCTTCAAGGTTAGAGGCGGAAGGGAAGAGAAGTCGGCAGATGATCCGAGGACTCCGCTGTAGATCCGGCTCTAAGTTGAGGGAAATGATAAGTGACAGAGGGAGCTCAGAGGACACATTGAAATGCCGAGGAACAGCAGACACAGATATGAATCCCACATTACATACATCCCGGCCTGTATAGACTCTGACACCGAGACATTAACAGGCTGCAAAGATTATCTCTGGGCTATTAGATACTTAGACCATTTACTATGTGCCCATCCTGGAAGACCGACCTCACCTCCTACAGTCTATCCTTGTGTGGGCATTCCACCTTTATCTACCAATCTATCTATCTATCTATCTATCTATCTATCTATCTATCTATCTATCTACCTACTGTATCTAACTTTCCAACTATCTATCTGTGTAAATATCTATCTATCTATTTATTAATCATCTATGTATCTATATATTTATCTTTCCATTTCTGTCTATCTTGCCATTTTATCTGTCCAATTATCCATCTATTTATTTATTAATCTTGTGTACCCATCTATCTATCTTATATCTATTAACCTGATTGACTATCTATCTATCTATCTATCTATCTATCTATCTATCTATCTATCTATCTTATATCTATTAATCTGATTGACGATCTATCTATCTACCTTTTTATTAATTATCTATCAGTCAATCCGATTGCCTATCTATCTATCTTTTCATTATCTATCTATCTATCTATCTATCTATCTATCTATCTATCTATCTATGTATCTATCGTTCTATCTATCTATCTATCTATCTATCTATCTATCTATCGCTCTATCTATCTATCTATCTATCTATCTATCTATCTATCTTTTCATTAATTATCTATCTATCTATTAATCTGATTGAATATCTATTGATCTATCTATGTATATATGTTTCTATCTATCTATCTATCTATCTATCTATCTATCTATCTATCTATCTATCTATCTATCTATCTATCTATCTATCTATCGGCATAGGTTGATTGAATCATACCTATATAATATAGAAATACAGAATGCAGTAAATAGATCTCATGCAATAAAACTTTGTATGAATGAAAAATATTTTAAAAACCTGAACTGTCTAATGCAAAAAAATAAGAAGTAAAGTGACAGCCAATGTTTGTATATATTGTTCTCTATAGAGGTGTGTGCCATCATTATGTAATGCTTACAGACCAAGCTTCCTGAGACATCCCATGCCAAACGTTATCGATGATATCTCTGCCCATATTTCGTGGTAAACAGAAAATCACAAAGAACAAGATATCTCATCTTCTAATAATTTCTGTGAATGTACCAAACCGCAAATGAAATAAATGTGTGTCGAGCGACTTCCAGAATAAAAGACAATCTCCCAGCTGGAGTCTTTTGTCTTTTACTTAATATGGTTATAAAACCGGAGCTTCTCATTTGCAAATTCTTGGATGTGTTGAATATGCTAAACTGATCATCCATGATGTAATTATAAGAATAATCTGCATGTTATAACACCTTTATTTCCTCCAAGGATTTAAGTCTGATTTACAATCTGAACTCTGCAGTTGAGTTCCCAGAACTATGTACAGGAGACGAATGAAGTGAAGAACCTTCAGTAATGAACTGGAGATATGCTAAGAGGTATACTTACAGTTGGTTTGCCAATAACTTTGGCATAAACTATCATCAGGCTTTCCTAAATGTCCTGACTTGGTTTAGTAACCTCCATCTGCAATTTTTTATTTTAACTAGGGCTTTTCTATTGATCTGGGATAAGATATTTCCCTGGGTACAATCATTTTTCTATTCAGGATGTCTCCAGGATCTTCTGGAGACGTCCGGTAGCCTGCCATGGTTAGTAGGTGTGCCATGGATAGGTTAATTGTATGCAGCCATACAATAAATGCAATTGGATGCTGGCAGAATGGTCAAATGGGCCAGCTCACTGGTGCCAAATGTGCAGTGTGTGTCCAGGATATTCTGGAGATGTCCAGTAGCCTGCCTTGGTTGGCAGGGGTGCCAAGGAGAAGTTTATTGTATGCAGGCAATTCTTTTAAACCAATCAGATGCTATCAAAGCAGTTAAATGGGCTGATGCCAAGTGTGTAGTGTCTCCAGGTTCTTCTGACGATGTCTACTAGCATGGCATGGTTTGTAGGTGTGCCATGGAGTTTATTGTATGCCGTCAACCTTTTTCTACCAATCAGAGGCTGTAAGAGAGGCTGATTGGGTCTGTTTATGGGTGTTAAGTATGCAATGTGTGTTGGAAAACTAAGAAAGATGTTCTTCTCCCAGCCATCAAGCCCAGGACTGCCAGACTGCCATATAAGTCTAAACCTTAGCTGTTGGCTCCCCTAGATCTTTAGCTGGTTTTGAGTGAATAAAATTGTCTGTATTGATCATTAGTCACTAAGCTATGTCAACACTATCAACTCCATTAGTGGGGGGGGGGGTGAAAGGTGAAGAAGACAGAGCTGAAGCCTCCTCATCAAAAAAGTAGAGCAAGGAGGCTCCCATCTATTTATGTTGACAGGCAAGGGAGGACTCGGCTCAGAGGAAGGGGGAAATTTGCCCTTTGGGTCAATTCTATGTTTTGGGCTGGTAACCCCAAGTGGCATCTTCTATCAATGACATCTGCTGGGCATTATACAGCTAGGTACAACCACGGAGTCTGGCAGAGGAAAGTCTTCCAGCACCAACTATGTTTGGCGTTCTGAGATGTTATGCCAAAAAAAACATAACAAAACGTGCCAAAAGTTGCAAACAAAGGTGATGCTGGGAGATGGACCGCTATCTTTATCCCACAGAAATATGTTCTCACTATAAAAGGGGGCGATTTTGTGGTATTTGCCCTCCAGGGCAAATTCCACAGTCCTCGCCCGCTTACGGTCAATCACTTTATCGCCCTTAGCATTAAGTGTTAGTCAAGCTCTGAGTTTTACGTAAAAGTGGTGAACCTTAAGCCCAACTTACATTTAATGCTAACATAAAGAAAAGCTGCCTATGAGGATAGTGAGTGGTGGAAGATCAGTGGAACATCCATATACAGATCCTTCCACTTTTTGTGAACCTAGAAGTGTTATGAGCACTTCCGGACTTGTGGCTGTCAGACTCTGGATAACAGAAGCCAAGAATGTAATACAATCGACTACTGTCAATATTTAATTTATTTGGAAGCTGTGCAGAGGAAACAGCAGGGGTCTAATAGACCCCTGATATCTTCAAATAGAGGGCATGTGAAATAAAATATACTTTCACGTCAGAGCTTGTCAGGTCCTTTAAAAAACACATTTTTAAGGCTATACAAGAACATAAACACACATGAACACACCTTGGACATTCATACGTAAACAGCAATCAGGCAACACATATTGGGTATCAATGCACACGTCGGCGTGAGAGAAATAATTTTAGGTCCATTATTTACAATTAACTCTAAACTCATGAGCTTTAAAGGTTTTTAAAGCGTTGACTATTTGAGTATTGTAAATTTTCACCACCTTGTGGGTGCATGCAATTTTAAGGCTTGACACACTTGGTATCAATTAACTTGACACAATCTTGAATTTCAAATTTTGCCAAAAAAAAAAAAATAATAATAAAAAAACAGAATTGTGTTTGTGTGCACCAAAAAAATTTTATGTATTTTTTTTTAAACGAAAAATTTAGGTTTAAAGAAAAATTGTGCAAATATCTTGCAATATAATATATATAAAATTTGCAACTACCAACATTTTATCTTACAGGTTCTCCGTTTTTAGAAAATATATCATGTTTTGGGAGTTTAAGTCATTTTCAGGGCTAAAATGTGCATTTTTACAAGCAATGCATTTTAAATGCTCATTTTAAATTCTACTTTTTTTCCGTTTTCCCAGGGAGAAACATAACACTGGAGAAGTTAATGCCAAGCTCATATGAACTAAAACAAAATAAATGTAACCATGATTCAAGCAGCAGTTGTTAACTTTCTATAATAGTAGTATAAAAAAAAAAACTGCCAAGCAAGGACTTCGGAGAAAGTATTTTGATGAGCGGAATATGTGGGCGATACCAGAGTCTTCTGAGAACACCTAACTTAGCATTACTGTAAACACTGGGAATGAGTTTTTCTCTCTCCTATCTAATTAAACAGGTGCACACTCCCACAGTACATCTCCACATACAAAAATACATCCAGTCTGGTTCTGAAGTCACCAAACACTGTGCAGAATTATCACACAACTAATTCAATTTATGCAAAAAAAAAAAAACAACTTCAGTAGAGCATTGCGAAGAGGAGCAATGGGCAGTATTCCAACCTTTCTCAACATTTTATCCCAGAGAAACGCTTGAAATAATTTTCAGGTCGTAGGAACACCTATAATTAGTCCATCAGGGGTAATTGGGAAAATGTGGTGGTAGGTGGGAAGAATGCCCCACTCTACATGGGTGGCCAGAATGACTCTGCCTGGCTCTGCCAGGTTGGGTTGGACTTCGAACTATGTAGGCACCATCAGATGGAAAGACAGTTACCTACCGCTCAAGGAACCCCTAGCCACGCCTCGAGGTAGCCTAGGGATCAATGGAACCATTGTTTGAGAAAAGTTGATGTAAAGTATATTCAGGACCTCAAAATGTGATCTTCAATTGACTACTATGGCTTACTGAGCTGTACATTGGAAGCATGGTGGTTGAATTGTTAACACTCTTCTCCTGAGGTCCTGGGATTGATTCCTACATTGGGTTCCTTGCAAGAACATTCTTGTAGTTAGCTCTGATCAAACCAATTTGAGTTTTCAACCCCGAAGTCTTCAAAAAACTACTACTTCTACTGAAATGACAAAACCTATAGTTGATGTGACATAGGAAGGTTATATCTGAACATTGCTCTCTTACTTTCTGAAACAAGCTGCAAGCATTGTACATTTCCATTCCCTTTTCAACTATTCCTACAACAGATGAAGCCCTGAGGCCAATATTATAAAGCCCTCATCTACTGAACCAAGACATTTCCTAAAGTGCAAAGCTGATCCAGGGATTCCACAACAACATCAATCACCTACAGAGCTGTATGTTGTGTTTTAAGTTTGGTTCTAAACATTCTAAAGTTTCATAAATCTTTAAAGATGAACTTAACTAAGCAGTGCTCTCAAATCTCTTTTCGGCTGGCCGCATAGCATAAGCCCAATGAAATGTAACAAACATCACTTCAAAAAGAAAAAAATATCCAATTTATGAAGTTGTATTGCTTCCTAAGGTACCTACCATGTGTCTATAAACCTTCCATGATATTCTCCAGTTGGGCCCTCTTGGGCAAGGACTTTGGCTGGCAGCAATATTTGCCACTGATTCCCCACACTCAGGGCTATATTTCTCTATAGGAAACACATGCCATGGTGTTGGGTGGCAAGGCTATTAGGGACAACACAAACTAACTACAAATCATGTTGCTGACCAATATCTAGCTGGTCAATGTGGAAAAAGACCATTGGCTCAGAGAGGAAAGTTTAAATCTGGTCCTGCCCACAAGATATGGTGTCAACATGGGAGATGCCATATAAATACAGAAAATATGTTTTTTTGGTTGCTGGGTCCAAGACTAAATTTTACCTGCTCTCCCACAGCTGCCAAATGATCTAAAACCAATGGATTTATTTACAAAAAACTCCTTAGTTTCCTATTATATTGATTGACACTCAGGGGTGGAACAAGTCACCACACCCCATGTTGCTAAACAATATCTAGGCAATAAATGGGGGTAACACAAACCAGTGGCCCACAGAGGAAGTAAACATCTGGTCCTGCCCACAAGATATGTTGTCAACATGACAGGTGCCATACAAATACAGAAAATATGTTTTTCTTGTTGTCGGTTCCCAGACTGAATAGTAACTGCTATTCCAACTCTGGCAAATTAGCCAAAACTACATCCATTGTTAAGCTGGAATTCTCTGTTAACTATAATCTACCAGACAACTTCAAGCCTCATGATCTCAAAGTTTCCTCCTAGTACAGATTATTCTGTCACTGATGATTTATCAAGAATCTAAAAACTTACAGTTTGTCCTTGAAGATAAGCTTTTGTTGTAAAAGATAAACTAATGACAGTAATCATAGCACTTTTGGGACACAGGTATGCAAACTCCTGCCGTACAACATTATTAACTTCTCAGCCACAGTTATAAAGTAATAAAGTGACATTATGGCAAGCAATATCTCTTGCTGTTGGATAGAAATTGGCCAGGAAGGAAGGACCTCCCATACTGTTCTTGGGTAATCAATGTCTGCCCTGACGCATCCCATAGTGACTGGGATAAGGTGTTGGTGCTACCTGTGTGGACACACTGGGGAATGTTCCTTACGCTCATTAGAACAGAAGACATGACTTGGATAAGCTGCAGAACCTCTTCAACCTACCTCTCGCTGTTGGATGGAATTGGCCCAGGAACGAAGGCCTTCCCATCCTGTTCTGGAGCAATCAAAATATGCCTTAACACATCCCATGGTGATTGGATTAAGGTGTTGATGCTACCGGTATGGAAATACTGGAGTTTGTTTCTGGACACTCATTAGAAAGGAAGAGGTGGCTTGGATATGCTACAGAACCTCTTCAACCAATACCTCCTTCTGCTGGATGGAAATTGGCCAGAAAGGATGGACCTCCCATCCTGTTCTTGGGTAATCAACATATGCCCTTATACAACCCATGGTGATTGGATTAGAGTATTGGTAATACCTGTGTGGCTATACTCGTGGATGTTCTTGACACTCATTAGAACTGAAGAGGTGACTTGGATAAGCTTCAGAACCCCTTCAACATACCTTTCACTGCTGGATGGAAATTAACCAAAAAGGGTAGACCTTCCATCCTGTTCTTGGGTAATCAACATATGCCCTTACACATCCCATGGTGACTGGATTCGAGTGTTGATACTACTGGAAATGGATATACTGGGAGATGTTCCTGACACTCATTAGAACTGAAGAGGTGGCTTGGATAAGCTTCAGTACCCCTTCAACCTACCTCTCACTGCTGGATGGAAATTTACCAAAAAAGGGTAGACCTCCCATCCTTTTCTTGGCCAATCAACATATACCTTAACATATCCCATTGTGACTGGATTATGGGTTGGTTCTACCTGTGTGAATATACTGGGGTATGTTCCTGACACTCATTAGAGTTGAAAAAGTTGCTTGGATAAGCTACAGAAACTCTACAACTCTTCAACATTAAAGAACAAGTCCAGTTGATTGTGGTTAACTACTGCTAGCTATAGAAGCCACAATGTTTTACAGTAAAAGGAAATGGAATGTGCAATACATAAGAGACTTTGCATAGCATGGATGTGCTTCAAATATTTTAACAATAGAGCCATACTTGACATTTTCCTTACACTCTATAAGAATTAAGATGCCCGATTTCCTTTTCATTGCCTAGATTTCAGCCTATTCTCATTTCTCCTTGGATAACAAAGGAGATGTCTCTACAATAACTGGATATGTTGGAAGAATTTTCTTTTTTTTTTTGTAATTTATTTTCTCTAGCATGAACCATGCAGTATATTTTTAATGATTAATGATTATATAATGATTGACCCCCTTTATTACAGAGATAAATATATAGTCATAGAGTTGTAAGGCATAATAAGCATTCAGTAGTATGGGTAATTATCCCACCGTGCTTTTTTTTTTTTCTCTCCCTCTCCAGAGCAATTGTAAGTCCACAGCTGGAGACCATAAAGCAGTGGTCATCGTATTACTGTACAAACTGATAGATCAGATTGGAATGGCATTGCGGAGGCCAGGCACAATGACTCATACCTTGGGGGTGTACGCTTTGAAGGAACATTTGTCAGATGTGGCCTCAATAGCTGAGACTAACAGGCATTCTATTAGACAGAAAGAAGTCCGTGGACTGCTGCCTGAAGTTGATTGATACCAATTACTGCTCTAAAGTTGTAATTGAACAAAAGATATCAGGAGGTCATGGACAAGGAGGGAGCAGGGCCTGGAGAGGAATACAACATGCTCAGAGGTTTTGTTCTAATATAACAATGTCTGGGTAGAAAGAAACATATCCAGGTCACTGGCAATTGGAAAGAGAGAAGGTAGAAATGAAGACGGACAGCTGAGATGTCTAGCAAGACGTAGATGTTTGCTTTATGGGACAGTCAATATTGTGTACTCTATATAGCGCCATATATGTATCTATACCACTGAGCTGCAATAATAAGGCAGTGAGAACAACGCTCAAGTGCCAAGAACAGAAACCAGAGCAATTAAAGCCCAACTGAGCCTTCATTTTAAATCAGCTAATACTTTCCAGGTGCATCACAACAAAAGATGTGCAAAGTCTTGCGGTTTGTTTTCTTTAGAAAGTGGTCACAACTGGAGAAAAAAAAGCCTGTCCCCTGCCAGTATGCTGCAGAGATCCATTTGCTCTCTGTGTAAAAGCAGTTGTCTCTCTGCAGAGGTCTAACACACCCCCTACTGTGTCATTACTATAGCCTATCAGTAAATCTCGCTACTCATGCTGATTACAGAGCCTTAGCTGTGACTTAGTAGGAGGCATGTCAGACCTTGGCAGAGTAACCACTGCTTCCATACAGAGCAAGGCTCCACCTCTGCAACATTCTTGTAGGAGACAGGCTGTTCTTCTTAGGCTGTGGCTGCTTTCTATAGATAACCAACCAGTGGCGGCCGGTGCTCAATATTTTGGGGAGAGGGCGGCAAACAAACAAAACCCCCCTCCCCACGCGGGAGACGGACGGGAAGGCGGTGATCAGAGGCCTCTTTACCTTAGGAGGCAGATGCAGGGTAGGGCTGCTGCTCCTCGCTCCAGCTTGTGAAGCTTGAGAAGAGCCAGGGCCGTTTCTTCTCCTCCCAGGCGAACAGGAAGTGGGTCCTGAGTCCCAATTGACTGGGAGTCCTTAAAATATTTTGGGGAGGAGGCAGCAAACTAACAACACCCCCCCCCCCCCATTGGAGACTGATGGGAAGATGGCAATCAGAGGCCTCCTTACCCTAGGAGGCAGATGCAGGGTAGGGCTGCTGCTCCTCGCTCTAGCTTGCAAAGCTTGAGAAGAGCCAGAGCCGTTTCTTCTCCTCCTGGCCGAACAGGAAGTGGGTCCTGAGTCCCAATTGACCGGGAGTCCTAAGACTACCTGGGCAATCATGTCTCAGGACCCGCTTCCTGATTGGCTGGGAGGAGAACCAGGAAGACAATAGCTAATATTAATGTTACACAACTGGGTGGGTTCAGGGCACAGCGTTCTGTGCCCCGTGCCAATCCTTTTTTTAAGCCAATTAGATCCTACTAAATGTGCTACAAAAAAAAAACAAAAACATTGAAATCCATGTGTCCGGCACCCTGCATGTAGATTAGGGGCCGGGCGCATGGATTAGGGGGGTGGTGCCACTGTAACCAACTGCAAGATGTCACTCCTTTTTTGTTTTGTTGCACGTGGAATGTATTAAGCTGATTTCACCTAATTTGTATATCTGGGTTTTAATAAATTGCAAAAAGAACTCTTTAGGGTTCCTCAATGGAAACCTGTAGGAGTGCCAGTTATGCAAAGTCAGACCACTAACGCCTTAGCTACAAAGGCAACCTTTATTGGCTCAATCATGCTTCTAAAATTGTCTGCTATGATTTACCCAGGGTAGCCATTGATCATTAATGGATGGACCCAATGGTTCCCCATGGAGTAAACTACACACAGCATGTAGTAATAATTAATCACACACTTGTCGCACAATCGGCAATTGTGTCTGATGAATTGCTACAACATAATAGTGTAGCCTACACCATAGGGACCCATTTCTTCTATCTGTTGGCAATTGATTGCTGTTCAGTGATTTAGCTACAAAAATAACACTATAGCACAGTTGTACAGGTAATTCTTGAATGGCAGAAATGGGTCATTGTACTTTCTCTCTGTGCCTTAGTTAATCAGGCTGTTCGTGTTTGGTATAGGATTGCGATTGAGCGCAACTAGTGTGAAACCTAGGGGGCATACTGGTACTGATACTGGTGGTCAGCGGAAAAGTGCCATTATGATCAGAGGGACATGGGCCCTCATATTGGTAGATAGTTGGAAGAAGAATGTCCTTTACATTAGTGATCAGTGCAGAAGGCTTCTTCTTACACTGGTGGTCAGTGGTGGAAAAGTGGCATTATGGTCAGAAGGACATGGGTTCCCAGATTGGTAGACAGTTGGAGGAAGAATGTCCTTTACATTATTGTTTACAGTAGTGGTTAGTGAAGGGACCCCTAACAACTTCTGAAGGAACCCTAGGGTTCCACAGAACCCTGGTTGAGAAAGTCTGGGATAAACCCTCAGGGACATTTTTATTATTGTCTGTGCTCCTGCTGAGCAGATGGACCCCCACTTTTGTCCTTTTGACCACTGTTACTGAGATGTAAAAGAGAAAAATGGGGGGTCACCAGAACAAAGATGAGGGTATATATTTCAATGGGAACACCTGTTCTGGAGACAACTGTCTAGGGCAGCCTTTTCAATCTTTTCAAAACAGCAGAACCCTTGAAATAACTTTTCAATCTCAGGGAACCCTTAATAAAAATGACTACAACTCATAATTCAACTCATGATAAATTAAAGTGATGGTCAGTGGGAAGAATGCTCCTTACAATTGTGTTCATTCGGAAGAATTACCCCCCTTACAGATAGCTAATTGGTGTCAGTGGGAACTTATCTAAAAGCCAAAACTTTCTTATTGCTCAAGGAACTCCTAGTAACCTCTGGAGGAACCCTAGTTGAGAAACCCTGCTCTAACCCAACTATCTAAAATTACTTTGCAATGACTTTAAAGCAGACCTTCATCCTCCCTCCTCTCCACCCCTCTTCCCTTCCTCTGCAGGAATAGGGTATTGCTTTTTTTTTCTAACCTCCCCATGCACATCACTCGTCTTTGGCGAATGACATGCACACTGCCCGCTGTGCCTCTCAGGATATGTATGGCACATATCCCAGGAGCAATAGCCTTTCATTCAAGAACAGGAGGAGGCAGTGGGCCTCTCGATGGCGGCAGAGAAAATATGGCGGTGTCCACACTCCAAAGTCATGCTGGCAGGTTAATTGGCTAATGTCTAAAAGTATGTGTATGTATGAATGTGAGTTAGATTGTAAGCTCCTTACCTTCTTCCCACCCGCGCTATAGCCGAAAGATGGCTACACTGTGGGCCTAAATTGTCGGGAGGGCATCCATGCCTGTCCTCCCGTGCATGAGCTGCCTGCGCGGGGCGCGCAACTCGCTCTATGATCAGTAAGTCAATGAGATCCTTCCCCTTACCACGTGATCAGCTGTCAGCCAATGAGCCGATAATCTGCTTTTTTTTTAGCGTGAGGAGAAAAAAAAAAGGTGATTACCGTCTGGAGTAAACGGGACATCGGTCACGAACACTCCAATCAGTGCCCACCAGTGCTACCTACCAGTGAATATGAACACTGCTAAGCAGTGCCACCTACCAGTGCCCACCCATGCCACCTATCAATGCCCACCAGTGCCACCTACCAATGCCCACCAGTGCCACCTATCAATGTCCATCAGTGCTGCCAATCAGTGCCCACAAGTGCCTCATCATCAGTGCCACCTATAAGTGCTGCCTATTAGTGTCAGCTACCAGTGCCCACTAGTGCTCATCAGTGCCCTTCAGTGCTGCCTATCAGTTCCCCTTAGTGCCGCCTATCAGTGCCCATCAGTGCCACCTGTTAGTGCAGCCTTATCGGTGCCCACCAGCCCCGCCTCATCAGTGGCCATCAGTGCCACCTTATCAGTGCCTATCAGTGCCACCTTATCAGTGCTGCCTATCAGTGTTCATCAATGCAGTCTATCAGTGGCCATCAGTGCAGCCATATCAGCGCAAATCAATAAAGGAGAAAGATTACCCGTTTGCAAAATATTATAACAAACTATGAAAAATGTTTAGTTTTTTTTTAAAAATTCTGGCCTGGGCAGGAAGGGTGTAAGTGCACGGTATGCAAGTGGTTATAGTGGACGGAGCTGTGACCGGGCATGAGAGGATCTCAGCGGGTTATCACTGGATCCACTGGATGGGTGAGTATCTGAAATGTGCAGATACCACCAACAGGTGACCAGGGCCAAAAATAAAACACGGGCATGTCGGCTGGAGTTCCTCTTTAAGTTTAATAACATAACCACACAGGTTGAATGACCAATTGTTTTCATGATCATTTTGCACATGCACCATCATTTCCTGTATAATGGGCACCAATGCAACAGGATGATTGTACACCCACTATGGCATTAATGCTGCAGGGCATGTGGAACCACAAGTCTAAGCGTGACCTGCCAGCCTATAGCGTCGCCTGGTATTCTGTATAAGTTTCCCTAAATAACTAGTTTCCTATAAATGCACTCATTTCACACCAGCTTTTTCCTCTAAGCGTTGCCAAGTCATGCATTAAATAGTTCCTTTTTTCCTCTGACAGAGGAGCTCAATGAGTGAGCCCGGCGTGCGCGGCCATATTTCTCTGGCAGCTGATTGTGGTATTTTCAGAGGCGCGGTGAAATTTTCACTATGCTCCTGAATCTGTTAATTCTGTCACCGGCTCTGTCTAAAAATAGCCAATGAGATAAGCCGAGAAACGGATAATGCTTTCTTATCGGGACGCGCGCCGCTGTGAAAAACGAAAGGCTTTTTTTTTTTCTGTGGAAGAGAAGACAACGGGTTAACCAAAAAAAAAAAAAAAAAAAAGGGGAATGTCACCACTTCAGCACAAATGAATAAAATACGAGTTTTATTACTGTTAGAGGGAAGCTGAATTGAATATACAGTGGCTGTGAAGTATGTCTAACTCGCTGTCTCTGCACAATGCTTAATGCAAGGCGAGCCGCAGCGCTTTCTGCTCTTCTACCATTTAAAGTAGGTGTAAACCCTAACTGGATGGAAGTAAATTTGCTAAAGTGCTGTGCAGTGGCCGCTAATGGGTTTTTTTGGTGGGGAGAGGGGCGGCAAACAACAACCCCTCTGGGCGGTTGGCAGCACTTAACCAGCACCCCTATGCACCGGCCCGCTCGCTGTCTGATGGCACTTACCCCATCTAATAGGAGGGTGACGGGCGCCGGGCTGAGGGTCAGGAAGCGGTGACGGGCGGCGAACTGTGGGTCAGGCAGGGGTGATGGGCGGCGAGCTGTGTATCAGGCAGTGGGTGACAGTGGTGAGCTTTGAGTCAGGCAGTGGATGACAGCGGTGAGTTGTGGGTCAGGCAGTGGTGACGGGTGGTGGGCTGTGGGCCAGGCAGCGGGTGACAGCGGCGAGATGTGGGTCAGGCAGCGGTGATGAGCGGTGAACTGTGGGTCAGGCAGTGGTGACTGGCGGTGGGCTGTGGGTCAGGCAGCGGTGACATCGGCGAGCTGTGGGTCGGGCAGCGGTGACATCGGCGAGCTGTGGATCAGGCAGCGGTGACAGCATCAAGCTGTGAGTTAGGCAGCGGTGAGGGGTGGCGAGCTGTGGATCAGGCAGCGGTGATGGGTGGCGAGCTGTGGGTCAGGCTGTGGTGATGGGTGGCGAGCTGTGGGTCAGGCTGTGGTGATGGGTGGCGAGCTGTGGGTCAGGCAGTGGTGAGGGGTGGTGGGCTGTGGGTCAGACAGCGAGTGACAGTGGCGAGATGTGGGTCAGGCAGCGGTGACAGCGGCGAGCTATGGGTCAGGCAGCGGTGACAGCAGCAAGCTGTGGGTCAGGCAGCGGTGAGGGGTGGCGAGCTGTGGGTCAGGCTGTGGTGACGGGTGGCGAGCTGTGGGTCAGGCAGTGGTGACGGGTGGTGGGCTGTGGGTCAGACAGCGAGTGACAGTGGCGAGACGTGGGTCAGGCAGTGGTGACAGCGACGAGCTGTGGGTCAGGCAGCGGTGACAGCAGCAAGCTGTGGGTCAGGCAGCGGTGAGGGGTGGCGAGCTGTGGGTCAGGCTGTGGTGACGGGTAGCGAGCTGTGGGTCAGGCAGTGGTGACGGGTGGTGGGCTGTGGGTCAGGCAGCGGGTGACAGTGGCGAGATGTGGGTCAGGCAGCGGTGACAGCGGTGAGCTGTGGGTCAGGCAGTGGTGACGAGCAGTGAGCTGTGGGTCAGGCAGAGGGAGAGAGAGATAGGGGGAGAGGGGGAGAGAGAGATAGGGGGAGAGGGAGAGAGA
>BLSH010085622.1:376166-394432 GCA_018402905.1 Glandirana rugosa | reverse complement strand
GGGGGATGGGGGATAAAGATTTGTGTTGGCAGGGGGGAATTGCAGGGGGGGGGATGTGTACTGGGGGGGGGCAAATTTAGGGGTTGGGAATTTGTGCTAGGAGGAGTAATTTATTATTGGGGGGCACTTGAGCTGGGGGGATTTGGGGAATGGGGAGTAAAGATTTGTGCTGGGAGGGGGGATTTGCAGTGGGGGGGGTACTGGGAGGGGTGACTTTAAGGGTAGAGAATTTGTGCTAGGAGGAGTGATTTATTTTGGGGTGGGGGCACTTGAGCAGGGGGGATTTGGGGGATAAAGATTTGTGCTGGCAGGGAGGAATTGCAGTGGGGAGGAGATGTGTACTGGGGGGGGCAAATTTAGGGGTTGGAAATTTGTGCTAGGAGGAGTAATTTATTGTTGGGGGGCACTAGAGCTGGGGGGGGATTTTAGGGGATGGGGGGTAAAGATATGTACTGGGAGGGGGGGTTTCAGCAGGGGAGTGGAAGGGGGGGTGAAAAAGATTTGTGCTCAGTTTTCTTGGGGGAGGGGGGCTTTTGATGACATATAATGCTCATACACCTTGGGTGGGGGGGCAGTTTGCCCTGGGGTCTAGATGACCTTGTCAAGGCATTTTAACATTTGCATAACTCCTCCCAAGAGCCAGCCCACTGCTTTCATCATGGCTCAGGGCTCCTATAGATGAGCACAAAGACCCAGCGATGACATCATAGGGGGGAGGAACCAGCACCCACCCGGCCCCTCCCACCAGCCATTTAGACAACTGATGCAAAGACTGCCTAAGACTACAGGGTCCCCGAAGACTATCCTGTCCACTGGGTGACAAGCCTGCTGTGCAATTTCACTGCAGGACAAAGAGAGTTGTCACCATGTTACAGGAACTGGAAAATCAATTGATTTACTGGCAGGATCAACAGATAATAAAGCCATGCAATATTAATGGGGATTTTCAGGAAATTGTATTCATGGTATCTACAGACTGATTCATAGGTGCCATTTTTGATTTTGCAAATAGTTCTACCAAGATCTTTCTGCACCATTTATGCCGACTCTGTCCCACTGGAGCTTACAATCTAATGTATCCGCCACTAGTCCAGAAACTCTCTTGGGACAAGTTCACCTTAACTTAGTTAACCTAACAGGAGAAATTTGGCTTGTGGGAGTCAACTGAATCACTCAGAAGAAACTCCATGGATGCAAAGAGAAGATGCCAACTCCCTGCAGATCCATGTATGAGAACCCGACATAGCAAAGCAATGGAGGTAACAATGCCATCAACACGGCGTGACCCCGAAGCAGCTTGACATCTGCGAGCTGTATGACAAATTATGGCTTTTCATTTACACAGCGCCTACGTTTTCCAAGAAGCTCTGGGAAGAGCACCAAACCCTTCACATGACTTCTTGGACCGGTGGAGTTGTCATTCTAATGCAACAAGCAAAATTAAGATAAACAAGAATCACTTTCCAATTTACTTACTCATAAGCATTTGGGCCAATGGGGAAACTTGAACCAAACTGATGATGAAGGCCCCTTGAGTGGTGGGTGGCATAATTAATTTTCTCTATACCCCTCCAATCCCTTTAACACTGTGAGTTCTGGTTAGTCTGATGTCTGTCTGGAGCTTGTAGCAAAACAGGGGCTATATTAATATCAGGATGAAGGAGCTTTGCTACGAAAAATGGATCTGCTATCCCCACAACCCATCATTTTTGGCAAAGCTCCTTCACCAATGTATACGCTGGGATCCCACCACCCACAGTACAGGAGACTATGGAAGAACTCCACCAGGCACTGAGTGCCACCACCTTCTGCTCAAAGACAGTGATATTCTGCACATGCCAAATTCATAGGTTGCTTAATCTCCTGGAGGGCATCTTGCAATCTCCTGGATGTGAGTATTGGCTTATCAATAATTATTCTGAACTAACCCACAACTTTTTGTTAGATTTTACCAAGCTTATAAGGTTCTGTCCTCAGGCTTATCAATTTTATTTCTGCCTCCAACCTTCCTAGCAAGTCTTATTTTGCTCACAACTCGTTGGTTTACTTGGATTTTGGATTAAAATAGGTTGTGTATTTACTAATAAAGCTGTGGCCTTGCTCTTCCAAAACTGGTTTTGTGAGCTATTTGGGAAGGGTCTACCTTTTAACGGATAGGGTTATGTGCTTTGTGCCTTGTCTTAGCAGTCACGAAAGTTCACAAATAGGCATCACTTTGTTAACCCAAGAGAATGACTTTTCTGTGATGGCGTCTGACCATGAACTCAAGACTTTCCCATGGCGGTGTCCATCCATGAACTCAGGACTTTCCCTTGATGATGTCTGACCACGAACCCAAGACATTTGACCATGGTGGTATCTGACCACAAACCCAAGACTTTTCCATGGTGGTGTCTGACCACGAACCCAAGACTTTCCCATGGCGTTGTCTGACGATGAACCCAAAGTTTTCCCATGGTGGTGTCTGATGATGAACCAAATACTATCCCATGGTGGTATCTGACCATGAACCCAAGACTTTCCCATGATGGTGTCTGACCATGAACCCAAAACGTCCCCATGGTGGCGTCTGACCATGAACTCATTACTTTCCCATGGTGTTGTCTGACAATGAACCCAACATTTTCCCATGGTGGTGTCTGATGATGAACCCAATACTATCCCATGGTGGTATCTGACCATGAGCCCAAAACTTTCCCATGGTGGTGCCTGACCATGAACTCAAGACTTTCCCACGGCATTGTCCAACAATGAACCCAACATTTTCCCATGGTGGTGTCTGACAATGAACTCAACATTTTCCCATGGTGATGTCTGACGATGAACCCAAGACTTTCCCTTGGTAGTGTCTGACGATGAACCCAACATTTTCCCATAGTGTCTGATGATGAACCCAAGACTATCCCATGGTGATGTCTGACCATGACCCCAGGATTTTCCCATGGTGGTGTCTGACCATGAACCCGAGACTATCCCATGGTGGTATTTGATCACAGTAAAAACAGTAACACATAGAAGAAAAAGTATAACCCACAAAAAGATTTAGAATATTAATCAAACAATTCCATTTACAGTGAATACATTTCAGCTAGAGCAAAACTTTAAAGATATACATTTGAAAAGGACATTAATAGTCCATGTTCTTGCCAATGAAACACTGCATGAATAAAATGACTTCACACACATTACTGCAACTACAGAGATTTTAAAAGGACCAAAGTCCTGTAAGTTAATTGCTACAGCGAAATGACTTAATTATATAATTGATATAAATGATGGTCTTTTTGAGGAAAATGGAGCTGCTAAAGATTTCAGTACAATAAGAGCCTGTTGATATTTCTCACTTGTACAATTCTTCCAGTGCCTTGGGGGATTCCGAATCAAGTAACTAAGCACGTCTTTGACAGCAAGCATGAACATGGTCATGCTGGCAGCAGCTCTTTCTAATTTGAGGAATATTTTTGGTGCAGAAATGATGTCATGGAAGTCTTTGAAGTACGGTGACCAAGATGCAGTAAGCCACATAGTGCTGTGTGATTTGAGGCTGAAAGACAAATCGGAACTTGATAACCACCATAAATTTAACCTCTCACGGTATCTGAAAGAGCAGCTGCAAGACCTCTAGCTGATGTCCTATATTTTCAGCTTGCAGTTACCAAAAATACCCCAAAGGGAGTCCTTTTTGGAAAGTGGACGCCCCAAGGTGATCGTATATTTTGCTACAATGTTTCAGAAATAAAGGAAACATGCTGGTATTGAGGTGGTCACACAGGTTTATTTTGTCACTCAATGAAGTTATTTTTTAAGCTGTGCTAATATTTCCCAGAATGCAGCCTATCAAACCCTACAAATTGCTGCCTCAGTCATGACAATCAAAATGATTTGGTGAATTTTTGTGGCATTCCCTAAAAGTAAAAGCAGCCCACTGTATGGTCACATACAGTATTAGTCTCATAATTGGCGAGCCAGTTCACCGTTTCTGTACTATTTTTGATTGCAGGATTAGGTTAGATTTCTTTTAGATAGTCTTCAGTATTCTTTCAGAGCCTAAAATAATTACTGCCTCTTCAGTGTAAAAATATATCATTTTTACAGTTATAACCTACACTTGTGGTCTCTTTTTTTATAACAGGTGCTGTTATGCCGTCTTTGTTGGTCTACTGCAATAAAATACTTTTTATGCTATATATAGAGTTGGCTGCGAGGTTATTGTGTTTCATGCTGTTGTTTTTAGCCTGCACTTTTTGCCCTTTCTTTTTCTACTATATTTAAAATGTGGTAATGTTTTCTTCCGCAATGTAAAATTGCTATAACTGGCTACAATGCAGCAGATACTTCAGTTTTTCTAATGTCTTTGTCTTGAAAGAAATAAAATTGACAAAGAAAACTATTTAAGCGTAAGAAACATTTTTTGCTGTTTTGCAGGGGAGCTAATGACCCATGTGAGGTTTCAGGATACACTGTAATCCCATAATCCCAAAGGTCTGCTTGCATCATAATGGCACCCATGCGATTAGGACCACATTAGCCATTGCAGACCTCAGTGGGGAAAGCAAATATAATTTTGAGATGTATCACTAGAAGGATCACCAGCAAGAGGAAAGAGGTCCTGATTCACTTATATAGATGTTTAGTTATCACTAAAGGGGTCACCAGTTGGTGGAAGGAGGTCCTGATTCCCCTATATAGAACTTAAGGTATCACTAGAAGAGTCACCAGCAGAAGAAAGGAGGTCCTGATTCCCCTGTATCACTGAAGGGGTCACCAGCAGGAGAAAGGAGGTCATGATTCCTTTATATAGACCTTTAGTCATCACTAGAGGGGTCACCAGCAGGTCGAAGGAAGTCCTGGTTCTTCTACAAAGATCTTTAGTCATCACTAGAAGAATCACCAGCAGGAAGAAGAAGGTCCTGACTCCTCTATATAGATATTTAAGTTATCACTAGAGGGGTAACCAGCAGGAGGAAGGAGGTCCTGATTTTTCTACAAACATCTTTTGTCATCGCTAGAGGGATCACCAGCAGAAGAAAGGAGGTCCTTATTTTGCTATATAGTTCTTTATATCCTTAGAGGGGTCACCAGCAGGAGGAAGGAGGTCCTGATTCATCTACATAGATCTTTATATCCCTAAAGCGGTCCCCAGAAGGAGGTCCTGATTCCTCTAAATAGATCTTTATTATCACTAGAATGATCACCAGCAGGAATAATGAGGTCCCGATTCCTCTATATAGATCTATATTTATCAATAGAGAAATCACAAGCATTAGTACTTAGCGCTAGAGGGATCACCAGCAAGAGGGAGGAGGTCCTGATTCCTCTATATACAGATTCAGTTAGGCCTCATCTAGGATACTGTGTCCAGACCTCACTTGCAAAAAGACAAAGTAAGTCCAGAGACAAGGGACAAAAATGGTGAAAGGTCTGAGGGATAAAACATATCAGGAGAGAATGCAGGAATTCGATATATACAACTCCAAGGAAAAAAAGGAAAGTGGGAACATGGCAGAAACCTTTAAATATATTACGAGTGTGAATAATATCAGCTACGATCAAGAACACGAGAACATGACCTCAAACTAGCAGGAGAAAAGTTCAAAACTAACCTTAGAAAGTATTATTTTTATGAAATATCGGAACGGACTTCCAGTAGAGGTAGTGAGTCATCCAGCAGTCTGTGACTTTAAACATGCTTGGTATAAGCATAGGGCTATTCTCAGATAAAGAAATGTTTAAACTCAAACTCAACACTATGGATGAAATTCAACTTTAAGTATGCCAAATGAGAACATAAAACTGCAAAGCATATAAAATGTACATATAAAGTTTATAGTGGTTTACAAATCCATAAAATATGTTGAAAACATATCTAGTATTAAAAAACATTAGTGCAAAAAGAAACCCTTGGGAGTCATGAATCATCCATGCACATGTAACTGATCTACGCATTGCACGGGATCCCCCACTTCTTCAGGACCAACCATGTAAGATCTACGTAGGGTATTGTACTTGGTATCCGCACAGTGCACTAGCAGAGGGGATACTGGACAAAAGACAAATCATCAGACATAAAAAAGGGGGTGAATGCCACAAGGTATATCTGCCCACCGAACCTTGGGATGAGCCCCGAATCTGGTAGAAACTGGGATTTAAGGAAAAAACCCAAAAACACCATATGTATATAGATGACTCGCAGTACCTGCCAGAGTGGACATGGGCTTGCAATTGACGTGAGCTTATACATGTTGCTTGTCTACTGAATTGGCTGTTACAAGCTATAAGATGTCCTTTTACTGGGAAGGGAAGTTTTTCCTGTTCCGATTTGCCCATTATTTTTGGGAACCCATCTCTTTCTGACTCAACCATATACATATGGTGTTTTCCTTAAATCAAAGTTTCTACCATATTCGGGGCTCATCCCACGGTTCGGTGGGCAGAAAAACCTTGTGACATTCACCCCCCCTTTTTTTTTACATTTGATGGTTTGTCTCTTGTCCAGTATGCCCTCTGATAGTAAACTGTGCTTTGTCCTGAAGAAGCGGGGGATCCTGCGTAACGCGTAGACCAGTTACATGTGCATGGATGATTAATGACTCCCAAGGGTTTCTTTTTGTACTAATGTTTTTTTAATACTAGATATGTTTTCAACATATTTTATGGATTTATAAACCACAATAAACTTTATATGTACATTTTATATGCTTTGCAGTTTTATGTTCTCATTTGGCATCCTCAAAGCCCCACCCTACTTTATCTTATAATGACTTTCACGTATCTCAGGGATGATCCCAATGGGAACATTTGATCACCAATGTATGGCATGTTACCCATCCCTTAAATTACTAAACTCTATGGATGACTTGCTCTTTTTCTGCTGTCAGTCTTCCATGACTCTGTAAGAGGAGCCAACAGGCCTACCAAAAGCAATGTTGGTAATCAGTAGTGAGCTGGAGGTTCTCGAGTTGTAAACTCTAATATCATATTACCGGAATTTAGATCAAAGATTTATCAAGTAGACATAATCTCAAATTAGATAAATTTACTGACTACCAGAGATAATCAATAAAAATATATATTTTATAACAAAATTTGGATCAACTTCCTGGATCAAAATATTTCGATATTATGCTTTGGTAATTAAGTTAGTAATTGAAAATCATTGTTCTTTTTTAAATTTTGTTTTAAATGTTTCCATCACTACTTCATGTGAAAAAAAAGACATTCCTTAGCCTATCCAATCTTCTTTAAAGAAATTCCTTTCGAAAACCTATGGTAACAAGAAATGTTCTCGTTCTCCTGTCCTTTGTAGAATGGTTGGGATAAAAAGCTAATTTGGCAAATCTTTAACCTGATCTACAAATTAGAGGCTCTTGAAGAAAGAAAAATCACACCTAAAGATTGCCTGCAAGAGAAGAGCCATTATACTGATCTTATCCACTGGAGAAAAATTAAGCACCCGGGTGGGTCAACAAAATGCGGTCTTTATTTATTTAATTGCGGTAAATTGAGACTCTATATAGAAAGACCGCAATTTGTGGACCCACCTGTGGATTGTGTCTTGTGGAGGCATTGGAAGCCTCATTGTTTAAACACCGGGTCTGGAGCTATGGATTGAGAAGGTGGTAGCTCTGTTACACCTCTTTTCATTATACTGGTCTTCCCAGTGGACCAAGTCAACTACCTGACCTTGTTGCTCCCCTCCACTACTCAGCCACAGCCTTCATTTGCCTCTTAAGCCACACATATGGACCAAAGAATGGCCAAAATCAGTATAGTAGATAATGGTCATCATTTGACCCTTGTTTGACAAAAGCTGATCTCACGACTGGCTTCTGTCAAACAAGCATGCTAGAAAACCAGCAGCCGATCGGCAACCGATCAGCACTCTCAGCCAATGGCTGCAATTGCTGACCAGTGAGTTCTGGCAGGGGGCATTCCCCCTGTCTGAACACAATAGCACAGTGGGGTGATCGCTGTACTAACATCACATAGTTAGTACAACCGCCTCCTCACGAGCTGCTTAGTTTTACAGTGTACAAACTTACTATGTGTACCAGGCTGTAGGCATTAAACACTTCAGGGATTGTTATATGTTTGTGCCCCCTGTCATGCTCTGCGGTTCTTTCTTCCAAACCATACAACCCTATAACCCCTATATCACTACAGGACTCATCAATGACATAGGGGTTGGGTGATAAGTCCACAGTGTGCGGCAGGAACATGAGCACCCGACACTCCAGGAATTGCCAGGAACCAAAGAAACTAATGGAGGCTGCGGCCCTGGAACAGAGGGGAGGAATGAGACACAAGCTTTCAGATAGGTGACTGAAATGGCTCCTCCTTTTCTGGTATGATTTTGTTTTGTTTTTAGACTGACAGGGTCTCTTTGCAACATATGTTTTTAGGTTAATTCTAAGATTTTCAAATCGATTTCCATTGTTTTCTAACCCTTCATTATAAACATATTTTTGTAATCCTTCATATTAGTTTTTTCATTTTTTTGTAATGTCCAAAATCCAAGGAGGACGTTGTGAAGCACTTTCCAAAGGGTGCCTTCAAAAACAGACACTGATAAAAAAAAAATGTAGATTTGTTGGGTTTTGGTTTTTCCTTTGTCACTATACATATTGGCTTTTGCTGTATCACTGAACAATTGCTTGGCCCAAGCTGACATTGGCCATATTTATTCCTTACAGATGGGCTCATTCATTGGGTTATGATCCACAGTCAATACATCTGAATCCCAATGAACTTACTATCAGTCTCGCCTGTCTTATTAATGGACTAAACAGGACCTTAGTTTATGATTGAGAGTGTTGCCTACATTAGCCTCTAATTTCTTTGACCTTTTAATAAACTGTGTATCAGAGAGGAGAAGATGGCAGACCATTGGGAAGATACTTTTACAGATCATTACTTTAATGGAAAATCTATACACAGCACAGTAAGAAGACCACTAGCGGTGGAGGAGACTTTGTTTTTTTTCAAGAACAGGATTGGGCCCCTTAATTAATTTATGTACAACCTTCATCATGTCGCCGAGCATCATTAGCCTCCAGGGAACATCAAATCTTACTTCACAGTTGTGTCACAGCTCGAGGTGGCTTTCCCTTCTTATATTAACCTATCCCTAAGGCTAATTTCCAAGCAAACAAGTAAATACGCTTTTGAAATACAAATATGGGTGCTTTGTTACCATCCTGTGGAGTGAGTTGTAGATTTGCCTTTCCAATCCTAAAGTTTAGCCTTAAGACCGGTTAGGCAAGAGGGCCTGAAAGCAGAGCAAGCCCGGTGACCTGGCCTTTCTGTAGTGGAGTTAAAGCCCCATTTCGGGGGGAATTAACAGTTATCCCTTGCAATGGGGCTGAACTCGCACTTTTGCTTGTTTAGGTCTAGGGAACATAGAAAAGAAGATCTACTTACTGTGCTGTTAGACATGTGCCTGCCATGTTTTCTCCACCATGCTTCAGTGGTCTAAGGTCCTGACATCATCGAGTCCACAGCCTGCACTGGACATGACAATGCTGAGGGACAGTCTACTGCTGGAGCATGGGAAAGAGCCATCTAGCAAGGGAGCAGAGGATAAGCTATGTTAAAGTTCTTTTACTCTCCTCTAGATCTGTGGCCTCCAAACTGTGGCCCCTTGCCTGTCTTTAGCCAACCCTTGGAGCACTATTCCTGTCATTGATACAAGACATTATTCCTTCAGCTGACACCCACAATGAGGCACCATTCTTTCCAACACCAACAGTGGGACATATTTGTGCTCACTGACCATATTGTATTTGACCCAAGTCCAGTACAGATGTATTTCTATTTTCAACATACAAGCACTGATGAAGGGGTGTTTGTGGGCCCCTGAAGTGTGTTGGCCTTTTATCTTTATATAATATTTAATAAAAAAAATATATACTGGACTGAACCAATCGGTGTGGTGCTCTCATTCTTCCAACCATCTTTCCATCCTACCAACAGTTTCGGGAACTTCTTAGGATATCCCTGTTGACAGAGAGCTGTCAACATTCAGATGTTGGGTTACCTAGCCTTGTCCACACAAGGGGCCCATCACCTCTACAACCCACATCAACTCTTTCCAAAATATTGGTCGGGATGTTATCGCATCTCATCCGTTGACCCAAGTCCAGTACAGACAAGCCCTGATTGGCGTGGTGCTATCATTCTTCCAATATCCTACCAGCATTTTTGGGGACTCTTTAGGATACCCCTGCAGACAAATAGCTGCCTCCAAAATGTTCAGAAATTGGACTACCAATCCTTGTCCACACAAAGGGGTTCATCACTCTTACAACCCACATCAACTTGTGCTAAAATATTGGTCGGGATGTTATTGTATCTGATCCGTTGACCCAAGTCCAGTACTGACCAGCCCTCATGAAGGGGGGTTTGTGAACCCTCCAGGTGTGTTGGCTTTTTACTTTTACATCGTAATTCATAAAAAAATATATATGTATACTTAATAAAGCCAATTGGTGGGGCGCTGTCATTTTTAGAATATCCTACCAACATTTACAGAAACCCCTAAGGATATCCCTGTCGACAGCTGTTTCCAAAAAGTTCAGAAGTAGAGTTGAGCGAACCCGAACTGTAAAGTTCGGGTCCATACAGAACTTTGGGGTGTCCGTGACCCGGACCCGAACCCGTACATTTGAAAAAAAGTTTGGGTTCGGGTTCTGGGTTTGGGTATTTGATCCTGTCTGTTGAATAGCTGCAGGGCAGCCAATCAACAAGTGTTTCACTGGTTTGCCCTTAGAAGCCATCACAGCCATGCCTACTAATGGCATGGCTGTGATTGGCCAGTGCATCATCTGACCCAGCCTCTGTATAAGCTGGAGTCACGTAGTGCTGCATGTCACATGCTCTCTGGCTAGTGTAGGGAGAGGATACTGCCGGCGCTGTGAGGGACAGATTGCAGATATAATAACATCTCATCCTGCATTACAGAACAATTTGATTGTGGACTAGGTAGAGATTACTACTACTACTGCTTTTAGGGACAGATTGCAGATCTAATAACATCTCACCCTGCATTACAGAGCGATCTGACTGGACTAGGTAGAGTCTACTGGTTAGAGGGACAGATTATTATTCCAAAATCATCTTCTAGTTCTATAGGGTCAGGTTCTTGCTGTTGCTGTAAGTGACAAATATTTGTTCTAAAATCATCGCCTACTCCTATAGGGTCAGGTTCCTGCTGTTGCTGTAAGGGACAGATTATTGTTCTATAATCATATCCTAGTTCTAAAGGGAGAGGTTCCTGCTGTTGCTGTAAGGGACAGATCATTGTTCTAAAATCATCGCCTACTCCCAAAGGGAGAGGTTCCTGCTGTTGCTGTAAGGGACAGATTATTGTTCTATAATCATCTCCTAGTTCTAAAGGGAGAGGTTCCTGCTGTTGCTGTAAGGGACAGATTATTGTTCTATAATCATCTCCTAGTTCTAAAGGGAGAGGTTCCTGCTGTTGCTGTAAGGGACAGATCATTGTTCTAAAATCATCACCTACTCCTAAAGGGAGAGGTTCCTGCTGTTGCTGTAAGGGACAGATCATTGTTCTAAAATCATCGCCTACTCCTATAGGGTCAGGTTCCTGCTGTTGCTGTAAGGGACAGATTATTGTTCTAAAATCATCGCCTACTCCTATAGGGTCAGGTTCCTGCTGTTGCTGTAAGGGACAGATTATTGTTCTATAATCATATCCTAGTTCTAAAGGGGGAGGTTCCTGCTGTTGCTGTAAGGGACAGATTATTGTTCTAAAATCATTGCCTACTCCTATAGGGAGAGGTTCCTGCTGTTGCTGTAAGGGACAGGTTATTGTTCTAAAATCATTTTACTTCCTTTTGCAGCCCTCTAGCACTTTCCAGGACTTTTTTACAGTCATTTTTGTGCCGAAAAGTTCGGGTCCCCATTGACTTCAATGGGGTTCGGGTCAAGTTCGGTACCGAACCCAAACTTTTTCGCGAAGTTTGGCCGAACCCACCGAACCCGCACATCCAGGTGTTCGCTCAACTCTATTCAGAAGCTGCACTACCTTATCCATGTCCACAGAAGATCTCCATCACTCCTACAACCCACAATATTAAGTCAGGCCTGGTATGTCTTCCAAAGTTGCAGGTAGGGCCTCTATCAATGCTAGTTATGGTTGTGTTATCCTGCGCCCCAATTGGGTGCTCAAAGCCACGATCCAGCTTCACCCCATCTAACCTCAAAAAAAGTTCATCTGCTGGCATTTAGCATTCATTGTCTTGTTTTCTCAGTGTTCAGAATCTTGATAAGCTTTCACATTTCCTACCGAGATCTGAAAATCTTATTTTCTCCCTCATCATTTTCTCCTCCGCATTACAATTGACTCGTCAGAGTCGCAATGCAACAGCCGTCCCTGGCATTAAATCTTGCTTCAGAATTCCAAATTTAGTGCGGAGAAGGAAGCATAAAAAAAAGGTTAATAGAACGGGGCAGTCTGCAAAGTGCGTATCCTGGTGCCAGGACGGAGGCTTCAGTCTGCCTTCAGACTCATTAGCTACCTAGATTGATTAGCCCCGAGCTCAGGAAATGCACATTGCTGTGTAAGCAGAAGTTTTGGGACTTTTTTTCCCCCCCTCCTATCACCTGATAACTGGGAGATAAATGAAGTCTACTGGTCTCCCATCAAGTGGCGGTCACCATTCTGATTAAATATTTCACATTTTATTTCTCAGGTTGTCAAATTTAAAGAGGAATGTATTTTAAGGCACCCTATTTGCTGACTTTGAATGACTTTGCTCTGCAATTACCGGCTCGGTCATATAGATTCCACAGGACCGGGGAGCTGACATGGAATTTGCATGAGATACAAGACGAAAAGTGGTAAAGCCGAACTCCAGTCACAAAAACATTCATTTGAATATACACTATATTACCAAAAGTATTGGGACGCCTGCCTTTACGCACATGAACTTTAATGGCATCCCAGTCTTAGTCTGTAGGGTTCAATATGGAGTTGGCCCACCCTTTACAGCTATAACAGTTTCAACTCTTCTGGAAAGGCTGTCCACAAGGTTTAGGAGTGTCTATGGGAATGTTTGACCATTCTTCCAGAGCCGCATTTATGAGGTCAGGCACTGATGTTGGATGAGAAGGCCTGGCTCAGAGTCTCTGCTCTAATTAATCCCAAAGATATTTTATTGGGTTAAGGTCAGGACCCAAACTCGCTCATCCATGTCTTTATGGACCTTGCTTTGTGCACTGGTCCCAATTATTTGGTGGAGGGGGATTATGGTGTGGGGTTGTCTTTTAGGGGTTGGGCTTGGCCCCTTAGTTCCAGGGAAGGGAATTCTTAAGGTGTCAGCATACCAAGACATTTTGGACAATTTCATGCTCCCAACTTTGTGGGAACAGTTTGGGGATGACCCCTTCCTTTTCCAACATGACTGCGCACCACTGCACAAAGCAAGGTCCATAAAGACATGGATGAGCGAGTTTGGGGTGGAGGAACTTGACTGACCTGCACAGAGTCCTGACCTCAACCCCATAGAACACCTTTGGGGTGAATTAGAGCAGAGACTCTGAGCCAGGCCTTCTCATCCAACATCAGTGTCTGACCTCACAAATGGCCTTCTGGAAGAATGGTCAGACATTCCCATAGACACTCCTAAACCTTGAAAGCCTTCCCATAAGAGGTGAAGCTGTTATAGCTGCAAAGGGTGGGGCAGCTCAATATTGAACCCTATGGATTAAGACTGGGATGCCATTAAAGTTCATGTGCGTGTAAAGGCAGGCGTCCCAATACTTTTGGCAATATGGTGTATTACTTAATAGGATATAACTCCACTTTGCGTGCACCAAATGCCTTTGAAAACCGAGATATTAGCATATAAACATAAGAGTGACATCATCACTGTGCTATACATAGCCTGTGCAGAGAGCAGAGCTGTGGGAGGGGCCCAACAGGCTCCACCCACTAAAGGCGGCCTGCAGAAAACCCCAGAAGGAGGCGGAGACAAGACCAGTCACCCTGCACAAGGAGAAATCGCAGAGCTGTGGGAGGGGCCCCACAGGCTCCACCCACTAAAGGCGGCCTTCAGAAAACCCCAGAAGGAGGCGGAGACAAGACCAGTCACCCTGCACAAGGAGAATTCGCAGAGATGTGGGAGGGGCCCAACAGGCTCCACCCACTAAAGGCGGCCTTCAGAAAACCCCAGAAGGAGGCGGAGACAAGACCAGTCACCCTGCACAAGGAGAAATCGCAGAGCTGTGGGAGGGGTCCCACAGGCTCCACCCACTAAAGGCGGCCTTCAGAAAACCCCAGAAGGAGGCGGAGACAAGACCAGTCACCCTGCACAAGGAGAAAGAGCAGAGCTGTGGGAGGGGCCCAACAGGCTCCACCCACCACGGGGTGCCTTTAGATAACTACAGGAGGGGGCGGAGACCAGACCAGTCACCCTGCACAAGGAGAGGGAGCAGCAGTGCCTGGCCCTGAACAAGGACAATAGGATCACCAGTGATCATATTAAAGAAAGCTTCAGATTTGAAGATTGAACAGAATGTTCAAATGCACCTGAACATGTTAAAGCTTATCTGAGATTTTAGTTACAGTTGAACCTCGGATTACGAGCATAATCCGTTTGTAATCCAAATCACTCGTATATCAAAGCAAGTTTCCCCATAGGAAACAATGGAAACTCAGATAATTCGTTCCACAGCACTGCTTGTCAATGCAGTACTGTATGTGGCCAGAGGTGCGGGGGCGCCTGATGTATGCAGTACCGTATGTGGCCAGAGGTGTGGTGGTGCTGATGAGGCTCGGAAGCGGCCTGAAACATTCAGAAATGCTCGGGAACTATTTGCACTTTCTGTATTTCTGAGTATTTCCAAATGCTTCCGAGGGTCTCCGAGGCTCACCAGTGCCCCCGCACCTCTGGCCACATGCGGTATTGCATGCACAGAGGCTTAATGCTGCTCGTTTTGTGAGACAGCGCTCGCAAACCGAATCAGAATTTTATTTTTTTTAAAAATGCTTGTCTTTCAAAATGCTTGTTAACCGCGTTACTTGTGAACCGAGGTTCCACTGTATTGGGTTGGGATCCATTTTTAAGTTAATTGGTTTCATTTCTTAATTCGCATTTAAAAAATAATTCCACGTTGCATATGCGTGACAGTATCACAAGACAAAGTGACATAAAAAATATATATATATAACTTAATTACATTCATTTTTTTTTTTTATTCAATCATTCCATGTTGTATATGGACGACAATATTAAAAGACATTAAAAACAATATATAAAATTGAAAATATAAATTCATTTGGTTAATTATTTTATATTATTCATCCCATGTTGTATATGGATGACAATATCAAAAGACAGTAAAAAAAATATATATATAAAATTAAAATATAAATTCATTTGATTAATTATTTTATTCATCCCATGTTGTATATGGACGGCAATATCAAAAGACATTAAAAAAAAATATAAAATTAAAATATAAGTTAATTTTGTTAATTATTTTATTTTATTCATCCCATGTTGTATATGGATGACAATATCAAATGACATTAAAAAAATAAATATAAAATTAAAATATCAATTCATTTGGTTAATTATTTTAATTTATTATTCCCATGTTGTATATGGACGACAATATCAAATGACATTAAAAAAATAAATATAAAATGAAAATATAAATTAATTTGGTTAATTATTTTATATTATTCATCCCATGTTGTATATGGACGACAATATCAAAAGACAGTAAAAAAAATATATATATAAAATTAAAATATAAATTCATTTGATTATTTTATTCATCCCATGTTGTATATGGACGGCAATATCAAAAGACATTAAAAAAATATATAAAATTAAAATATAAGTTAATTTTGTTAATTATTTTATTCATCCCATGTTGTATATGGACGACAATATCAAATGACATTAAAAAAATAAATATAAAATTAAAATATCAATTAATTTGGTTAATTATTTTATTTTATTCATCCCATGTTGTATATGGATGACAATATCAAATGACATTAAAAAAATAAATATAAAATGAAAATATAAATTAATTTGGTTAATTATTTTATATTATTCATCCCATGTTGTATATGGACGACAATATCAAAAGACAGTAAAAAATATATATATATAAAATTAAAATATAAATTCATTTGATTAATTATTTTATTCATCCCATGTTGTATATGGACGGCAATATCAAAAGACATTAAAAAAATATATAAAATTAAAATATAAGTTAATTTTGTTAATTATTTTATTCAACCCATGTTGTATATGGACGACAATATCAAATGACATTAAAAAAATAAATATAAAATTAAAATATCAATTCATTTGGTTAATTATTTTATTTTATTCATCCCATGTTGTATATGGACGACAATATCAAAAGACATTAAAAATATATATATATAAAATTAAAATATAAATTAATTTGGTTAATTAATTTATTTTATCCATCCCATGTTGTATATGGACACATATGAAAACATAATTTGTATTTGTATATGGACACATATGAAAACATAAATTAATTTGATTAATTAATGCATAATAATAATCCTAAATTAATTGTAAAGTGCCACACCCCTGTATTGTAAATTTCTAGTATCGTGTTGTGAAGTCAACATGTTACTAGTAATTTATAATTTATAATAATCCTTCCACGTTGTATATTTATGCCAATATCAAAAGAAAACATTTACATTAAAAAACACAATGCTCCTCTGTCTGTAGCCCATCTTCCATTAGGATCCCCTGCTCACCCTTAGGAGTAAAAAAAAAAAACCTGACAGAGGTGCTAACCCTTCCCTACCCTTCCCTTCTCCACCCAAAGCTAAAAAAAAACCCTGCATTGGTTTAAATTGGGCTTTAATGGACCGGCTATGTATGAGAAAATGTCAACCAAGTCTTGGTCCAAATCTTCACCAAAGAGCCTTCAACCCATCGGAGAGCTCTGGGGGGGGGGGGGGGATGTCTGTGCCTCGTTGGCCGGAGGGGGTGTTTCCCCGCAGTGTCTCCTTCATACATCCGGATCTGTTGATGGCAATTCCCCTCCTTCGTTGGCTACAACATTTTTTTTCAGTTCGGCAATAAATCGCGTCTAGGTGTCCACCTAGTTTATCTCTATAGCAACTCCGGCTGTCACAGCTATTCAGGGCTGACAAACGTGGGATTCGTATTTTTCCCAAAGACAGACAACACCCACTGAGCGCGTGCAGGCCCAGCGCCGCGTCCTGTAAAACACGATTCTGTCACTGCGCTTTACACTCCGCCGTGCTGATGATTCACTCCGCCGCAAATGCCCTGCGCTGCATAATGCAATCAAATCCTGGAGTTCTCCCCTTGTATCCTTTTTTTTTTTCTTTTTATTTCTTAAGAAAAAAAACATCTGAAACATTTATTGTTGTAACAATGTTCTTCGTTTTCCCCTATCATTTTTTTTTTATTTCTTTGAAAAAAAATATGTATCTTTTTTTTTATTTATTTTTACTAGTTTGAAAAAAAATCTGAAACATTTATTGTTGTAACAATGTTCCTAGTTTTCCCCTATCACTTTTTTATTTTTACTTCTTTTCATTTCTTTAAAAAAAAATCTGTATGCTTTTTTTTATTTATTTTTACTTGTTTGAAAAAAAAAATTCTGAAACATTTATTGTTGTAACAATGTTCCTAGTTTTCCCCTATCATTTTTTTACTTTTATTTTGTTTCATTTCTTTGAAAAAACAAAATCTGTATCCTTTTTTTTATTTATTTTTACTTGTTTGAAAAAAAAAATCTGAAACATTTATTGTTGTAACAATGTTCTTCGTTTTCCCCTATCATTTTTTTTTATTTCTTTTCATTTCATTGAAGAAAAAAAATCTGTATCCTTTTTTTTAAATTTTTATTTGTTTGAAAATAAATTTGAAACATTTATTGTTTTACCAATATTACTATTTTTTCCCTTGAATCCCTTTTTTCAAAAATAACCGAAAATAATGAAAAATGTGCCGGTAAATATTGTTTAAAAAGCTATTCACAAATGGACCAGAGAGTAAAAAAAGCATGCAATATTTACCCCCAGGGTTTTGCTGGCGGTATAACATGCCGTATGCGTCAAAAAACAGCGTGGGCGCCTGACAAATAGCTGGTTGCTAAGGAGAGGGCCAGAAAGTCGGCCACCGTGTCCCTAACAACGGATGACTCATCAGCGGTCAGCGGGGTTCCGACAATTAAAATTGATGGAAAAAAAAACAGCGTGTGGTCCC
>BLSH010085622.1:351456-375201 GCA_018402905.1 Glandirana rugosa | reverse complement strand
CCCCCCCCCCCCCAAGCCGTTTTTTAAAACATTTTTCTATTGCCAGAAATAATATTATATTTCCAACTATTTAAATGTAATTTCATTCATTGTTTTTTTTCCTTTAGAAACGTCATTTTTGCTGCAGCATGTTCTATACATGCTACAGATGTAAGCTTTGGAGGGTGGGACCCCACGCTGTTTTTTTTTTTTCATACTTTTTAATTTTCTGCATTTTCTTTAACATTCACATGTCAGCAGGGAAACGTTGTTAAGGACTCAGCTTACCGGCCTGCTCCTTAGCAACAAGCTCAATGCGGTAAATTACCGCATTAAAAATGCGGTAATTACCGCTAAATCGAACAAATACCGCATTCAGTATTTAACGCATTATTTTACTGCATTTTTTTTTTTTTTGCCCGTTATTTAACTCTCATTGAATTGGCCCTCTATCGACTCTATAATCTTCCTACAAAATAAATAATATACACTGATTTGGGTGATTTTATCCAAAGAAATGTAGAAAAATAAATTATGAAGAAAGATTATTTATTTGCAAAATTTTATAACAGAAACAAAGAAAAATTTGTTTTTTTTTCAACATTTTTGGCCTTTTTTCTTTTATTTAGCAAAAAAAAAAAAAAAAACCTAGTGGTGATTAAATACCACCAATAGAAAACTCTATTTCTGCAAAAAAAATTATAAAAATGTTATAGGGATACAGTGTTGCATGACCGTGCAATTGTCATTCAAAGAGCGACAGCGCTGAATGCTTAAAATTGGCCTGGGCAGGAAGGGGGAAACAAGTGCCCGGTATTGAAGTGGTTAAATTTTGTCCGTGACCCCGGCAGGTGGATTTTTCTTCACTTCCTCTCCCTGTGACCCCGGGGCTGTGCACTGTCACCAGGACAGACACTAAAATGTTAAAACCTTTCTACCATCTTATCTCTTCCAGCCCTGCAGAAGAAGATTGACTTTGCAGCACACTGAACATTTCCAGGAAGAATCTAGGACACCTTGCAGCGGTACAATACCTCTCTGCGCCGTGTTTGACTAGAGCGCGTCGAAATAATAAAAAAAAAAATCGTGACAAATGATGCAAAATGCAAATAAGTTTTGTTTACATTAAAAAAAAAAGAACGCACCTTGACTCTTGTACACTTGCTCTTCGTAATGAGCATAACAGCTCCGCTGTTTACCGAGACTTTACATGAAGAATATGTAAACTATTTGTGGCCTACATGGAGTCAGCGTATGAATAATTGACAAGTCTTGTATCAACCCGGCTCTACGCCTTCCCAACACAGTCATTTGACAGCGAATGTTCCACTCGGGCTGTCACAGAAGGAAACAAATGATATAGTTGCCGCATCCTTACACACACAATGCAGGATATTCCTAGGATTGGGTTATTTAAAGGTCTATGGAAACCCAATCATCAGAATCCCATAGGAGCTTTAACATGTTAATGTCATTCCAAGGCGGATTTACAAACTTTAAAATCTGCAACTTTTATCAAAGAAAAAAATCTCAGGTGAAGGTCTATTTTCAGGCACTTCCTGTTACAGGGTGACAACGCTCTGTCTCTGTTTCCAACTGTGCTCCTGGGTTGTCATCCCGACAAGGCATGGTCCAGTCCGCTCCGAGATCACCGGAGTGCATGTAGGCATGAAATTCAAGGCCTACAAGATGACTATGTTTTCTACATCAGTGGCTTTCAACCTTGTTGAGACCAGAGCTCCGGTGAAGGTCTATTTTCAGGCACTTCCTGGTATAGGGTAACAACGCCCTGTTTCTGTTTCTAATTGTACTCCTGTGTTGTCACCACAACAAGTCATGGTCCAGTCCACTCAGAGAACGGCTATGTAGCCATCACCAGAATGCATGTAGACATGAAGTGGCGTTCAACCTTATTGAGACAAGGGCCCCAGTGAAGGTCTATTTTCAGGCACTTCCTGTTACAGGGTGACAACGTTCTGTCTCTGTTTCCAATTGTGCTCCTGGGTTGTCATCCCAACAAGGCATGGTCAAGTCCGCTCAGAGATCACCGGAGTGCATGTAGACATAAAATTCAAGGCCTACAAGATGACTATGTTTTCTAGATCAGTGGCTTTCAACCTTGTTGAGACCAGAGCTCCGGTGAAGGTCTATTTTCAGGCACTTCCTGGTATAGGGTAACAACGCCCTGCTTCTGTTTCTAATTGTACTCCTGCGTTGTCACCACAACAAGTCATGGTCCAGTCCACTCAGAGAACGGCTATGTAGCCATCACCGGAATGCATATAGACATGAAGTGGCGTTCAACCTTATTGAGACAAGGGCCCCAGTGAAGGTCTATTTTCAGACACTTCCTGTTACAGGGTGACAACACTCTGTTTCGAATTGTACTCCTGCATTGTCACCCTGTCAAGGCATGGTCCAGTCCGCTCAGAGATCACCGGAGTGCATGTAGACATGAAATTCAAGGCCTACAAGATGACTATGTTTTCTACATCAGTGGCTTTCAACCTTATTGGGACCAGAGCTCCGGTGAAGGTCTATTTTCAGGCACTTCCTGGTATAGGGTAACAACGCCCTGTTTCTGTTTCAAATTGTACTCCTGCGTTATCACCACGACAAGGCATGGTCCAGTCTGCTCAGTGAGCGGCTATGTAGCTATTACCGGAATGCATGTAGACATGAAAATCAAGGCCTACAAGATAGCCAAGTTTTCTACATCAGTGGCTTTCAACCTTATTGAGACCAGGGCCCCAGTGAAGGTCTATTTTCAGACACTTCCTGTTACAAGGTGACAACACTCTGTTTCTGTTTCGAAATGTACTCCTGCATTGTCACCGCGTCAAGGTAGAGTCCAGTCCGCTCAGAGATCACCGGAGTGCATGTAGACATGAAATTCAAGGCCTACAAGATGACTATGTTTTCTACATCAGTGGCTTTCAACCTTATGAGAAGGTTCAAGGTGAATGTCTATTTTCAGGTACTTCCTGGTATAGGGTAACAATGTTTCTGTTTCCAATTGTACTCCTGCGCTGTCACCACGACAAGGCATGGTCCAGTCTGCTCAGAGAGCGGCTATGTAGCCATTACCGGAATGCATGTAGACTTGAAAATCAAGGCCTACAAGATAGCCAAGTTTTCTACATCAGTGGCTTTCAACCTTATTGAGACAAAGGTCCCGGTGAAGGTCTATTTTCAGACACTTCCTGTTATAGGATGACAACACTCTGTTTCGAATTGTACTCCTGTGTTGTCACCCTGTCAAGGCATGGTCTAGTCCGCTCAGAGATCACCGGAGTGCATGTAGACATGAAATTCAAGGCCTACAAGATGACTATGTTTTCTACATCAGTGGCTTTCAACCTTATTGAGACAAGAGCTCCGGTGAAGGTCTATTTTCAGGCACTTCCTGGTATAGGGTAACAACGCCCTGTTTCTGTTTCCAATTGTACTCCTGCGTCGTCACCACGACAAGGCGTGGTCCAGTCTGCTCAGAGAAAGGCTATGTAGCCATCACCGGGATGCATGTAGACATGAAAATCAAGGCCTACAAGATAGCCAAGTTTAAAAAATTATTGAGACCCAGTGAAGGTCTATTTTCAGACACTTCCTGTTATAGGATGACAACACTCTGTTTCTGTTTCGAATTGTTCTCCTGCGTTGTCACCTTCTCAACGCATGGTCCAGTCCGCTCAAAGATCAGCATGTTCCTGTTACAGGGTGATAATGCTCTGTCTCTGTTTCCAATTGTACTCCTGCGTTGTCACCACAACAAGCCATGGTCCAGTCCACTAAGAGAACGACTATATAGCCATCACAGAGGTGCATGTAGACATGAAATTTAAGGCCTACAAGATGGCTATGTTTTCTACATCAGTGGCTTTCAACCTTATTGAGACCAGGACCCCAGCGAAGGTCTATTTTTAGACACTTCCTGTTACAGGGTGATATTGCTTTGTCTCTGTTTCCAATTGTACTCCTGGGCTGTCACCCAGACAAGACATAATCCAGTCCACTCAGAGAAAGGCTATGTAGCCCTTCACCGGAGTGCATGTAGACATGGGCAAAAGTATTGCTATGAGGGAAGGCTCTGAATGGGGATGGAGGTCACTGCGGAAGGGGGCGAGAGGTTCTATAGGGGTATTATGGGACTCTGCAGCAGACTTGATGGCCCTGTAGGAGATGAGGTTACTAGAGGGGGCAAGGGTCCCCTTCAGGAGGACCAGAGGCACTGTGTGTCAGGTTAGGAGACATTGTCGGACATTGTTGGAGGTTGGGGAAACTATTGGGGGGGCTGGAGGCTTGTCAGCAGGCTGGGGATGGGGGGGGCAATGTGGGACACTGTTGGAGGTTGGGGAAACTAAGGGGGGTGGAGGCTCTTCAGCAGGCTAGGAGACACTGTGTGAAGATGGGAGGCACTGTTGCAGGTTAGGGGAACTATGGGAGGCTGGAGCATTTGCAGCAGTCTGTGGTGCACTGTGGGCGGCTGTGTGACACTGTGGGAGGTTGGAGGGCATTTTGGTGACTGAGGGCTCCCCGGGGGCTTGAGGCGAGCACAGTTATGGGAGTTTGGAGGCACTATGGGAGGCACTGTGGTATGTTAGGGATCAGCAACTCGCTGGTTGCCCAGGAGGAAAGAGACCACAGCAAGGCAGCAGTCCATGGCCCCATGGTTGGGAACCACTAGTCTACATCATTTCCCACCTTCAGTGCTTTACTTATGGCAAACATTTTATCTCTGTCACACATCAGCTGGAAAAGCCTGCAGCAGACTTGAAGGCACTGTAGGGGATGAGGTTACTGGAGGGGGCAAGGGTCCCCTTCAGGAGGCTGGAGGCACTGTGGGAGGTTAGGAGACATTGTGGGACACTGTTGGAGGTTGAGGGAACTATAGGGGGCTGCAGGCTAGGAGGCATTGTGTGAATATGAGAGGCACCGTGGGACACTGATGGAGGTTGGGGGGAACTAAGAGGGGTGGAGGCTCTTCAGCAGGCTAGGAGACACTGTGTGAAGATGGGAGGCACTGTTGCAGGTTCAGGGAACTATGGGAGGCTGGAGGCTCTTCATCAGGCTAGGAGGCACTGTGTGAAGATGGGAGGCACTATAGGACACTGTTGGAGGAAACGATTGGGGCTGGAGGCTCTTCATCAGGATAGGAGGCACAGTGTGATGATGGGAGACACTGTAGGACACTGTTGAAGGTTGGGGGAACTATTGGGGGGCTGGAGGTTCGTCAGCAGGCTGGGGATGGGGGGAAATGTAGGACATTGTTGGAGGTTGGGGGAACTATAGGGGGATGCAGGCTAGGAGGCATTGTGTGAATATGAGAGGCACCATGGAACACTGTTGGAGGTTGGGGGAACTAAGGGGGGTGGAAGCTCTTCAGCAGTCTAGGAGACACTGAGATGATGGGAGGCACTTTTGCAGGTTAGGGAAACTATGGGAGGCTGGTGGATCTGGAGCAGTCTGTGGTACACTGTGGGACACTGTGTGACAGTGTGGGAGGTTGAAGGGTATTTTGGTGGCTAAGGGCTCTGAGGGGGGCCTGGGGGCACTGTGTGGGGTTGAGGCAAGCACAATTATGGGAGGTTGGAGGCACAATGGGAGGCACTGTGGTATGTTAGGGGATCAGCAACTCGCTGGTTGCCCAGGAGGAAGGAGACCCCAACCTGGCAGGAGTCCACGGCCCCATGGTTGGGAACCACTAGTCTACATCATTTCCCACCTTCAGTGCTTTACTTATGGCAGACATTTTATCTCTGCCACACATCAGCTGGAAAAGCCTATTCAGGATAGCATTAAGCTGAAGGAAATCCATCGACACGCCGGTGAGATACATCACCTAAAAGGCGATCAGCATGTCAGCCCTGAAGTAAAAATGCCCTCTATCCACAGGTATATAATCACCAAATAGACATTATGGCTCATTAAGGTGATTGACCATTCAAAATCAATACGGCAAGTGAATTTTGTACATACTCAAGTAAATTAAAAATGTCTTGAAGGAGAGCTCCACGGGGGGGAGGACAGGAGAGAGAAATATCTCTCAGAATTATTGTTATTGTCTTCACAGTTTACCAGAAAATTATGCAAATTTGCAGCCAAGTCTGTCATCTTCAGGTGGATGGACAAGAATAATGGCGGCGTGAAGCTTTTAAAAGAAACTGCATTGTTGTTATGGTAATCGGGAGGCAATAATTATAAGCAGACATTCCCCATCTCTCTCGTATTGATTATTGTGTCCTCGGCGCGGGCCTGCTGAGATATCTGGCATCTTAAAACTATCACCTCCATCAAATGATGCATGCCTCGTCGCTCATAGCCGGGGCTCGGCACTTCACGGTAAACAGGCTTATTCTCATCATCCCCTCAGGTTTCCTCTGGAAAAAGAGCTGATAAGACCAGAAGATATTATAATGTGGTAAAGAATGATTCGTTCTGCTTTTTTCCCCTCCGTTATCTAGAAGGTTGTGCTGCCACACAGTTGGCCGAGGCCCAAAAGGGTTGAGGCGATTGACTGCAGACACAAACACGCAGAATGAATGAATTAAGGCTTAAAGAAGCTGCTTCCATGACTTGTCTAGGTACAAAGCCCAGGCTTGTAGCCTGGCAGTTCGTGCATGTGTGCCAGCCAGTCTGTGAAACAGTATATTACCTTAAAAAAATGTAATTTAAAAAAATCTAAAAACTCAAATTAAAATTGCGTTGAAGTAAATAGGAGGGATTTTTGCAGCTGTAAGCAAAGCTAATTGAGAAAAAAAATTAAATGCCCTTGAGAACTGTAGCAGTTCCTTAACCCCACATAGAGATGCATTATTATTATTATTATATTGTTTTTAATATTATTATCATTTTTATTCAGGATTTATTATATTGCATTCTAACAGCACTTTATAAAGCAGAAGGAGACAAGCTGGTTACAACACAGTTCAATACAAGAAGGTTCAAAGGGCCCTGCTTACAAGAACTTACAATTTAAAAAGGAAGGGCAAGTGGTTCAAAAAAGTAATAACTGTGAGTTAGAAAGTAAAATTCGGTTGGTAGGTGGTGGTGTGATAGTCTTCCCTAAAGGGATGAGTTTTCACAGATCGTCTTAAGGCGGGCAGAGTAGGAGATAGCCAGACAGATTATGGTAGAGAGTTCCAGAGGATGGGAGTGCCTCTGCAGAAGACCTGGAGATGAGCTTAAGAGAAGCAGAGAGGATGGAGACAAGATTGTTAGTATTTTGAATTTTATGCATAGGTCACATAGGTTGGACTTGATGGACTTGTGTCTTTTTTCAACCTTGTTTACTATGTTATGTTACTATGCATGGGTGAGTGGAAACCGGTGCAAGCATTGGTATAGAGGGGTAGAGGACACTGAGCGAAGACCAGTGGTAGTATTAGGATAAATCTTGACAAATTGGGGTACGGAGTTCCAGATGATGGGTGAGACTCCAGAGAAGTCCTGAAGATGAGCATGGGAGGAGGTAATGAGTGAGTTAGAGAGCAGGAGGTCTTGGGAGAAGTGGAGAGGATGGTTTGGGTCATATATTGGGACATGATTGTTAGTATTATTAATTTTATGCATTGGGTGAGTGGAAGCCGGGGCAAGCATTGGTATAGAGGGGTAAATGACACTGAGCGGAGACCAGCGGTACTAGTAGGATAAATCTTGAGAAATTGGGGTAGGGAGTTCCAGATGATGGGTGAGACTCCAGAGAAGTCCTGAAGATGAGCATGGGAGGAGGTAATGAGGGAGTTAGAGAGCAGGACGTCTTGGGAGAAGTGGAGAGGATGGTTTGGGTCCTATATTGGGACATGATTGCTAGTATTATTAATTTTATGCATTGGGTGAGTGGAAGCCGGTGCAAGCATTGGTGCAGAGGGGCAGAGGACACTCTACCAGAGATCAGTGGTAGTAGTAGGATAAAGATGGACAAATTGGGGTAGGGAGCTCCAGATGATGGGTGAAACTCCAGAAAAGTCCTGAAGATGAGCATGGGAGGAGGAGATGATGGCGTTAGAGAGCAGGAGGTCTTGGGAGAAGAGGAGAGGATGGTTTGGGTCATATATTGAGAAAAGATTGTTAGTACTTTGAATTTTATGCATTGGGTGAGTGGAAGTCGGTGCAGGGATTGTATAGTGGTGTATAGCCCAGGTCAGTGGTAGTAGAAGGAGATGGACAAATTGGGTTCCAAAGGATGGGAGAGACTCCAGAGAAGTCCTGAAGATGAGTATGGGAGGAGGTGATGAGGGAGCTGTAGAGCAGGAGGTATTGGGGGGAGTACAGAGGACAGGTTGGAAGATATTTTGAGACAAGTTTGGCAATGTCACTTAGAGCACAGTTGTGAATGGGTTTGCAAGTTGTAAATATTTTGAATCATATTTTTTGGGTGAGTGGAAACCGGTGGAGGGATTGGCAGAGAGTGGAGATGGACACTGAGCAATTGGTAGGATGGGTGAGCCAAGCAGCAGCATTCATGAGAGACTGAAGGGGAGGGGGGTAGTCTGGGAAGAAGTAGGTCAATGAGGAGGGAGGAGTTGCAATAGTCCGGGAGAGAGATAATGAGGGATTGAATTTGTGACGTTATTTGTTGAGAAGGGGTGAATTGTGGAAAAGTTGCGAAGGTGAAGATGGCAAGACAGCGATTATATGTAAGGTCGGAGAGAGGTCAGAGTCCAGGCCTTCACCTAGCACCCTGGCATGAGAAGAGGGACTGATAGTTGTGTTATCGATCTCAATGGAGATGTCGGGGAAGCTGCATCCCATAAACTTGTTATTAAAAATGAAGGTATTTACCATGGAGGCCTTAAAGTCATATGAAAAGGCCCCTCCCTTTGGTTTCTACAGATTTTGGGGTCTTCCCATGACAATATCTTTTTTAGCATCCTTCTAAAGAACCAGAAGTGACCATCAACACGATCCCCTATTGATTTCAATGCAATTTGAAATTCAAATTAGAAAAAGTATGCTAAAATTTGAGTCCCAACCAAAATCAAAACTCAATGCCACTGAATAGCCCACGAAGTTCTACAGAAGCTTGGGCAATAGTAATCTACTAGACCAGGGTTTCTCAACTAGGGTTCCTCCAGAGGTTGCTAGGGGTTCCTTGAGCAATGGTCAATTTCTACCTCTCAGATAAATTCCCAATGACATCATTGATCTTTTTAGCTATCTGTAAGGGGGTCATTCTTCCCAATGACCACAAGTGTAAGGAGCATTCTTCCCATTGACCATCACACTAAAGTATCATGAGTTGTAGATTTTTAATTTGTTCCCGAAACCGGAGAATTATTTCAAGGGTTCCTCGGTGTTGAAAAGGTTTAGAAAGGCTGTACTAGGCTGTTGAATTAATTATCTGGGAATGCTAAAAAATGCCCCACCCAAGATTTGGTCATCTTGGTATCTGTAATAAAAATGTAAAAATTTTATTTTTTATTTTGGAATATTTCATCATGCAAAGATCACCTACTGGATTGTACCAGCTCTACTCAAACTTGACACAAATATAGCATTTATTTATGTTTTTTTTTATCCTATATTTCCTTCAAATTGTGCAAAAAAAGGCATTTTCTGTTGAGCCAAAGTCTGCGCCGGCTCTCGATAAGCTTCAAACTAATTACAGCACCTGATATCAGTAGATTTTTATTGGAAGGCTTGGAATGAACAGCTGTTCCCTGCTACAAAACAAGGTATTAATAGAAATGTCAATTCCGTTACATAGCACTGGTCCAGGCTTCGTTATAAACCAGCTCACAACGAGCTAGGAGAGCTTATAGTTATTGACCCAGAAGGAAGCATAACTTCTACATCCAATCAGTTTACAAGTGGAATAAAGCACAAATAAGGATACGCATCAGAGGAAAACCTAGGGAGAAATGGCTGCATGAATTGCAAAGTAGTCTATCTGACCTCAAGCATGCTAATTCACTTCCTGGGGGACTTAATCAACCTCTTTGTTGAAGTAAAGATAAAAGTTTTTGACAGCAAATGCTGTTCAAATAAAATGGAATTTTCAATTACTTGGCGAACATCTGGTGTGATCTAACATCAGTGGGACACTTTGCGACATAAGAACCCAACTCTTTCCTTCACACAGAAGGAGGGAATTTCCTCCAACAAATCCACAGCCAACGCGTCTACTTGTGTAACGCAAATGTAAAATAGAATTTACTTATGAAAAAAAGCCTAAAAAATAAATTATAATAAATAAATTAAAATAAGAAATTTTGTATAAATAATTTGTTTCCCATGACTGAGCTACTAAAGGTGGCCTCCTGGCAGATATTAATGACTACCAGGGGCGTAACGATAGGGGTTGCAGGGGTTGCAATTGCAACCGGGCCCCATGGTCCAGGGGGCCCATGTGCCTCCCTTGTACACTTGGATAAGAGGGATGGTAGGGTGGCATTTAGAGGAACCAATCTCCTCCATTTTCTTCTATCCAGTTTACTTGTCTTGTGTGCTGTTCCCAGGGTCCCTGCGGTACCGCAATAAAGGGACCCGTGATAGGAGTAAAGGGCCCCAGGATCAGTGGGAAGAAAGAAGAGCCAGGCATCAGGGGGCCCTTCATAATTTCTTGCATCGGGGCCCTGAAGGTTCTAGTTACGCCTCTGATGACTACCATTTAAATTACATCTAAAGGCGTCTGTAAGGCAGTCAAAGCAGAACACATATCCAGTTGCTGTGTGATACAAAAGCCCCATACATAAATATGATTAAAAAAAAATTTTAAAAAAATAGTTATAAAAATTACCTCCCTCATCTCCCTTATTTGTGTCTCACACACTTCCCCTCCTGGACACTGCAGCTCACAGTGGAAGGGCTTTACCATGAAATATCTTTCTCTTCCCAACAGTATTTTATTTCTTGTACACTGACTGCTGTGTATGTGCAGTGCTGTGTGCATCTTGGGTTTAAGAGCCGGGTATTGGGACAGTGTAACTCCCATGTGAATGCATGTGTTGTATATCGTCTGTGGCCAACCAATGGCTGAAGACAAAACACTCTGACCCCAAAAGCAAACCGAGAGAGAATGGCAATGGTGGTAGCAGTGTAGAGGAGGGCACTCTAGGACAGCCATATTCATCCAAGCTTCAGTGGAACCTTAGAGTTTCTCCAGGTTGCTAGGTGTTCCTTGAGTTGAGGCTGATTGACCTCCCAATTGATGTTGCCTGCATAATTTTAGGGCCATCACCACTTGACAGACTCAGCAACATGACACCAATGGTCTTTTTAGTGGTGGCAGTTTGACTACTACTATGGGGGCATTTATTGACCATCAACGTAAGGCAGGCCATACGCAGTGCAAATTTCTTTCCTGTAACCACGGGCTTATTCCCCAGTGTTGACGGAGAAATCCCTCCCGCCGAGCCATCCCCGTCTGGTGACAGGGATTATTGCTAGCAGGTATACTAGCCGCTAGAGATCATTGCATGCAAAATCTGGCAGGCTGGTTGTACCCAAGTTGATCAATTGATCAACTTGGTAAATTCAGCCTGTCCATACATGGTTCAAATCTCGACTGGTTCCTGCTGAGCCGGACAACCTTCGAACTGTCTGTGGCCAACCTTAGGGAAATTTTTCCAACTGACTTCCTATGATTTGGTTTTAGCTGAGGTTCCACATTATTTCAAGGGTTCTTCTAGGGAAAAAAGTTTGAGAAGGGCTGATCCAGGAGGTAACTGTGCCATAATTTGCAAGTATGTAGGCTGTGCATAGTTGAACATAATGGCAAGGGCTCTTGATCTGCCCTTATTTTTAGCTTCCAGGAATCTCCTGCAGAGAGTCACTCACGATGAGAGTGGGAGAATCAGAACCCTGTGCCAATCTATGGGGTTTATTTACTGAAGATAAGTAGATTTGCTAAGTGCAGTTGCTCCAGATCTTAGTAAATGAGGTAAGGATTTGCTTTGCAAAGAACACCAAATCGCATACAAGAAAATTTTTTTAAAAAGCCCAATTTCATTTGCGCATGGTTGGATGATGGAAGTCAGCAGAGTTCCTCCTCATTTACTAAGCTGTAGAGCAACTGCACTTGCAAAGTGCACAGTTTATTTGCCTTTAGTATATAAACCCCCTATGTGTATATTGCTGTGGTTACTTAGAGGGGCACCATCATCCGTCTTTGTTACATAGACCAAATTTGCCAAATAATTACATGCAATTACTAAAATACCAACTTTAAGGCCATAAACGCATTAAAAATGTATACACAATTTACTTATACACATAACATAAAAGCATGTTTCACAGTGTATCATAGTTTCTTCCTCCCAGAACATATATACTAAATCATGTTTTGCTTTTATATTTCTATGCACTTGATATTGTAGGTAATCAAAAAGGCTTCAATGAGGGGGAGTCACATGGCGTTTCATGGGTACCAAGGCACCACTTCTTCAGGTACTACAGAACATTTTTTTTCTAGTTTATGGACATTTAACTATGGGTTAGTACCATGATATATCACGTTGAGTTTCGTGGGTACCAAGATACCACTTCTTCGGGTACTGCAAAACGTTCTATTTAGCTCTAGTTTATGAACATGGAACTATGGGCCTGGGGACCACAATCCACACCAAGCCTCCACCTGGGAGGAGAACCCCAACAACACTTAGACAAATCATATTGTAGATAATCAAGAAGTCTTCCATGAGTGGCAGTGCCATGATATATCACATGGAGTTTCGGGGGTACCAAGACACCACTTCTTCAGGTGTTACAAAACGTTTTTTTTTTAGTTCTAGTTTATGAACATGGAGCTATAGGCCTGGGGACTACAATCTGCACCAAGCCTTCCCCTGGGAGCAGAACCCCAAAAATGCTTAGACAAATCATATTGTAGATAATCAAGAAGTCTTCCATGAGGGGCAGTGCCATGATATATCACATTGAGTTTCGGGGGTACCAAGACATCACTTCTTCAGGTGCTACAAAACGTTTTTTTTAGTTCTAGTTTATGAACATGGAACTATGGGCCTGGGGACCACAATCCACACCAAGCCTCCAACTGAGAGGAGAACCCCAACAACGCTTATACAAATCATATTGTAGATAATCAAGAAGTCTTCCATGAGGGGGAGTGTCATGATATATCACATTGAGTTTCATGGGTACCAAGATACCACTTCTTCAGGTGCTGCTAAATGTTCTTTTTAGCTCTAGTTTATGAACATTGAGCTATAGGCCTGGGGACTACAATCTGCACCAAGCCTTCCCCTGGGAGAAGAACCACAAACATGCTTAGACAAATCATATTGTAGATAATCAAGAAGTCTTCCATGAGGGGGGGTGCCATGATATATAACATTGAGTTTAGTGGGTACCAAGACACCAATTCTCCAGGTGCTGCCAAGTTTTCCTGTTAGTTCTAGTTTATGAACATGGAACTGAACTATAGGCACTGGGGACCACAATCCGCACCAAGCCTCCCCCTGAGAGGAGAACCTCAAAAATGCTTAGACGAATCTCATACACATGATAAAAAGAAGGCAAATCTTTACTCACCACCCACTCATCACCCACTAATCCCAAACCCAGGGGGGATTGAAACAAACGTATGACTTCCTATATAGGCAGACTCTGCAATAAATACTGCATTGTGATTGTATTTGTAAGGCCTAAGGGCAGGCATTTTCTTAAAAAGCAGACCTTTGGGGTAGACCTTGTGTCAATCTAACTGGATCTTTTCTCAATTTGCCAATCTGTCAGGATTCTATTGCTTTGCTTGGTGCTGTCAATCAAATGCTTGAAGCTCCCTAATGCCCCCCTTATGGCAAGACAGAGTAGATTGCTTAGAGAACTCATGCTCCTTAGGCTTGGGACGGTTCCTTGACCAGGCTCTATAGTTTGACTGCAGTGGAAAAAAAGTGAGGTCAGGGCGAGAGTGTTTGGATCACAAGAATGGCCAAGCAAAATTATCAATCATTAGGGAGACCATTTGATCCTATTTAGTTCTCTTTGAGACACAACAAATGCCTACAGAGCCAGCACTACCTCCTCATATAATCCTACCTTCCTTACTGAAGGACAACAACGTATTTGAAGCTATAATACAAAATCCACAAAAGCTTCAATCTAATAAAGGCATGCCGGCGTACATTATTGTGCAGCGCAATTTTCACTTATCTTTCTTTGAATTTTTTTCGTCCGGGTTAATAAAGCAATTTTATTTCTGGATTATGAAGGATGTAGAGTGCACATGAAAAAGATAAGAGCGGGCTTCCAAAACAAAATAAAAAAAAAAAAAAAACCTTTTATGCTTTCTGTACAACTCATTTGTAAATTCAAAACAAAAAGGTTTAATGATGCTTGCCATTAAACAGCCTAAGACCTGTACATATTTTATTTTTATTTTTTAAATCATTAAAAAGTAAGGAAAAAGAAAAATTCAAATAAGTTAAAAAAATTGAAAAAAAAAAACCCTCCTCAAAAGTTGGATCTCAGACCGCTTCTATTCACTACAAGAGCTTCAGCATAGCAGGCCTAACATCATCAACGGGAGTTAAAGTCAAAATAATCGATTGGTGGGGAAAAAAAATTATATATATATATACAGTATCTCATAAAAGTAAGTACACCCCTCACATTTTTGTAAATATTTTATTCTATCTTTTCATGTGACAACACTGAAGAAATGACACTTTGCTACAATGTAAAGTAGTGAGTGTACAGCTTGTATAACAGTGTAAATTTGCTGTCCCTTCAAAATAACTCAACACACAGCCATTAATGTCTAAACCGCTGGCAACAAACGTGAGTACACCCCTAAGTGAAAATTTCCAAATTGGGCCCAAAGTGTCAATATTTTGCACTCACTGCTTAACATTGTAGCAAAGTGTCATTTCTTCAGTGTTGTCACATGAAAAGATAGAATAAAATACAGGGCTCGACAAAACCCAGGCGCCAGGTCGCTATTGCGACTGGAAATTACGTCCTGGGGCCTGGGCTACAATGCAGCAGCTGGGACATGGCCCCCCGCGGGTGCGTGCACTTCGGGCAGGCTGGCCAAAATTGAGGCCGTGGCTTTGCGGCCTGCTGGAGCGAGACGCTCCTTTCTGCGGATCGGCGCCCTCTGGTGGACGGTGCTGTGATGTGCGCAGCTCGCTCACTGCCCGCCCACCAACAACGACATCTTCACAGTTTGACTGCTGGGGTTGAGGCTGCAGCCTTTATCAATGGCCCCTTCCTTACCACCACGGTGGATGGGGAGTGCCACAGCCTCTCAGTGCTGTCTGTCAGTGCCACCTATCAGTGCCACCTCAGTGCCGTCTGTCAGTGCCATCTCAGTGCCGCCTGTCAGTGCCATCTCAGTGCCGCCTGTCAGTGCCATCTCAGTGCCGCCTGTTAGTGCCATCTCAGTGCTGCCTGTCAGTGTCATCTCAGTGCTGCCTGTCAGTGCCACCTGTCAGTTCCATGTTAGTGCTGCCTGTCAATGCCATATCAGTGCCAACTCAGTGCTGCCTGTCAGTGTCATCTCAGTGCTGCCTGTCAGTGTCATCTCAGTGCTGCCTGTCAGTGCCACCTCAGTGCCATGTTAGTGCTGCCTATCAGTGCCACCTCAGTGCCGTCTGTCAGTGCCATCTCAGTGCCGCCTGTCAGTGCCATCTCAGTGCCGCCTGTCAGTGCCATCTCAGTGCCGCCTGTTAGTGCCATCTCAGTGCTGCCTGTCAGTGTCATCTCAGTGCTGCCTGTCAGTGCCACCTGTCAGTTCCATGTTAGTGCTGCCTGTCAATGCCATATCAGTGCCAACTCAGTGCTGCCTGTCAGTGTCATCTCAGTGCTGCCTGTCAGTGTCATCTCAGTGCTGCCTGTCAGTGCCACCTCAGTGCCATGTTAGTGCTGCCTATCAGTGCCACCTCAGTGCCGTCTGTCAGTGCCATCTCAGTGCCGCCTGTCAGTGCCATCTCAGTGCCGCCTGTCAGTGCCATCTCAGTGCCGCCTGTTAGTGCCATCTCAGTGCTGCCTGTCAGTGTCATCTCAGTGCTGCCTGTCAGTGCCACCTGTCAGTTCCATGTTAGTGCTGCCTGTCAATGCCATATCAGTGCCATCTCAGTGCTGCCTGTCAGTGTCATCTCAGTGCTGCCTGTCAGTGTCATCTCAGTGCTGCCTGTCAGTGCCACCTCAGTGCCATGTTAGTGCTGCCTATCAGTGCTACCTCAGTGCTGCCTGTCAGTGCCACCTCAGTGTTGCCTATCAATGCCACCTGTCAGTGCCCACGAGTGCCACCTCATCAGTGCCCATTAGTGTAGCCTATCAGCACACATCAGTGAAGGATAAAAATACCTGATTTGCAAAATTTTATAACAAGCAAAAAAAAGTAGTTTTTTTGTTTTTCTTTAAATATTTGGTCTTTTTTCACTTGGCATCAGGCGTGAGCAATTCTTATTGCCCAACGCCCCGGACATACAGTTCTGGGTGCTGGGCAGCTGATTTAAAAAACTGGCTCCTAACTTTTTCTGCTGGCTCCTAGATTCTAATCAAATTTGTCAAGCCCTGATAAAATATTTACAAAAATGTGAGGGGTGTACTCACTTTTGTGGGATACTGTACAGAAAGTATAGGAAGATATATACAATCTTGGCTTTGAGGGCTCAATTATACCAACCGCTTTCTGTACAACTTATTTATAAATTCAAAACAAGAAGGTTTAATGATGCTTGCCAACAAAACAGCCAAAAACCCATACACGTTTTTTTTTTTTTCCTTTTTTTTTTTTTTTTTAAAGTCCTTAAGTCTCCAAGCGGTAGGACTTCCAGCTGACATGCAGCTACAGCTTATTGCACGACAGATCCAAGCACCCCGAGGCTTCAGTGAGCCTCCGCACCAAACCGGATTCTTACTTCTTAATTGAAAAAGACAAGATGTTTGCATTGGTTAGACATTCAAAAAACAACACTCCTGCCTTAACACAAATGAACGCCTGGACACAAGCAAACTTCTAAAGCTTCCCGTCAGGATGGATTGGAAGCGCTTTCATATTTCTCGGGTAAATAGTATCAAATTAGACAGAGAAATGCTGCGTATCATTGTCTTGATTAAGAGAGAAAAACCAATGGCGCCATCAAAACGAGCTCATAGGATAAACATCCATATCCGTATCTGCTCCTAGATTTGTACACAGATCTCTTCTGACGGTTCAACCGGCGACACAAATCGGCCTTTACAAGCCAACTGGCAATTGAGACATTTGACAAAAGGAAGGGTGTACCTAAAGAGTATTAGACCCGGTTCAACCTATAAGATGAAATTCTTCTTATTGGAGGTGCTCTGCACTTAAATGTCCTCCATGTGGTTTGTTTTCCCCCCATATCTCCCCATGGCCTAGGTTGGTGCCCATGGTTCTACCGGGGGTCCACCCTGTGGGTGGTTTTATGTCAAGTATATCCACTTGCTGACCAGGCCGTTTCTGCATTTTTTTGTTTACAACATCCTTTCTCAACCTTTTCAACACCGAGGAACCCTTGAAATAATTCTACAGTCTAGGGGAGCCCCTGCTAAAAATTAAAAATCTACAACTCCTGATACATTAGTGTGATGGTCAATGAGAAGAATGCTCCTTAAACTTGTGGTCATTGGGAAGAATTCCCCCCTTACAGATAGCTAAAAAGATCAATGATGTCAATAGGAATTTATCTGAGAGGTAGAAATTGACCATTGCTCAAGGAACCCCTAGCAACCTCTGGAGGAACCCAATGGTTCCACAGAACCCTGGTTGAGAAACCCTGGTTTACAAGTTTAAATCAGTATTCTTAGCTAGAAAATTACTTAGGACCCCCAAATATTATAAATATTTTTTTTAGCAAAGACCCTAGAGCAGGGATCTCCAAACTACGGCCCTCCAACTGTTGTGGAACTACACAACCCACGAGGCATTGTAAAACATTCACAGACATGACTGGGCATGATGGGAATTGTAGATACTGAACAACTGGAGGGCCATCGTTTGTAGAGCCCTGCCCTAGAGAATAAAATGGTGATTGCTGCAATATTTTAGGTTTCAAAAAAGGGTGGGCTTGGGCGCAGAGTTAGTGGTGGCCCATAATGCAGGGCGCACATGCACCGCCCCCCCCCCTCTATCCGTGCGTCCGGCCACCTAATCAACATGCGGGGCACCAGATGCATGGATTCCAATGGGGTTATTTCTTTTTTGAAGCATGTGATTAGAGCCTGAGGCTCTAATTGGCTTCAAAAAAGGGTGGGCTCGGGGCACAGAGCACTACGTCCCGAGCCCACCCAGTTGTGTGACATTAGCAAATGAATATTCGCTATTGTCACACTGATTCTCCTCCTGGGCCAATCAGGAAGTGAGTCTGAGACCTGCTTCCCAATTGGCCGAAAGGTGAAGAGTTCCAATTGGCCTTAGTGCACTGTTTGCCGTGCCCACCCCAGAAATTTACCACCAGCCGCCTCTGGGTCGGGGGTACAATTCAAGAAATAGCCAACATGTTTAGTAACACTGCAGAAGTAAACCATTGGGTCGCCATGTGTGCCTGTTAATGCCTGTGAACCCGAGACATCCATGGCAATCAAAAATATCACCTTGGGTGCCGGCTTTCCACAAAAGGGGGCAGAGAGTGAGGCGAAAACAAAAATACAGAAAAAAACGGAACCCCAAAAGAAGTTCTGAACTTATGTTAATTTTCAAAACTTTTCCCAATTTTCCAAAAGAAAAAAAAAAAATTGGCCACCTAATGACCTCTTTTTTATTTGGGGTATTGCCCTCTTTTTTATTTGGGGTATTTCCCTCTTTTTATTTGGGGTATTGTCCTCTTTTTATTTGGGGTATTGCCCTCTTTTTGTTCAGGGTGTTGCCCTCTTTTTAGTTGGGCTATTGCCCTCTTTTTATTTGGGCTATTGCCCTCTTTTTATTTGGGGTGTTGCCCTCTTTTTATTTGGGGTGTTTCCCTCTTTTTATTCGGGATATTGCCCTCTTTTTATTTGGGGTGTTGCCCTCTTTTTATTCAGGGTACTGCCCTCTTTTTATTTGGGGTGTTGCCCTCTTTTTATTCAGGGTACTGCCCTTTTTTTATTTGGGGTGTTTCCCTCTTTTTATTTGGGATATTGCCCTCTTATTATTTGGGGTGCTGCCCTCTTTTTATTCAGGGTATTGCCCTCTTTTTATTTGGGGTGCTGCCCTCTTTTTATTCAGGGTATTGCCCTCTTTTTATTTGGGGTGTTGCCCTCTTTTTATTCAGGGTATTTCCCTCTTTTTATTTGGGGTGTTGCCCTCTTTTTATTCAGGGTATTGCCCTCTTTTTATTTGGGGTATTGCTTTTTATTTGCGGTGTTGCCCTCTTTTTATTTGGGGTATTGTTGTGATGTAATATGTTTTTGAAGAATGACATTGTGTACAACTTTCTGATTTAGACATACATTGCTTACCTTTGTTGTATGCATCATGTTTTATTCCTATATGGATTTAAACCTCTTTGTATCAATAAAATTATTTTATCATAATAATTAAATTCTAAGTGTCCTTTGGTGCCTCCAAAGTCCCGTCCAATTTCTTCCATTTTTCCAGTATTCATTGGGATGTGGCACCTCCCAGACGCTTGGATAGCCTAGGCCAGTGGTTCTCAACTCCGGTCCTCGGGACCCACTAACAGGCCAGGTTTGCAGGATAACTGAAATGCATCACAGGTGATATAATTTGCTGCTCAGTGATTGCAGTATTCTAGTCTGCATGTCCCCAAGGTAATACTTAAAATCTGGCCTGTTGGTGGGTCCCGAGGACCGGAGTTGAGAACCACTGGCCTAGGCCTTCCTGATAGTAGACCTTTCCCTTTTTATTTATTTATATATTTTTTTTTATTTTTTTTTTTTTTTTAAATACAACTACCTTCTCGGCAATTTACCATAATTGTTTAAAGCACTTTGAAGATAAAAGGCAAAAAAAGAAAAAAAAAACCAGCAATCAAAAACATTTTTTTTCCCATGGACATCATCCATCATGCGGCCACACAGACGAGATGTAAGGAGCCGTGATCGATCAAGGGATGATATCTTGACCTCAACAAGGTACAGAAGAACTCCAAGATATGGCGCAAAACACCGAGCCTTCTAAAAATACATAGCAGGACGCGGCTATCTCTGCAGCAAATCACAGGTGTGGGTTAGTTATTATGGGATCAATAGTCAGTATTACCTTGCTTACAGCTCTCTGTTCCTTTTTATTGATTTTGCACCAGTACATTTTTAACTGCCAAACAAGCGGGCGGCTTAATACGTTTGCACAATTGCGCAGGACTTTCAGTTAAACCTACCAGCCACAATTCAGACATCGGGGCAATTATACGCATGTAATAACATTGTAGCCTAGAGTAATTTGCGTCCATTTCGCTCAACTTTTTTTTGTATTTTTATTTTTTTTATTTTTTCTTAACAAGCTGGAAGCCACTTTCTGTCCTGTGTCATTGTTACTTGGAATGATGGCATTATTGCTCCCATTGCTTTAATTCATTTTCTCGTTTCATTTTCTTGTTTCATTTTTTACAATTTTTTTTTTTTTTTAGCCTTTTAAATTACATTTGTAGCGGGTAAAAAAACCAAAAATCAATGTACGACTGGATGTCTAGAACAAATACAACCGCAGTTAAATGTGTAATATTTGAAGAACTACAAATACAATCCAAAATTCAATAAGAACTTAATAAGTATATTATAACAATAGCAGTCTATGGCTCTTTTGTTTTATGGATGGGTTGCCAAGCAGAAAAGGTACTAAATAACTTTAGTTGTTAGTTGTGGATGAAGTAATATAAAATTTATTTTTTTATATATTTTTTTTTAACTTGTTTTTTTTTAATTAAAGATTTTATAAAAAGAGACATACAAAATAAATCTCGTACAAAAAATATAGAAATATAACTTGGTCATAGAAGGAAAACAAAAAAAAAAATTGTATTCAATAATACATATGGTGTAAAATAAAGCTGTAATATCAAAACATAATGCATTTTTATATAGGGAGATTTTTTTAATATTAATATTATAAAATATTATAAATTGTTTAACAGATAAGTAAAAACGGTATGACCATTACTTATAGATATTCAAAATAGAAAGGAAAGGAAGATATATAAAATCTTGACTTGAAGGCCTCATACACACGGACGTTTCTTAAAAAATAAACAAAACTTCGGGCCCGACGTCAAGGAAAAAAAATCTTCGTTTTTCGGCGTTATGCATCAGCGTTAGTGAGTGTCGGCGTCAATAGGCGTTTTTAAAAAAAAAATCAATCCTCTGCTATTTCTCAACCTAAAAATGCTGGCGTCAAAAACACCGGTTAACGCAGGTACGGCGTTAGTGAGCATTTTGCGGCGTCAAAAAAGCCAAAACGTTACAGCCTCAGAACGCGCTGGCCGTGGGTTCTAGTTTCAGCTCACTAACGCCGATGCCATCTAGAGCTCAAAAACGTTGGCGTTTTTATGGGGCCATTGACTAACATGGAGAGCTGCAAAAAAATGCCAGAAAACGCAGGCGTCAAAAATCGTCCGTGTGTATGAGGCCTAAGGGCTAATGCACTCCAGCCACTGTTGGAACTGCCAACGCAGTCTCAATACAAAGACAAAACAATAAGCTTGCTTTTTTCATTAGAAAAAAATAAAGAAAGAAAGAATTTTTTTTTTTTAACGTGATACCTTATTTAATGTTGTGGGGTTAGTGAAATGGTAAAAATCCATTTTGCAAGAAAAATGCATAGATATATGTAAAATAAAAAAAAAATAAAAAAAATGGGGGCAAAAAAAAAAAGGCATCTCATTTAATGCAAAGGAATTTTCACTTTGCAAGAGAATTTTTCCTTAGCTTAGTAAAATGGTAAAAATCCACTTTGCAAAGAACAACCACTCATTTGCAATGATATTAAAAAAATAAATGGACAAAAAATATAAACAAAAAAAAAACTGTGGGTGAGTTAATATAAAATGTATTTTTTTTTATATTAATACTATAAAATTTTATACATTTTTTAACAGATGAAAAAAATAAATAAGCTGTAAAAGGTATGACCATTAGTTATAGATATACAAGATAGAAAGGACAGGAAGATATATACAATCTTGACTTTAAGGGCTAATGCACTCCAGCCCCTGTTGGCACTACCCAACGCAGTCTCAATACAAAGTCAAAACAATAAGCTTGCTTTTTCCATTAAAAAAAAAAAGAAAGAAAGAAAAACTTTGTTTTAACTTTATAACTTATTTAATGCCGTGGGGTTAGTGAAATGGTAAAAAGCCATTTTGCAAGGAATGTGCAAAGATATATGTAAAAAAAAAGGGGGCAAAAAAAATTAAATTGGCACCTGGTTTAATGCAAGGGAATTTTCACTTTGCAAGAGAGTCTTTCCTTAGCTTAGTAAAATGGTAAAAATCCACTTTGCAAAGAATAACCACTCATTTGCAATGATATTAAAAAAATAAACGTAAAAAAAAAAAAATACAAACAAAAAAATATAAATATTAAATATTATAAATTGTTTAATAGATGAAAAAAAAAAAATAAGCAGTGAAAATGGTATGACCATTAGATATACAAGATAGAAAGGATAGGAAGATATATACAATCTTGACTTTAAGGGCTAATGCACTCCAGCCCCTATTGGCACTGCCCAACGCAGTCTCAAGACATAACAATAAGCTTGCTTTTTTCATTTAAAAAAATAAAGAAAAACTTTGTTTTAACTTGATACCTTATTTAATGCTGTGAGGTTAGTGAAATGGTAAAAATCCATTTTGCAAAGAATGTGCAAGAGTATATGTAAAAAAAAAGGGGGGGGACAAAAAAATTGGCACCTCATTTAATGCAAAAGAATTTTCATTTTGCAAGAGAATTTTTCCTTAGCTTAGTAAAATGGTAAAAATCCACTTTGCACAGAATAACCACTCACCTGCAAGGATATTAAAAAAATAAATGTAAAAAAAAAACAAAAAAAAAACTGGATGAGTTAATATAAAATGTATTTTTTTATATTAATATAAAATATTATAAATTCTTTAATAGATGAAAAAAAAAATAAGCAGTGAAAATGGTATGACCATTAGAGATACAAGATAGAAAGGATAGGAAGATATATACAATCTTGACTTTAAGGGCTAATGCACTCCAGTCCCTATTGGCACTGCCCAACACAGTCTCAAGACAAGACAATAAGCTTGCTTTTTTCATTAAAAAAAATAAAGAAAAAAAAACTTTGTTTTAACTTGATACCTTATTTAATGCTCTGAGGTTAGTGAAATGGTAAAAATCCATTTTGCAAAGAATGTGCAAGGACATATGTAAAAAAAAAAAAAAAAAAGGGGGGGGGGGGGGTTCGATTCCTTTTAAAGAGAACGTTTTACTTTTAAGAAAACGTAATTTACTCCACGGTTAAGGGGGGGGGGGGGGAAAAAAAAAAAAAAAAAATGTATACAGGAACGTGTAAGAAACGTTTTACCTAAAAATGGTAAAGTGATTGGAGTCTCGTAATTTATTCCATAGTTCAATTTTGTTTCAAAAAAAAAGAAATAAAAAAAATTACTTTTTTCGTTCGAATAACAGAACAGAACTCTGACACAACCCGTCACGGTTATCCCTGACCTCACGTAATCGGGAATTTCAGTTCTAACATATATAGAAGGATAGGAAAGATAGAACATAGAGATTACCAGTATGGTAAAAGTGACGAATAAAAAAAAAAGTAGATAATTTCTTAAATATTATAAAATATAATTATATTTTTTTATGTAAAATATAATTGAGTAGGTCAAAAAAAAAACAAAAAAAAAATGTAAATAAAAAAAT
>BLSH010085622.1:346924-351446 GCA_018402905.1 Glandirana rugosa | reverse complement strand
AACAATAAGCTTGCTTTTTTCATTTAAAAAAATAAAGAAAAACTTTGTTTTAACTTGATACCTTATTTAATGCTGTGAGGTTAGTGAAATGGTAAAAATCCATTTTGCAAAGAATGTGCAAGAGTATATGTAAAAAAAAAGGGGGGGGACAAAAAAATTGGCACCTCATTTAATGCAAAAGAATTTTCATTTTGCAAGAGAAATTTTCCTTAGCTTAGTAGAATGGTAAAAATCCACTTTGCAAAGAATAACCACTTATCTGCAAGGATATTAAAAAAATAAATGTAAAAAAAACAAAAAAAAAAACTTTAACTTGAAAAAAAAATATATATATACATATATATATATATATATATATACATACTCACAAAAATTAAAAGATAAAAGTGTATCAGAGTCCATAGTAGACACAAAGCAACCAGGGCACTGAGAGGGCCTTCCAAATGTCCGACGCGTTTCAAGGGGAGATCCCCTCTTCCTTAGAGCCAATCTAAGATGTCTCAATGACCTAATTGCTTTGTGTCTGCTCTGGACTACGATACGCTTCTGTCTTTGAATTTTTGTGAGTATAATTTTTTTGTATCTACTATTAAAGATACCACTTGGGTAATGCGCAAGGTTGGTGCACTCTCTCTGCTTTGTTTTTACAGTATTCCACTGGGTTTTTCCACCGACCCTTAGAGGGTAGCAAAGCCTGTGCATTCATTGGAACCACCAAGTGTTACCCCTTCCACCATTACATTACCCTTGAGTGCAGGAGTTTATTACTGTTATGAATGTGGTCCTGGGGCATTGATGAGCATGGGCATGGCAAAAGGTACCCCTACGTGCAGAGCAGGGGAGGGCTGGCCCAGGGGGTAGGGTGGCAATTGCCCCCCAGGCCACCCTAACTTACATTTAAAATGGCCAATGGCTGCTGCCCGCTCACACTTTTTTTTTTCTTGTGGAGGAAGGAAAGAGGGCCCAGGGGCGCAGCCACCAACTAACTGCAGGCAAAGGGGGGGCACCCAGGGCCGGCTCTACCATGGATCCTGCTAGGCCCATTGGGTGGGCATGGATGGTGAGCTGATTCCGTGGTTCAAGTGGACTTGCCCCCCAGGCCTATGGCTGCCAGCCCTCCCCTGCACTGCAGAGTGAGTGGCACCACCCACAATCTGATTAAACCGAACGTTCAATCGGGCACACAAACTGCAAAATGATGAAATAAATGTAGGTTTGATATCGCGCCAACTTGGACAGAGTTGTTAAAAAAAAAGCTTGTTCCTCCCCTCCTTATACTCTCTGGAGCACAACATATGTATGTAGGCCACAAAGGCTTCTCCTCGTCAGTAGGGTGACAGATGTGATCCATCCCTTAAACAAGACCCTTACATCTCCGTTCTCTTCCCATCATCATCTCCTACTGAAAGGGGTCTGGGGAGCTGACGTCATCGAGGACCATGGAAGACATTCCAAGCTCCTTCCTACGTCCCCTCCCGTTTCACTTCATAATTTTGAAACCAAACCCTGTGTGAGCCGCGTAGACCTTTCCTGTCCTTCTGGTAAATTTCCCTCTGATGGGAAGCAGCTTTAACGAAACACAAAACAAATCAATTCTTGGTTCAGTGTATAGTTACTGGTGTCCATCTGTTCCACGCCCTAAAGAGCCCATATACTGTAACACGCAGATGGCAAATGCCAAAGTAATGACTTCATTAACTGTAAGGGATCGAGCCGACCCAATAACGTACATCGCATATGTAATGTTTCTATATAATTGCCGCATTCCCGTGCTAAGGATTGACATAGGTTCTCAGTGTAATTGTTTCCGAGGACTATTAAAATGCTGCATTAACGGGGGGAGGATTTTGTTTTTAACAAATGAATTGAATTTATTGCGTTTCCCTCGAATAGGCAGTCGCCCTCCGGGCAAAGCGTTATCAATTCAGTAAGGAGAGCGCTTAGGTTGATGAAAGGTCGAGGAGAAATTTTAATCATTTGCAACAAGCGAAAAAGAGAAAAATTTAGAAAATGTCTCTTTTGTTTCCACCAAGGTTTTGGATAAAGATATTTACCTCTTCAGTCTCCTACAATTATAGCAGCCACAATGTTACCGTGTTCTAGGGAAGTGGTTCTCAACCTCAGTCCTCAGGTACCCCTAACACGCCATGTTTGCAGGTTTTCCTTTATCTTGCACAGATGCTTTAAATCAGAGTCAATGGCTTGGAATTTTGAGAGAAATTCCCAAAACATGGACTGTTGGGGGTACTTGAGGACAGAGGTTGAGAACCACTGTTCTAGGGCACCTGTGCCTCCTGTTACTGTATTCTAGGGAAGTGGTTCTCAACCTCAGTCCTCAGGTACCCCTAACACGCCATGTTTGCAGGTTTTCCTTTATCTTGTACGGGTGCTTTAAAATAGGAGTCAATAGCTTGGAATTTTGAGAGAAATTCCTAAAGCATGGACTGTTGGGGGTACTTGAGGACTGAGGTTGAGAACCACTGTTCTAGGGCACCTGTGCCTCCTGTTACTGTATTCTAGGGAAGTGGTTCTCAACCTCAATCCTCAGGTACCCCTAACACGCCATGTTTGCAGGTTTTCCTTTATCTTGTACGGGTGCTTTAAATCAGAGTCAATGGCTTGGAATTTTGAGAGAAATTCCCAAAACAGATTGAGAACCTAGATTGAGAACCACTGTTCTAGGGCACCTGTGCCTCCTGTTACTGTAGTCTAGGGAAGTGGTTCTCAACCTCAGTCCTCAGGTACCCCCAACAGGCCATGTTTTGGGGATTTCTCTCAAAATTCCAAGCCATTGACTCTGATTTAAAGCACCCGTGCAAGATAAAGGAAAACCTGCAAACATGGTATGTTGGGGGTACTGGAGGACTGAGGTTGAGAACCACTGTTCTAGGGCACCTGTGCCTCCTGAATACAGAAAGATTCTGCAATTGGACTCTAATGGTTTTGTGTCCTAATGCTTGAGTTTGTTGGGTCTACCATGGGATGATTAACAGCTATCATCATAAAATCCAATCCTTTGGGGTACACCAGCCGAATATACCATCGTGTCAAGTAGGCTTATGTCTATAGAAGGCAGGGACAAAGGTGCACTTTCCCCCTGAATATTCGTTTATATTACTAAGCCTAAAAGTCACTAAAAAAGGAAAAGAAAGAAACATCTAAGAATTATCATAATGAAATCAAATCCTTAGGTGTACACTGGGCAGATATACCATTGACTGGGTAGGCTTTTGTCTATAGAAGGCAGAGACAAAAATGCCTGTTTCCCCTAAATGTTAGTTTATAGTACTAAGGCTAAAAGTCACTGAAAACAAAGCAAAACAAAAAGAACAAAAAACTTACAGCTATGATCTTGAAATCAATTCTTAGAGGTACACCGGGCAGGTAGAACATGAGGCCAAGTAGGCTTACGTCTATAAAAGGCAGGGACAAAGGTGCACTTTTCCCCTGAATATTAGTCTACAGTACTAAGCCTAAAAGTCACTGAAAAAAAAAAAAACAAGAAAGAAAAAACCCCAAAACATCTAAGAGTTATCAACATGAAATCAAATCCTTAGGAGTACACTGGCCAGATATACCAACATCCCATTGGGTTGGGTAAGCTTATGTCCATAGTAGGCAGGGACAAAGGTGCACTTTTTCCCTGAATATTAGTTTATAGTACTAAGCCTAAAAGTCACTAAAAACAAAGCAAACCAAACAAAAAAGTAAAGAAAAATATAGTAACAGATATCATCATGAAATAAATCCTCAGAGGTACATCGGCCAGATATACGATTGGGCAAGTAGGCTTATGCTTATAGAAGGCAGGGATCAAGATACACTTTTCCCCGTATGTTAGCTTGTAGAACTAGGCCTAAAAAAAAACATCTAAGAGTTTTCATTATGAAATCTAATCCTTAGAGGTACACTGGCCAGATATACAATCGGGCCAAGTGGGTAGAAGGCAGAGACAAAGATGCACTTTTCTCATGAATATTAGTTTAAAACACTAGGCCAAAAAAGTCACTGAAAAAAAAGAAAAGAAAAAAAACAAAACAAAATAAACTTCTACCAATTATCATCATGAAATCAAATCCTTAGGGGTACACTGGCCAGATATACCATTGGGCCTGGTCGGCTTATGTCTATAGAAGGCAGGGACAAAGGTGCACTTTTTTCTTTGAATAGTAACGCGTTATTTTCCAATAGGAAGAAATACAAATTTACAAATTGTTACAATATTCGAAGCATGGAGGACCAGTAAAAGAAGAAAACCTTTTATGTACAATTCAATAATCTCAATGCAAAGCATTGATGGTCAGGCCAGAGTTTACATGTCTAGAGTCCTCAGTCATGGAAGTCCAACCCTGGGTCTACAGCAGACCTCATATGGTCAATGGATTCAGCCTTCAATAAAAAAACAAATTTACAAATTGTTACAATATTCGAAGCAAGGAGGACCAGTAAAAGAAGAAAACCTTTTGGGTACAATTCAATAATCTCAATGCAAGGCATTGACTGCCAGGCCAGAGTTTACATG
>BLSH010085622.1:316924-341924 GCA_018402905.1 Glandirana rugosa | reverse complement strand
AAGGAGGAAAGGATGGAAGGAAGGAGATATAAGGAAAAGAGAAGAGAGGAGGAAGAAAGAAAGAAAAGGAAAGGAAAGGAAAGGAAAGGAAAGGAAAGGAAAGGAAAGGAAAGGAAAGGAAAGGAAAGGAAAGGAAAGGAAAGGAGAGGAGAGGAAAGGAAAGGAATGAGAGGTAGGAAGAAAGGATGGAAGGAATGAAGGCATGAGAAATAAGGAAAGGAGAGGAGAGGGGGATGGAAGAAGAAAGGAAAGGGAAGGAAAGGAAAGGAAAGGAGAGGGGAGGGGAGAGGAGAGGAGAGGAGAGGAGAGGAGAGGAGAGAAATGGTTTTCTGATGACATGCCACCACATGGCACTTGGGAGAAACAGATAAAGATGAAAGAGAGATCCAAGCTATGTGCAGGTACAGTATGCATGCTGGGACTTGTAGTTGCACACATCTTGTATCTCTCGCTCTTCCTATACATGTAGATTGGTTGGAGCTCATAAACTGTTAGCTCTGGGCCAACTGGATCAGACTATATATTGTACAGGCACTCCAGTTGGTGTCGGACACAGCCGGCGTTGGAGGTGCACCTGCACATTACTCTATGGGCACACAGAGAGCACTCTAGTTGTCTTATTCCTGCCAAGTCATTTGATAGAATTACATGCTGATAATGTTCTGGTGAGTGCACATTGATTCCGGCATTACAGGGAGGAAAAGGGAGCATTTGTAACAGTACATCACAGCCGCCTTTCATGCTCCACAACTTGATTCTTATTTGATCTTGTTTTTTAGGTGAACAAAAATCAACTGGGGGAATATCTGTGCCGGCCTATTTGTCTGTGAAATATGTGTTTCGGAATCAGAATCTACGCAGAAAATTTTACATATGAATCACCTTGCAAGCTGCAGTAATGCTCTTCTTCAAAAGATTTGTTCTATTGTGTTGAGGATAAATAAATAAAAAGAAATGGAGGAATCTTTGAGGCCCGTTATTTCATAATGCAGAAGCAGAGGGCGAGGCTGTGTCACCCGGCCGCTTCCACCAACCTCCGAAGGACAGTTATTGCTTAGATGTTGGTTATATAAAGATACTTTTTTCAAGGTTTTATTTTTTTTTATTTATTAAAGAATGTTTTTTTATTATTCATTTATTTTTTTGTATTTTATTTACAAGGTATTTCAAGGATCTTTGTTCAATTTTTTTTTTATTCAAGGATTGTTTGTGAAAACATTTACAGATAGATCAAAAGAGAGGATTTTTAAATGTGTGGTATAAGAGCGCCCTCTTCCATCAAGCAGAAGATAGGGTAAAAGTAGAGGTCCTCTCCTATTAAGCCCAATGTGGGTGAAACATGTCAGAAGGGGTGTGACCAATGGGCGGGGATTTGAGCTGAAACCTATCTTTCATTTACCCTACACTGGATTGAATACACTATATTATATCTTGGAGATGTGCTCTATCTCTGCCAGCACCCGAACACAGAGCACACCTCCTAACCTTCTGAGATGGGAACAAGGGACACCTATTAGCAAAAGTATGTAGGCATAGGACACACCCCGCTGTCACACCCCCTTAAAGGAGAATTATACAAAAAATGATTAGTTAAACCGACAAGTGCTTTTATCCGCCACTACTATTCCTTTATATTGGCTTTTGAAAATTTACAGCAATTTAGAACTCAGGTGAAAGGTTTAGCACTGGGAAACACTTTTGAAAGATTAAAAAGTGCATTTTATATACAACTATATAGATCAGACCAAAATGAGGGACAAATGAGGAGGTAAGAGGGACAGAGGCACTTTGTTACAAATCAGGGACAGGCCCTCTAAATCAGGGACAGGCCCTCAAAATCAGAGACAGGCCCTCTAAATCAGGGACAGGCCATCTATAATCAGAGACAAGACCTCTAAATCAGTGACAGGCCTTCTATAATCAGAGACAGGCACTCTAAATCAGGGACAATTTGAAGAGAGAAGGAAAGGAAATGGGGAGGAAAGGAATGGAAAGAAAAGAAAAGTAAGGAAAGGAGAGGAAAGGAAAGGAAAGGAAAGGAAAGGAGAGGAGAGGAGAGGAGAGGAGAGGAGAGGAAAGGAAAAAAGAAAGGAAGAAACAAATAAAGAAAGAAGGAAAGAAAGAAATATAGAAAGGGAAAAGAAAAGAAAAGAAAGGAAAGGAAAAGAAAAGAAAGGAAAGGGTAGGGAAGAAAAGAAAGGAAAGGAAAGGAAAGGAAAAGAAAATAAATGAAAGGAAAGGAAAGGAAAATAAAAGAGAAAGAAAGGGAAAGGGAAGGAAAGGAAAGCAAGAAAAAAAGAAAGAAAGAAAGGGGAATGGTAATGAAAGGAAAGAAAAGGAAAGGGAAGGAAAGGAAAGGAAAGGAAAGGAAAGGAAAGGAAAGGAAAGGAAAAGAAAAGAAAAGAAAAGAAAGGAAAAGGAAAGGAAAGGAAAGGAAAGGAAAAGAAAAGAAAACAAAAGAAAAGAAAAGAAAAGAAAAGAAAGGAAAGGAAAGGAAAGGAAAGGAAAGGAAAGGAAAGGAAAGGAAAAGAAAAGAGAAAGAAAGGGAAAGGAAAGCAAGAAAAAAAAGAAAGAAAGAAAGGGGAATGGTAATGAAAGGAAAGAAAAGGAAAGGGAAGGAAAATAAAAGAAAGGAAAGGAAAGGAAAAGAAAAGAAAAGAAAGGAAAAGGAAAGGAAAGGAAATGAAAAGAGAAAGAAAGGGAAAGGGAAGGAAAGGAAAGCAAGAAAAAAAAAAGAAAGAAAGAAAGAAAGAAAGGGGAAAGGTAATGAAAGGAAAGAAAAGGAAAGGGAAAGAAAGAAAAGGAAAGGAAAGAAAGAAAGAAAAATGAGGGATGGGAGAAATAGATTAGGGAAAGAAGGAAGGCAGAAAAGGGAAGGAATGAAGGGGGGGGAGGGGCTTACAGAAAGAAAGGAGAGGAGAGGATGAGAGAAAGAAGAAAGAAGGACGGAAAGATGAAAGAGGAAATGAGGGGTGGGAAAAATAGTTGAGGGACATAAGGAAGGCATAGAGAGAGGAAAAAGGACGAGGGAAAGAGGATGGAAGAAAAGAAAAAAAAGAAAAAGAAAAGAGGGATGGAAGCGATGGATGAGGGAAAGAAGGAAGGCAGAGGAAGGAAGTTACAGAGAGGAGAGGAGAGGGGAGGAGAGGGGAGGGGAGGGGAGGGGAGGGGAGGGGAGGGGAGGGGAGGAGAGGGGAGGGAGAGGAGAGGCAGAGGAAGGAAGTTAAAGAAAGAAGACAATTATATGATATGAAGATATGATATAATATAAAAGCATATCCAGGTATTATAAAATACATTTAATGATTCTTTCATGAATACATAACTGCATTGAATGGTGTTTGTTATATCTCTCTGGTGTTCAGCTTTAAATTAAATGTCAACTTCTGTTCTGGAGGCTTTTTACATAAAAAGATGTAAATGTTAGCATACAGAACATTTACATAAAAGAACACTGTACGGCAGATTTACTGATGTTTAAAAAAGTACACTAATCATGTAGAAAATGAAAGCCACATTGAAACCTTTAGTTTAAATCAGCTAAATACTTTCCAGGTGTATCAAATGTCTTACAATCATTTTTTTTTTAAAAGCAGACTTTTTTTTTAAAAGCAGCAACAGCCTGAGTAGCAAAGCCTGTGTGTGGGGCAGCCTGCTGTGGAAGCAGTGGTCTCTGCCAGGGGTGGCCTGTGTGTGCAAGCAGTGGTCTCTGCCAGGGGCGGCCTGTGTGTGGAAGCAGTGGTCTCTGCCATAAACGGCCTGTGTGTGGAAGCAGTGGTCTCTGCCAGGGGCGGCCTGTGTGTGGAAGCAGTGGTCTCTGCCAAGGGCGACCTGTGTGTGGAAGCAGTGGTATCTGCCAGGGGCGACCTATGTGTGGAAGCAGTGGTATCTGCCAGGGGCGGCCTGTGTGTGGAAGCAGTGGTCTCTGCCAGGGATGGCCTGTGTGTGGAAGCAGTGGTATCTGCCAGGGGCGGCCTGTGTGTGGAAGCAGTGGTCTCTGCCAAGGGCGACCTGTGTGTGGAAGCAGTGGTCTCTGCCAGGGACGGCCTGTGTGTGGAAGCAGTGGTCTCTGCCAGGGGTGGCCTGTGTGTGGAAGCAGTGGTCTCTGCCAGGGACAGCCTGTGTGTGGAAGCAGTGGTATCTGCCAGGGACGGCCTGTGTGTGGAAGCAGTGGTATCTGCCAGGGACGGCCTGTGTGTGGAAGCAGTGGTCTCTGCCAGGGGCGGCCTGTGTGTGGAAGCAGTGGTATCTGCCAGGGGCGTCCTGTGTGTGGAAACAGTGGTCTCCCTGCAGTGGTCCAACACGTCCCCTGCTTTGTCAGAACTATAGCTCGGCAATCAGTAAAACTGATGGACCAATGCAGAGAGACCACTGCTTCCACACAGAAAGCAAGTATAATGACAGGGGACAGACTTTTCTACTCAAGATATGTTACATATAAAACTAATACAAGAATATTTGAAAAGATAATCCAAGAACAAAAGCATATAAAAATAATGAAACAGTCAAAGATGAAGCCTCACATAATGCCATAAAGCATAGATCAATAGTACAAACAAAATCAAGCATATAATATAGAGTCTACGAGGTAGATCCTTAACAACCTTATGGTAGTAGCAAACCAGAAATCAAAAGCAGTTACCAAAAGAATGAAACATGTTTAGATTCCCAGACCTCCCATTTATCAGAAAAGCAAGGCATAGAATCATGAATCTTGTGAAATATACGTTCCATCAACATAATCGAGTTAATATGGTGGAGAATTTGGTTGAAGTGAATATTAGATGATTTCTAATTTAAAACAATTGACCAAAAAGTTGCAACACAAAAAGTATGTATAAGTTTTCCAGTATAATAAAGGCTTTTGTAATATGAAACATTTGGGCTGTGGCTGTTTTTGGACTATCTAGAGGGAGGACCGGACCCGTCCTACAAAAAGGCACCATGTGAATCAACTTGCAAATTCAAATCAAAAAAACAATTTTTAGTTGATAGGATGTTTGAGGGATCTCTGTCTGTTTTTTGGTCAGCTTCTTCAATTATCTGTCAGCAAGGAGTTCCACCAGGCAGTTCAGTTAACCAATTACAAGCCAAAAAGACATCTTTGTTGATAGGTGGTCTAGCAGTCACTTACAATGGTCTGGTTTTCTAGAGGTAGAATCTTTGGATTATCTGTGAAGGTTCTTATTTCTCCAGGTCATGGTATAGCTACAGTCAGGTCCATAAATATTGGGACATCAACACAATTCTACTCTTTTTGGCTCTATACACCACCACAATGGATTTGAAATGAAATGAACAAGATGTGGTAGTAGTTAGTCGCACTCAACTTGACTTGCTCTGTAATGTTGGAGATATTTCACAGCTTTGCCAAGCCACTTCTTCACCCATATGCAAAGAACTTGTAGGGTCGCTCAAAGCACTACAAAACTTCCCCCCTGCAGTCCAAAGCACAAAACGGGTGCCAACGTTCAAACTATTTCATCCAGGGTAGCAGAAGCAAATCAGAAGACACCGCACACAGGAGCTCAGCCACTATACAAAAGGGTGAAGATATGGCTTCAGCCTAAATTCCTCCTGACTACACTCCTCTGACATGTTTCGCCCCACCCATGGGGCTTAATCATAGAGAGCCTCTACGAAACCCGTAGCCAGTCAAGATGCCGAGGTCCCTCTGGGCTCTGGAGGTTGCTGAGCCATATGGACTATTAGGCTATTAGGCTGGATATAAAGACTATTATGGACGAGTACCTCGATAAGCTATTTCTATTCACATGTTTGTGAATTTGTTTTATGTGGATTTTCAATAAATGCTGTGGGATAATGCTCTAGGCTGGTGCATCCCCTATAGCAGGGATATGCAATTAGCAGACCTCCAGCTGTTGTAAAACTACAAGTCCCATCATGCCTCTGCCTCTGGGTGTCATGCTTTTGGCTGTCAGAGTCTTGCTATGCCTCATGGAACTTGTAGTACTGCAACAGCCGGAGGTCCGCTAATTGCATATCCCTGCCCTATAGGAACATACCCCAGCCTTTATATCCACACAAGCACCTTAATCCAATCTCCATGGAATGTCTCAAGACAGATGTTGATTGCCCAAAAAAAAACTAATGGAAAATTTGAAAGTTTAGGGACAACCATGTTCTAGTTACAAAATCCCTGTCTGCATAGGTGTTGATCCTTATTGTCACTAGGTATAAGATATAAATTGTTGTCAGTTCACCGGGATAGAGAAACAGCTTCAACATTGTAGAACAAGCCCGGTTAAATTTGATCTTTGCATTGTGTGTGTGTCTCTCGCTCTCTATCTGTACGGCAAGTTAGCTAAACCCTTTTGTTGAGTTTGCTACCATTCATTTCTAAGTAGAAGTTTATGTCTCTCGATCCAAAGCCAGGACAGCAATTGCTTTGGTTGAAGGCTGAGTTCGTAATTTCAAAGTCTTTATCTTGCAACTGGAGCCCCGCAAACCGAAAAAGACTATAATCTCCCAATATCTACCCAAAACTGAAAGATCCGAACACGGCATCTTAAAATACGCACAGATATCAATGGGAATTCAAACCCTCGCCTGAGCAAACATAACGGCAAGGCAATATAAAATATCACTCCTCAAATGTCAGGCAATAAGAGCAGAGGCAGCAAAGGATCCTACCATATTGTGATATATAGATCCAGAACCTTAAATCTGCTGGTATTTATAGGAAACGCAAACCGACGGTCACTCAGTTATTATAAATCATAGGAAGACCTCAATGGTGCAATACAATAAATAATAATGTTGACGATGATTTACAATGCTCTTGCTTGCGCGATATATTTTTTATATGAAAAAAAAAAGGCATGTACAAAGATTTATGGGGGGTAGGGTGATTATTCTTAAAAAAAAAACAGGCAGAAAAATAATTAATAACTGCAATTTGATTGATTGTAAGTAATTTATGGATACGATGGGGAGGGGATTTTTCTCTGCGGTCACTGAGATCGGCACTGCTACACATTCCAAACAGGACGATATTGTCAAGGGTTTAGGGAACGTAATGCTATAATAAAAGATGTAATGGTATAATAAAACACTGAGCTACACAGGACATTTCAAAGATTTACAAAATTGCTACTAATTGTCTGATTAACCTTCAAGTGGGTGTGCAAAATAAAGAAATGAGGCCCAACAGATGGGAACGATTTATCACAAAAGACTATGTAAGGCAGCTAAACAGTGGTTTTATGTAATGTCTATGGAAAGTGTCAATTAAAGTGGTCAAATTAAAGGACGACTCCAGTCTGTTTTATATTTTGGATACAGTGGGTAACAGTTAAAACCTCCCCATGAGAAAGATTTATTTTCTCTTCCTGTCTCATAACATAGGCTTAAATCCATAAGAAAAAAAAAACATGGCAGAGGTTCTAACTATCCCCTGCTTTAGCCATGGTGAAGTAAATGGGCCTTCAATGCTTTAAGGCCTGTGCCAATGGGCTTTGGGCTTGCATCAATGGATAAAGGCAAGTTACCTTCATTTGTCATCAGTATAGAATACTTCAGAGATCATGAGGGTACTTTGATAGGTGCATTTGACCTGACGTTGTCCTTCTTCTGAAGACCGGAAATTGACCTTCTTCTAACCCACATTTGACCTATTTATAAGCTACAACAACTTGATGAGTGAAACTAAAAATGAAGTGCCACAGTTTTGTCCAATGACAAATAATAAACGCTTTTTGGGGTCTCTATAAACCAACACATTTTGGGGTCTCTATAAGCAGTCTGCCCATAACTTGTATTTGGAGTTGAACATCTTTAGTTCTAGATTCACTCATCCCTATCTCAATCCAAGATGATCATGGAAATTCTGTCCACACCACCACCGTTCTATTGGATTATAACAATAATATATATAAAAAACAACACGCAAAGAAGCCCCAGGGTTCCATTGTCATCCATCCACTTTACCAAGAATCAACCTATCTGAGGGCCTGTGTCAACAGGCATTGAGCTTGTGTTAACAGCATTATTTCAACAAGATGCTTGTGAGATCATTCAAAACTCAATGACAGGTGCATTGAACCTGCAGCTGACCTCCTTTTGAACTTAATTTGACCTGCTTTAAGCAGATTTTGCATTCCCATAGATTTAAATAGGAAGGCAAAACCCAAATACAGGCCCTTACGCTGCTTATGCGTTCCCATAGACTTATATAGGAAGGCAAAACCCAAGCACATGCCCTTAAGCTGCTTCTGAGTTCCCTTAGACTTGTATAGGAAGGCAAAACCCAAATACAGGCCCTCACGTTGCTTATGAGTTCCCATAGGCTTACATAGGAAGGCAAAACCCAAGCACACGCCCTTAAGCTGCTTCTGAGTTCCCTTAGACTTGTATAGGAAGGCAAAAACCAAATACAGGCCCTTATGCTGCTTATGAGTTCCCATAGACTTATATAGGAAGGCAAAACCCAAGTACAGGCCCTTAAGCTGCTTATGAGTTCCCATAGACTTTTATAGGAAGGCAAAACACAAGCACATGCCCTTAAGTTGCTTCTGAGTTCCCTTAGACTTGTATAGGAAGGCAAAACCCAAATACAGGCCCTTAAGCTGCTTCTGAGTTCCCATAGACTTGTATAGGAAAGCAAACCCCAAGCACAAGCCTTTAAGCTGCTTCTTAGTTTCCACAAACTTGTATAGGAAGGCCAAACCCAAGCACGGGCCCTTAACCTGCTTCTTAGATTACATAGATGTATATAGGAATGCAAAACCCAAGCAAAGACCCTTAAGCTGCTTCTGAGTTCCCATACACTTGTTTAGGAAGGCAAAACCCAAGCACAGGCCCTTAAGCTACTTCTGAGTTCCCTTAGACTTGTATAGGAAGGCAAACCCCAAATACAGGCCCTTACACTGCTTCTGAGTTTGAATAGACTTGAATAGGAAAGCAAAACCCAAGCACAGACCCTTAAGCTGCTTCTGAGTTCCCACAGACTTGTATAGGAAGGCAAAACCCAAGCACTGGCCCTTAAGCTGCTTCTGAGTTCCCACAGACTTTTATAGGAAGGCAAAACCCAAGTACTGGCCCTTAAGCTGCTTCTTAGTTTCCATAGACGTATATAGGAAGGCAAAACCCAAGCACGGACCCTTAAGCTGCTTCTGAGTTCCCATAGACTTGTATAGGAAGGCATAACCCAAGCACATGCCCTTAAGCTGCTTCTGAGTTCCCATAGACTTGTATAGGAAGGCAAACCCCAAGCACAGGCCCTGAAGCTGCTTCTGGGTTCCCATAGACTTGTATAGAAAGGCAAAACCAAAGCACAGGCCCTTAAGCTGCTCTTGAGTTCCCATTGACTAACAGGTATGTTGCAATCAAAAGCCCATGGACGCAGGCCCTGTCAGATAAAAACATAGTATGTAACCAGCAGTAGGGGTGTCACACTAATGGTCATACAGTTGAGAAAGTCTTTACTAAATTAATAGAAACATAGAAACATAGAAAAGTGACGGCAGAAAAAGACCGAGTAGTCCATCGAGTCTGCCCCTTTTTATTTTTTATTTTTTTTTATTTCTTTTTTTTTTTTTTTTTTTTTTTACATTAACCTTGTTGTCTGACTATGGATTTATGTTTATCCCAAGCATGTTTGAAGCCATTTACTGTTGACTGTCTCACAACCTCTGTTGGTAGTTTATTCCAATTAATGGCATAAGAGAACCAGGACCTCAAAACTTATTGGATCTCTTATGCAAAAAACTTTTAATAGAAAAACATTCTGGACCCTATGAACATTGGTGTGGGGCCCTTACTGCTTCAAACATATTTGGACTTTCCTGGGGATCCTTTGGTACATGTGAGCAGCCTCGCCGAAGTGAGTCAGCTTGAGTTGGTCATTTGCAACAGTGGATATTAATAATAGGTGATCTAGAACCTCTTCTGCATGTACCCCTTGTGACAGAGTAAGTGAACTGTACTGTGAAAATGGAGGGGGATATGACATTGAATTCACCTTAAGGGTTAATGGAAGATTCCTGACTATTGTTTATAAACGAAGAAAGCTGTGTTTTCAGTTTTATCCAGATTCTGTAGTTCTGGATCAGAACCTTCTATTCTGTGTCTTTTACCCGGTGCCTGCAGCCTATTTGAGTACACAGGAGTGCAGGGTCGCTATACACTCAAAACTGAGGATCGCTCCCAGTTTGGAGACAGAGGGTCTCATATAGGGGTCAGAGGTGTTCCAGCCAGGAGCCAAGGAACAGAGGGTCTCACCCAGGGGTCAGAAGTGTACTAGCCAGCAGCAAGAAAACAGGAGGTCTTCCCCAATGGACAGAGGTGCCCCAGCCAGGAGCCAAGAGACAGAGAGTCTCACCCAGGGGTCAGAGGTGCCCTGGCCAGCAGCAAGGAGACAGGAGGTCTCACCCAGGGGTCAGAGTTGCGCGACCAGGAGCCAACAAGGAAGCCAGGTAGCTTGGTATTTTCGTTTAACTGTTCATATTGATATGGAAGAATCCCTGCATAGGCAACTGATGTCTACGTGATCTTTCTGTTTTATTGAATAAAAGTAGGCTGCCATGCCCTACAATACAGTTTGGAATGGTGCAACTCATTGGAAAAGCACTTACCACACAAGTATAATCTCCCCAATACCACCCCCCACCCCAAAAAAAAAAACTCTACAACATAGTAATGGAGAATATACTTGAACTTTTGACATTCATTTCATTATAAATGAGATATCAGCAGTTGATTCTATTTAAATTTGCGGCTTTGTAGCGGTTGGAGGAGTCCTGGACTCAACAGACAGTTAAGATGGACATTGACAGATCGAGCAAAAACATGTTACTTCAACTACGAGGCAAGCTACTACATATTCATGCCCTTTTCCTGAGCTAGATCCCCCTTGAAGGCCTCATACACAGGGAGCATTAAGGTCCTCACACCCACTGAATCAGAAAAATAATATATTAAAATTGCTGTTGGGAGATTTCGATCACACAACCCAGTCCTTGTATATTAACCCATTTGGGATAACCAAGAGAAAAAAAGATACGGAACTTCTAAATTATTTATAAAGCATTCTATAAAGATACATATTATATTTCATGTAAAAATTTACAATTGCAATGAATGGTAAGTGAATAAAAATTGACTCCAATGGTTGGAGTATAAAAAATATTTCCAACAAGTTATCCAGAGATGGAAGGCTGAAGTTACAGAACTATGCCGCTGAAATCTCTCTTGAAAACCCCACTTAAGAGACCGAAAAAAAGCTGCGAGCGTTTACAGCTTAATGCGGTCTTCTCTCTCTGCCCCCCTTCTTCTGTATCCATGGAAACCAAAAGGACCACCTACCATTCATAGCTCAACAGAGCTGGAAGAAAATCACTTAGACCCACATCTTCAAATGCTTCCTTTCAAATAAAGATGTAAAAAAAAAAAGAAAAGAAAAAAAAAAAGTTGTGTTCTAAAACGGAACGTTGAGTTCTAGACTAAATGGGGCTTTTGACATTGTGTTTTGAGTCAAAAGCTTTTGTGGCCATTGAATAAAATAAAAAAAAATGGTACAGTTTTGCAGAACAGACAGAATCTTTTTAACAAGTCTGGAAGCAGGGGAAGAGAAAAACTTTGTGTCGGATCGAGACAGAAAGGATTGAGATTAAGAGGAGAACGCCAAGCTGAAAATGTGGGAACTGCCATTAATGACTTGGCTTGGAAGATGTCTTCTTCATCGTTTTTTTGCCGAGTGCGTTACTCATCCAAAACAAGTATGTGGCCAGTGAGGTCAAGGCTCCAGACCTACATAAACCTTTAGATCGGTAAATCTCATACAGTATCTCTAGGATCCATATCTGTATAGCCAGGGGGCATAACCCATCCTGTCCATCTGCCTCGTGTTGCGCACAGCAGCTAATGACCTTTTGGCCATGGCTAGTCGAGCTTGTAAGCACGAGTGTGGAGCATGTGCACATTGGCACACATGAGTTAGTGTGTGTCAGGGCACATGCATTCACACGTTTCTAAAGCTGGGCATACTCATTGGTTTGGAGGGTATTGAAACTATTTCTTTCTGGTGACTGGTGCTGTGTCTTATCTCCAGCTACTCCAGAGCTTACTTGCTAGTTGCCTATCTGTTGCTGACCTATGCTGACCTGACTACTCTCTCAGCTCAAGTACAGCCAAAACTGATTAGGAAGATTTTGAAGATTTAGAACCTCTACCAACTTTTTTTTTAAATACTGTCTGTGTATCTTTTTGTTTTATTTCACATCACTTCCTGTCTATTTGATGGGCATCAAACAGAACGGGTAAGAAAAAATCAGTGGGGACGCAGACATTCTAACCCTCTTCTAATCCAAAACGAAGAAAAAAGAAGTTTGGCCTGCCTTGCCAAGCCTGCAATAGGCAATAATCAGACATTGAAGCCACGTGTGCTTGGAGTAGTTCTTATTTCCGTATCTTTTATTCCTCTGTTCTTAAAGGTCATGACTAATTCAACAAACAAAGGATCTTGATTCAGTTTCCAAGGAGCTTTCATTAGACAATGTGGGTTTGATCATAAAAGTGTAGCAAAATACTTTATTTAGATACGGAAATCCCTGTTGTAAAAACAACTGGGGGATGAATAGGAGAAAAGATTGGCACTCACCTTAGTGACCACATACATGCACACAGTAGGTTCATACAAAGAGCCTACAGCTTTGATGGCTAACATGCTGCACACAGGCTACATGTAGCCCTTTGGCACGTATTGTGTGGGCCTCGGGGCCCCTGTATATAGTAGTCTATCAGAAATATATGGCATATATGGCACACGTAGATGTTAAGACTTGAATGAATTTGTAAAGGGGTCTCAACGGCAGCGCTCTCTAACAGTCTATTATAATGTGTCAGCAACAGTGGGGCATATTTCCTGCCACTGACACAGACAATGGGGCACTTGTCCTCTAGCTGACACAAACTATAGCACACTATTCCTCTCATTGATACCAATGATGGGACACTATTCCTCCCATTGATACCAATAATGGGCACTATTCATCCCATTGACACCAATGATGGGGCACTACTCATCCCATTGATACCAATGATGGGGCCCCATTCCTCCCACTGATACCAATGATGGGGCACTATTCATCCCATTGATACTAATGATGGGGCACTATTCCTCCCACTGATACCAATGATGGGGCACTATTCCTCCCATTAATGCCAATGATGGGGCACTGTTTCTCCCATTGATACCAATGATGGGGCACTGTTTCTCCCATTGATACCAATGATGGGGCACTATTTCTCTCATTGATACCAATGATGGGGCACTGTTTCTCCCATTGATACCAATGATGGGGCACTGTTTCTCCCATTGATACCAACAATGAGGCACTGTTCCTCTCACTGACACCAATGACGGGGCACTATTCCTCCCATTGATACCAATGATGGGGCACTATACCTCCCATTGATACCAATGATGGGGCACTATTCCTCCCATGAATACCAATGATGGGGCACTGTTTCTTCCATTGATACCAATGATGGGGCAATGTTTCTCCCATTGATACCAATGATGGGGCCCTGTTTCTCCCATTGATACCAATGATGGGGCAATGTTTCTCCCATTGATACCAATGATGGGGCACTGTTTCTCCCATTGATACCAATGATGGGGCCCTGTTTCTCCCATTGATACCAATAATGGCACACTATTCCTCCCATTGATACCAATGACGGGGCACTATTCCTCCCATTGATACCAACGATGGGGCATTATTCCTCCCATTGATACCAATGATGGGGCACTATTCCTTCCATTGATAGCAATGATGGGGCACTATTCCTCCCATCAATACCAATGATGGGGCACTATTCCTCCCATTAATACCAATGATGGGCCACTGTTTTTCCCATTGATAGCAATGATGGGACACTGTTTCTCCCATTGATACCAACAATGAGGCACCGTTCCTCTCACTGACACCAAAGATGAGGCACTATTCCTCCCATTGGCCAAAGTCCAGTTCCCCCTAAAGTTTTGAAAGACAGTAAACTGGCCCTTTGTTTTAAAAGTTTGGGAACCCCTGCTGTAACTCTTCTTCTTCTTCATCTTTTTCATTTCAGGTAAATAATGGATTCCAAGCAGAAGCAAAGTGCCATTATTGAGATTTTGATGAAGGAGGGGTGCAGGTTGTCTGGCGTCTACATAAAGCTACAGAATATTTATGAAGATAACACCATTGACAAAAGCAATGTTATGTCATTGGTGACTGTTGTCTAAGGTGTTATCGCCAAAAGCATTCTGTAGCCTTCTGTGGATTGGCCGGGAGTCCGAAGACCTGATTGGCCAGGAGGAGAAGCAACAGCTGGGACATGGATGGAAGGGGGGAAGCTGCCGCCAAAGTCGTGACCTGCATGGGGTAAGTGCCTGGTGGGCCAGTGAGCGAGCCGGCAACCGGGGAGGGTTAGTGTGGGGTGGCGGGCTGGAGCAACGGGGGAAGTCTGTGGTCAGGTCTGTCTGCCACCAAGCCATCACTTCTTAAGAGCAAGCAAACACCAGTGCCCCAGAGCAAGTGGCTTGCTATGGAGGCACTCGGTGGGGGAAAGGAGCCAGGAGTGCCGGCCGGAGACCCCAGAAGAGGAGGATTGGGGCTGCTCTGTGCAAAACCATTACACAGAGCAGGTAAGTATGACATGTTTGCTGCTTTAAAATAAAAATGCCTTTAGACTCACTTTAAGATTGCAAACGAACTGTCATCCACTTAGAGTTTACATCTACTTTTATATTCCCTGTGAAAAAAAATGTCAAAACGATGCCATAATAAATACAGTAAGTGTAAGAAAAAAGCATCAACTTTGACTGTAAAAAATAAGAAAAAAAAATCTTCAACGTAACATTGGCAGATCTGGAAGTAGCATCATGGGAAAAGGGAGCTTTGAAAAGCATTTAAGTATTGCTTTGAAAGAAAATCCTTTATTGAAAGTAAAAAAACCACATTACAGCGTCGGATGTTTCCTGTGGCGGGACGATCCGGGGCTCAGCAACAATGAGCGATGTTTGCTCTGGCATTCCTGACTTGAGCAAAGAGAGCTGTGCAGATGAATAGGAGAGGGAAGAGTAGAGGGCGGACACCGCCGACTCGCTATCAGTCTGCGCCAAGGCTGGCCATGTTTGTTTTGCTTTTGATTAATGGCTCCATCACAGAAGAAGAATGGGGAAAGGCAGATGTGGGCCTGTGTTGAGCAGGTGTGTTTGTCTGCGCGCACCCCCGGCTGTAACTACAACTACTGTATTTTCTTGTCTTGTGTTTGACCACGAGACCATGTCGCTTTTCTCTTCTGATGAATGCCGGAAAAATAACATCTCAATTATCGGCCGTGCAGCACAGGTGTAAAGTGTCTTGTCGTTCCCGTCTGCACGCTGAGACCCCCCTTTGTCTATGCTGTCCTCAGTATGCAAGCAGTATACAGACAAGCCAGACGTAAAGGAAAACTAGAGGCCCGCCATGCTTAAAGTAGACCTAGGGCCGGCGATAAGGCAGTAAATATCCAGACCAGGGAGAAGGCCATTAACACCAGTTTTTGGCCCAGTGGAGAAGACAACCTATTGCCCCTACTGCTGTTACAATAAGGATTGGTCAATGGTCTGCTGACTTGCTCATAAATATCTAGACCAGGGAGGAGGCCAATAACACCAGTTTTAAGCCCAGTAGAGATGACAACCTATTACCCCTACCACTGTTATAGTAGGGACAGGTCAATAGTCTCTTGACTTGCTCATGAATATCTAGACCAGGGAGGAGGCCATTAACACAAGTTTTTGGCCCGGTGGAGAAGACAACCTATTTTTCCTACCACTATTACAATAAGGACAGGTCAATAGCCTGCTGACTTGCTCATAAATATCTGGACCAGGGAGGAGGCCATTAATACCAGTTTTTGGCCCAGTGGAGAAGACAACCTATTGCCCTTACCGCTGTTACAATAAGAATCGGTCAATGGTTTGTAGACGTGCTCATAAAAATTCAGATTAGGGAGGAGGCCATTAACACCAGTTTGTGGCCCAGTGGAGAAGACAACCTATTGCCCCTAACACTGTTTCAATAAAGACAAGTCAGTAGTCTACTGACTTGCTCACAAATATCTAGACCAGGGAGGAGACCATTAATACCAGTTTTTGGCCCAGTGGAGAAGATAACCTATTGCCCCTAACACTGTTGGGGATTGGTCAATGGTCTGCTGGCTTTCTCATAAACATCTAGACCAGGGAGGAGGCCAATAACACCAGTTATTGTGTTATTGGCCTTAAATAACACCAGTTCGGTGGTTACACTGATACAATAAGGGTGGGTCAATCTACATTAGGGAGGAGACCCAAATGAAACGTCACGTTTAGATCAAATTCTAGCAAACTCAACGTAGATGGTGCCCTTGGTAGTAGCCAAACCCAGTACCCTAGCTCTGCAAGGCAACAGCATTAACCACTCACCTACTGTGGTGCCCTTACTCACGGTCTAATACAAGGTTTAAGTTTGGCAGCCATGCCTTTTGAAGCCCCAAATCACTTCTAGTAATGTACTAAGACAATTGTGTTGGTTGAGTGCTGGACCCCAAATGAAAAGATAAGACTTTGGATCCAATTTTTTGCAGGGAATCTCTATCAGCTGAGATATCCTTGGGGGTCTACAGAGTAGTTTAAGAGATGTGGACTGAACGAGAGTGCTTCAAATATGGGATAAGTCCAGTAAATCTTTATTTTGTTCTACAGGAGATCCAATGTATTTTGAGGGCCCAAGTCTCCCTTTCCCAGCCTCGAGAAAGTGGGAAATTGGGCCCTCGAAATGAGTTGAATTTTTCTTGTGACCTTCCGTTGTGGTCTACTTGATCTGTGGCACTCTTATTCTCGCCACTTATTTACTGAGAGGAAACAAATTGCAGTAAGCCTTGAGTACTGATTCTTCACGTACCTTTTAATCAGATGTGCCCGGCTGTTCACATAGTTTGTGTCGAACGTGTAATTCTCTGTCTGAAAGAGAAAAGAGGAAGACGGGATGACGTTACAGAAGTTATATTGATCCCAAAAATTACAATTTACAATTTTTTATTCTTGAGATGCTTGATCAACCCATATTGGCTATTCCCAAAAACACCCCCCAGCCTGTCTTTAGTATCAAAGTCCCTCTGTATTCCTTTCCTCCATGACTGTCCCTCTTTAGGTCTGACCAAATAAAAAGCCAACTTCACTAATAAACGTGTTGGAAGACGACTGTTGAGCTGAGACCCGACTATCCAAATTCAAAGGTAAAGGCAGATTGTGTAATGTTGTAATCGTAGCATCAGGTAAGCTTAATTTTATTAATATTTTTATAACACAATATTTTTTTACATTATTATTATTTTATTACTTTTTAAATTTTTTATATTATTAGAATTATTGTTATTTTATAACACAATATTTGTATTATTTTTTTACAACAGTAATTATTATTTTATAACACAAACTTTTTTATATTATTATTATTATTTTATAACAACATATTTGTTTTATTTTTATAACACAGTAATTATTATTATTTTATAACACAAACTTTTTTATATTATTATTATTTTATAACAAAATATGTGTTTTATTTTTATAACACAGTAATTATTATTATTATTTTATAACACAAACTTTTTTATATTATTATTATTATTATTTTATAACAAAATATGTGTTTTATTTTTATAACACAGTAATTATTATTATTTTATAACACAAACTTTTTTATATTATTATTATTATTTTATAACAAAATATTTGTTTTATTTTTTTATAACACAGTAATTATTATTATTATTATTATATTTTATTGCATATGTTGAGCATCTTAGGGTGCTAAAATGGATGAAGATTCCACTTTTGGTTACAAATTGTATCTAAAGCCAGAATTTATTTTTTCCATTTTCTACAAAGTGATAATGGGTTAGAACCCCTGTCTGTGCCCCACCAACCCCCTGTGGTATCTAAAGCCAGAATTTCTTTTTTACATTTTCTACAAAGTGATAATGGGTTAGAACCCCTGTCTGTGCCCCGCCAACCCCCTGTGATATTTTACTTTCTCTACTTTGGTTCCATTGTCACTACGGCTAAATGTGATGCGAAATTGGAACAAGAATCGCGGCAAAACATGCAACACGCTTGTGGTGCCATTATTTCCTAATAGGACGCCAAATGCTCTGCCCTTTTGCCGCAATTGTTGCGCGACAAAACGGGCAACTCCAAACACACCTGGCTCAGTGTCAAAATTGGTACATGAGCTTCGTTTTACAACTGAGGGAGGCCCATTTGAATGGCGCCGCTAAAAAAAAAAAAAAAAAAAAAATTAAAAACAAATAAAAAAAAAAAAAAAATGGCAATGTCGCTCAGGTGTGCGGGGCCTAATCTACTTTTGTGGGACAGCTTGGCCTGTTAAGTGGAAAAATAACAGATCTACTGGCAGGATCAGCGGGTAAAAAAAAAAAATTACAGAGATGATCCAGAAAAATAAAAAATAATTGCAATAATGCTATCAACAGACTGATCATAGATGTGATTTTTCATATTTTGTCCATAGTTACACCACAATAATAAATAATTAAAAAATGATAGTAAAAAAATAATAATAAATAAAAAAAAAATAGTTAAACAGTGAATTGAATACAACTTACAATGAATAAGAGCCAGTGAAAATAATAATGTTTAAAAAAAAAAAAAAAAAGGTTTTGCTACAGTCAATAGCTATTTTTAGTTTATTTTTTTAGTGTTTCAGCCTTTATTATGTTCTGACAGACTTCACTGATGTTGAAATTGCCCTCCTACACCTGTTGTGTTTGGGGCTGTCTCTTACCCTGACACTCGCGGCATGCAGGTAGCCCGCTGAAAATGAAGCATAACAGCCGCGACCTACATTAACCTTGTCAGCGGCCTGTAAAGACGCTAAAAATGTCATTTTTTTTTTTCCCCTGCAGATCTCAAACAACCAGTGTGGCGTCCACCCCGCGCTCGCTTCATGGGGCTCACTGGTGAGCGGCGCCCTGCCGATTGCCAATCATCTCTACTGACAAGACATATGGGTCCCATTGATATAAAGGCATAAAAAATGCCACTCTAACCATTTCTCCCACTAGATCATCAGTTGAAAATGTAGCCATGTTAGCTTGGCTACAAAAAGAAAAAGTTGAGTGATCTTAAAAAAAAAAAAAAAAAAAAAAGATGAAATCCACATTTTTTTTTGCACTAGTACAAGTTTCTGAGTTTAATATAATAAATAATAATAGTAGGGCGGCAAGTCCCAATCTTTCCCCAAAATTGGCCCCTGTCCCTGCAAAATCAATCTTAAAAAATCTAAAAAAAAAAAAAAAAAAAAAACAGATATGAGGTCCGCTTATTTATTTTTTTCTTTTGCACTGGTACAAGTTTATGAGTTTAATATAAATAAATAATAATAGTAGGGGCGGTAAGTCCCAATATTTCCCCTTCTGTTCCCAGGTCCAAGATCTGCCCCTGTCCCTCCAATATCGATCTAAAAAATTAAAAAAAAAAAAAAAAAAAAACAGAGATGAGGTCTGCATTTTTTTTTTGCACTGGTATAAGTTTCTGATTTTAATAGAAATAAATAATAGTAGTAGGGTGGCAAGTCCCAATCTTCCCCCCTCTGTTGCCAGGTCCAGGATTGGCCCCTGTCCCTCCAATGTCGATCTAAAAAAATCTAAAAAAAAAAAACAGATGAGGTACGCATTTTTTTTTTTTTGCACTGGTATAAGTTTCTGAGTTTAATAGAAATAAATAATAATAGTAGGGCGGCAAGTCCCAATCTTTCCCCTTCTGTTGCCAGGTCCAGGATTGGCCCCTGTCCCTCCAATGTCGATCTAAAAAAATCTAAAAAAAAAAAAAACAGAGATGAGGTACCCTTTTTTTTTTTTTTTGCACTGGTATAAGTTTCTGAGTTTAATAGAAATAAATAATAATAGTAGGGCGGCAAGTCCCAATCTTTCCCCTTTCTGTTGCCAGGTCCAAAATTGACCCCCGTCTCCCCAGTATTGATCGAAAAAATATTTAAAAAAAAACAAAAAACAGAGACGAGGCTCACAGTTCATTTGTTTTTTTTTTTTTTTTGCACTGGTACAAGTTTCTGAGTTTAATAGAAATAAATAATAATAGTAGGATGGTAGGGTGATAAGTCCCAATCATTCCCCCTTCATTGCCAGGTCCCAGATTGGCCCCTGTCCCTCCAATATTGATCTAAAAAAATCTAAAAAAAAAAAAAAAAAACAGAGATGAGGTCCACATTTTTTTTTTTTTTTTTGCAGTGGTACAAGTTTCTGAGTTTACTAGAAATAAATAATAATAGTGGGGTGATAAGTCCCAACTTTTCCCCTTTTGTTGCCAGGTCCAAAACTGCCCCCCGCCCCCCCCCCCCCAATATCGATCTAAAAAATATATAAAAGAAAAAATAAAAGAAAAAAAACAGATGAGAGGTCAGCACACTTTTTATTTTATTTTTTGCACTGGTACAAGTTTATGAGTTTAAAATAATAGTATTCCCCTTCTGTTGGCAAGTCCAAAACTGACCCCCGTACCCCTAATATTGATCTAAAAAAAATAAATAAAAAAAACAGATGAGGCGAGCACACTTTTTTTTCTGCACCGGTGCAAGTTTATGAGTTTGAAATAATAGTAGGGTGTTAAGTCCCAACCTTTCCCCTTCTGTTTCCAGGTCCATCATTGGCCCCGGCCCCCCCCAATATTGATCTAAAAAATACATATATATAAAAAAAAAAAAACAGATGAGGTCAGCACACTTTTTTTCTGCACTGGTACAAGTTTATGAGTTTGAAATAATAGTAGGGTGGTAGAGCTGCACGATTAATCGTATTAAAATCGCAATCTCGATCCACCCCCCCCCTGCGTTCTCCATTGGGCATTACCGCGATTTTCAGTGCAGTTAATGGGGTCCGACTTGCGGGGCGACTCAGCGCGACTTGACAGTAATAAAAGTCAATGTAAGTCGCCTGAAGTCTTTTCAAGTCGGAGTGACTTAAGTCTCAGGGGAGACTTCCAAGTCTGGGCAGAGAGCCAAGTTCTGAGTCACCATTGATAAAAGACACTAAAACAGATACAAAGTAATTTACTTCAAAGGAATGAACTCTGAATGAACTCCCCTTGTATTGATGTTTGGTTTAACCATTTAAAGACTAAATCTTTCCTGACGCTTGCTGTTTACAAATAAAAATCCATTATTTTGTGCTAGAAAATTACTTAGAACCCCCAAACATTATATATTTTTTTTTTAGCAGAGACCCTAGAGAATAAGATGGCGGTTGTTGCAATATTTTATGTCACACGCTGTTTGCGCAGCGGACTTTTAAACACAATTTTTTTGGAAAAACAACCCTTTCAAAAAACTAAACAGTGCTGTTAGCCCAATTTTTTTTGTATATTTAATATATTACGCCGCGAGAATCGTGATCTTTATTCTAAGCAAACAAATCGTGATTCTCATTTTGGTCAGAATCGTGCAGCTCTATAGGGTGGTAAGTCCAAACCTGTCCCCTCCTGTTGCCAGGTCCAATATTGGCCCCCGTCCCCCCAGTATTGATCTAAAAAATATAATAAAAAAAAAAAAAACGATGAAACCGGCAAACTTTTTTTTTATGCACTGGTATAAGTTTATGAGTATAATAGAAATAAGTAATAATAGTAGGGTGGTAAGTCTTAACCTTTCCCCTTCTGTTACCAGGTCCAAAATTGGCCCCCACCCCCCTAATATCGATCTAAAAAAAAAAAAAAAAGAGAGATGAGGTCCACAATTTTTTGGCACTGGCACAAGTTTATGATTTCAATTGAAATAAATAATATAAGTAGGGTGGCAAGTTCCAACCTTTTGCCCTCTGTTTCCAGGACCAAAATTGCCCACCCCAAATCTCCCCTCTTAGCACAAATGCCCCCCAATCATCCCTACTAGCACAAATACCCCCCCCAAAAAAATAAATAAAAAATTGCTCTCTACTATATTACTTTTATGTGACAATCTCCCTAAACCCCCCTCCTAGCACAAATCCTCTTCCCCCACCCCCCTTCCAACACAAATCCCCACTCTAGCCCCATTAGTGCACCACTAGCACGACTCCCCAAATTTGCCCTCCTAGAATAAATCTTAACTCCTGTTGCCCCCCAGATTCTCCTTCTCAACACAAATCTCTTCCCTTTATAATCTCATTGTGGTGCCCCCCCCCCCCCACCTCACATGATATCACAGGGCCCAGGGCAGCCTCCCCTCCTGCCCACCCCTTGTCTCCATTAGAAGATCCCCGATCACGTTGCTTTAGTAACATTTTAGGTTTCATCTTACGTTGCCTAACCATTAATTGATATGAATTATTCATCGAATTACTAGAATTATGAATTTTAGACCCATTACAGGACTGTGGTGCAGCACAGACCTCAAAGACAAGACTGTGGATATGCAGAACAGACCGTCTGCCTCGGTGTCATTGTATTCCTGGGAATCATCTTAACCGTTTTAACAGTCTGCGTTGAACACAGCAAAAAAGAAAAAAAAAAGCCCAGACAAATATAAAAACGCAGTGCGTATGCAAGCGTCCGATGGTGCGGGGTCTGGGCACCGGCCAACAATGGAGAACAAATGAAGCACATGGGCTCTCTATGAGACGATGATGGCATCGTTCTCTGAGGTTTAATAGCGGCATTTTTATGTATAAACTCCCTCTGGAGAGGATGCATTGAATACACAAACTGCAGCTCTTCTATTATTTATTATTCAACAAAACAGTCTTATTATTTCCACTATTTTCTAAGTAGCAGTGTTACTTTTCAATGCCAGAAAAAGGAGAGAGAGAGAAATAGGGAGGGAGATTGACACAGGCGGGGGGGGGGGGGACCTAAAAGAAGGGAGGAGGGAGAAGAAAGTAGAGAAGAGAGAGAGAGAAAGAGAGAGATGGGGGGAGAGAGAGAGAGAGAGATGGAGAGAAAGAGAAAAAGGATGGAGAAGGGGGAGAGAGATGGGGGGAGAGGGAGGGAGGGAGGAGAGAGATGGAGATGGGGGAGAGAGAGAGAGGGGGACAGGGGGTAGAGAAGGAGAGGGGGGACAGGGGGTAGAGAGAAAGAGGGAGATAGGGGGAGAGAGAGGGGGGAGAGAGCGGATGAGAGAGGGAGAGTGAGGGGGGAGAGAGAGGGAGAGAGAGAGAGAGAGAGAAAGAAAGAAAGAAAGAGAAAGGGGGAAAGAGCTGAAGAGAGAGAGAGAGGGAGATGGGGGGAGAGTGAGAGACAAAGAGAGAGAGGGATGCCACAGATGGAAGAGAGAACGATTGGCAGAAGTGGGGAAGAAAAGAAAGGAAAGTGGGGAAGAGAGAACAACACACAAAGTAAGAAAGAAGGAGAGAGAAACAGAGAGATAGGGATAGTGATAGTGATAGGGATAGTGATAGGGATAGGGATAGTCATAGGGATAGTGATAGGGATTGTGATAATGATAGGGATAGTGATAAGGATAGTGATAGGGATAGGGATAGTCATAGGGATAGTAATAGGGATAATGATAGGGATAGTGATAGGGATAGTAATAGGGATAGTGATAGGGATTGTGATAATGATAGGGATAGTGATAGTAATAATGATAGGGATAGTGATAGTGATAGGGATAGTGATAGTGATAGGGATAGTGATAGGGATAGTGATAGGGATAGTAATAGGGATAGTAATAGGGATAGTGATAATGATAGGGATAGGGATAGTGATAGGGATAGTAATATGGATAGTGATAGTGATAGGGATAGTGATAGGGTAGGGATAGGGTAGGGATAGTGGTAGGGATAGGGATAGTGATAGGGATAGGGATAGGGATAGTGATAGGGATAGTGATAGTGATAGTGATAGGGATAGGGATAGGGATAGTGATAGGGATAGTGATAGGGATAGTGATAGGGATAGTGATAGTGATAGGGATAGTGATAGTGATAGGGATAGGGATAGTGATAGGGATAGTGATAGGGATAGTGATAGGGATAGTAATATGGATAGTGATAGGGATAGTGATAGGGTAGGGATAGTGATAGGGATAGTGATAGGGATAGGGATAGTGATAGGGATAGTGATAGTGATAGGGATAGTGATAGTGATAGGGATAGGGATAGTGATAGGGATAGGGATAGTGATAGGGATAGTGATAGGGATAGTGATAGGGATAGTGATAGGGATAGGGATAGTGATAGTGATAGGGATAGTGATAGTGATAGTGATAGGGATAGGGATAGTGATAGGGATAGTAATATGGATAGTGATAGGGTAGGGATAGTGATAGGGATAGTGATAGGGATAGTGATAGGGATAGTGATAGTGATAGGGATAGTGATAGGGATAGGGATAGTGATAGGGATAGGGATAGTGATAGGGATAGTGATAGGGATAGTGATAGGGATAGTGATAGGGATAGGGATAGTGATAGGGATAGTGATAGGGATAGGGATAGTGATAGGGATAGAGATAGGGATGCTGCAGATGGGTGTGAGAAAGATACAAATGGAGAGAGATTGATTGACACAGGGAAAAGGGAGAGAAAAGAAAGTAGAGGAGAGAGAATGACAAACACAAAGTAAGACAGAATAAGAGACAGAGAGAGATATGCAGAGGAAGAGAGAGCGATTGACACAGATGGGGGAGAGACGGAGATTCATACAAAGGGAGAGCGATTGATTGACACAGATGGGGGGGGCAGTAAGTAGGGGAGAGAACGCGCTGCATACAAAGTAAGACAGAGAGAGAAATAGAGCATTGCTGCAAATGGGGGAGAGGGAGAGAATAAAAAAAAAAGTTGGGAACAAAAAGAGTAATAGATATAGAAATATAGAGAGAGACATACAAAGTGCAGGAGAATGAGAGCATGACAGAGGAAAAGAGAGAAGGCCGGAGGAGACTGACTTCCCATCCATTATCATGTAAATGACATCAGCACAGGGCGCAGGCTCACATCTTGGGGGGGGGGGGGGGGGGGGC
>BLSH010085622.1:233220-297234 GCA_018402905.1 Glandirana rugosa | reverse complement strand
CTTGATCTGCAACTCAAAGCAGCGGTATGTGAAATCTCTAATTTCTGCTATCTGTCCTCAGAGCAACAGCACAGACAGCAGTAGTAAAGTAATCTATCTCAGGATGCAGGATCAGGTCTTAAAATGGCTAAAATCTGTCCCTCACGCCGTCAGCTACCTTTCCCTATACTAACCCAAGGAGCATGTGACTGCAGCACTGTGACTCCAGCTTATAAAGAGGCTGGGTCACATGATGCACTGGCCAATCACAGCCATGCCATTAGTAGGCATGGCTGTGATGGCTTCTAAGGGCAAACCAGTGAAACGCTTGTTGATTGGCTGCCCTGCAGCTTCTCAACACGTGGAATAAAATAGCAGAACCCCGGACCGAACCCGAACGATTTTTGAAATGTCCGGGTCCGGGTCCGTGCCACGGACACCCGAAAGTTCGGTACGGACCCGAACGTTACAGTCCGGGTTCGCTCAACACTACTCCTGTGACGTCACACATGGGTTGCCCAGGGTCATCTAGGTGGCAAGTACCCAAGCTTTAAACCCTCCAAGCTCTAGCAGTGCTGGAAGTGTCAAATTAATGAGTAAGATGCCTCCTGTGACGTCACACATGGGGTGCCCAGGGTCATCTAGGAGGCAAGGACCCAAGCTTCCAACCCTCTATACACTAACAGTGCAGGAAGTGTCTAATAAATAAGTAAGAAGCCTCCTGTGATGTCACACATGGGTTGCGTGTTGCCCAAGGACCCAAGCTTCAAACCCTCTATACACTAACAGTGCAGGAAGTGTCTAATAAATAAGTAAGAAGCCTCCTGTGATGTCACACATGGGTTGCGTGTTGCCCAAGGACCCAAGCTTCCAACCCTCTATACACTAACAGTGCAGGAAGTGTCTAATAAATAAGTAAGAAGCCTCCTGTGATGTCACACATGGGTTGCGTGTTGCCCAAGGACCCAAGCTTCAAACCCTCCAAGCTCTAGCAGTGCTGGAAGTGTCTAATAAATAAGTATAATGCCTCCTGTGACGTCACACATGGGTTGCCCAGGGTCATCTAGGTGGCAAGTACCCAAGCTTTAAACCCTCCAAGCTCTAGCAGTGCTGGAAGTGTCAAATTAATGAGTAAGATACCTCCTGTGACGTCACACATGGGGTGCCCAGGGTCATCTAGGTGGCAAGGACCCAAGCTTTAAACCCTCCAAGCTCTAGCAGTGCTGGAAGTGTCAAATTAATGAGTAATATGCCTCCTGTGACGTCACACATGGGGTGCCCAGGGTCATCTAGGAGGCAAGGACCCAAGCTTCCAACCCTCTATACACTAACAGTGCAGGAAGTGTCAAAAAAAAAGTATAATGCCTCCCGTGATGTCACACATGGGTTGCCCAGTGTCATCCCAAGCCCAAGCTCCAAACCCTCCACGGTTGCTGGAACCAAGCTGGTAGGTGGCCCTTTGTAACATTCTGAAGTCTATAAAAAAATACCAAAAAGTTACAGAACAAGAAATCTTGTGGCCATACACGGTCATTATTGAAGACTCCTCACTGAACACATTTGTGGAATGCCATCCCGTTTTCCGCACATCCTTCCAAGTCTTTGTATTTTGGAGACCCCTAACGCTACATCCACCATTCCAATCCAACCGAAGAAACTTTTGTTCGATCTTTTTTTTTTTTTTTCCAGGTTGACTAAAAAAGAAGCCTCTCATTTCACCGTCTTATAGCGTTGATGGTGATGGTGATGGATCAAACTTTTTTTTTGATCCATTATTTTCAAACCTTACGTAAAAGTCTATCGCGTTCCCAGAAATCGGAATCACAGCGTCCACGTTTTTTTTATTCTTTGATCGCCGAACGAAAATTCAGACGCTTCGGCGAGAGAGACGCGCAACACCCAATGGAGTGACGACGCTGAAGGTCACCCGAGTGCTGACACGGCCGGTTGTTCCAGATCTCCGGATACAATTGTCTGAGATTTAATGACGGTGGAATTTTGCTCCCACTGTGAAGCCTTTTCACGGAAGCCGGCTTCCCACACCGCGCCGGAGTCTGCAGCGTCTGGTAATTCTACCAGCGGCTCTCTCTCTCTCCTTGTGCCGGGACAAAGGCCTTGGCGATGGAGGCTTTGTGCATTCGAATAAATGCAGAAAATGTGGAAATAAAATAATAAATACATTTAAAAAAAATCTCGTTTTCCTTCGAGAAACGCTAATTAAGTCCCAGTGTCTTTATTTATGCATCGAAGTCGGTACGGCGTGTCTGTAGAGATGGCGCCATGGTTGGATATATAATAAGGCTCTGCGTCAGATATAATGCAATCATAAACATCGCTAATTGCTACTCTTTACTCAATGCTTTGGAAATAATTAGATTATTTGGATTATTTTTTTTTTCAACTTATTTTTAAACAATAATGTGCCGGTTATTTGTTGGCAATTGGCAGTTAATTGGGCTTATTTATAGAGCGGCTTCAGCTCGCTTACTAGGAAGGAAGGGGAGCTTTTTGTTTGATGCTTCCAGCTTCTCCAGCCTTGGCTGCAAGGCCTTTCTCAGGGTGGGCTTCCCGATGGTGACAACAGTGGACCATCCCGGTGTAATGTGGGTTGCAATGACCACTTCTGGTCATTCACACTAGCTTTGATCTCTGAAGAGCAATCACCAGTGCAGCGGCTATTGTCTCTAATCAGCACCACAATGTCATTAGACCGGTGGGGCAGCCATTGTCTCTAATCAGTGCCACAACAGTCCAATGCCATTAGAATGGTGCAGCAGACATTGTCTCTAATCACCACCACATCAGTAGAATGTCATTAGACCGGTGCAGCAGCCATTGTTTTTGATGACCGCCACAGCAGTACAATGCCAATAGACCAGTGTAACAGCCATTGTCTCTAATCAGCGCCACAGCAGTGCAATGCCATTAGACTGATGCAGCAGCCATTGTCTCTAATCACCACCACCATGGTACAATGTCATTAGACCAGCGCAGCAGCCATTGTCTCTAATCACCACCACAGCAGTACAATGTCATAAGACCAGTGCAGCAGCCATCATCTCTAATCAACACCATAGCAGTATAATATCAATAGACCGATGTAACAGCCATTGTCTCTAATCACTGCCACAGCAGTACAATGACATTAGACCGATGTAGCAGCCATTGTCTCTAATCACTGCCACAGCAGTACAATGTCATTAGACCGGTGTAGCAGCCATGACAATGACATTGTCTAATGACAATCAGCGCCACAGTAGTCCAATGCCATTAGAATGGCCCAGCAGCCATTGTCTATAATCACCACCACAGCAGTACAATGTGATTAGACCAGCGCAGTGGCCATTGTCTCTAATCAGCACCACAGCAGTACAATATTATTAGACTGGTGCAGCAGTGCAATGTCCTTAGACTTGTGCAGCAGCCATTGTCTCTAATCACTTTCATTTCAGGAAAGTACTGCACTACGGCCACTAGATGGAGCTGATGCTCATTGGAAATACACATTAGACAAAATGCTCTTGGCAGCTGTGTGAATGTTTGAGGCATTGGCACAGCAACTTTTCTTTATAACTTGGCCCCTATGTCCCTATCATCCTGTCATATAATGGAGCAGACCCCGCAGGTCTGTGTCGTGCGCCCCCACCCTGATGGAGCAGTGCAGGTGCCCATACCACAGCCACGTCCCAAGCTTGTCACTGCCAGGGAACCCTAAGAAATGTCTCTGCAGCCATCACTGGAATGCATCAAGACACGAAGCGGCCGAAAAGAGGTTGCAGAAGATCAGCAGCACTGAGATGTAACAGAAGCTGGAAATGGTGACGCTGCACAGTGCTTTAGCGAACCAAACCTCATCCAGGAAGGCTTTGCATCCACGGATCCCTCGCACAGAATGGGCCAGGAATAGATTGTATGTCATCAGCGCCTCCTCGCCCTCGCACAGCCATTTTCTCTATAGTCTCCAGCAGGTAAATGTATGGCGGGATGTAAAGATGATTGTTTGAGCCAATCCAGTGTGAAATTAGCTGGTGGTCTCAGCCCATCCCCCCCCCCCATCTAAACGCGCACCCCTCCGCAGAGCTCCCATGGCGGCGTTCCCTTATCATCGGAGAAATTGCTGTCCAGCGGTGTAAAGAATGAGACGGTCCTATGAGCCATGAAGGGAAGCAGATATGGAGGCGCTCGGGTGGACCTCACGCCTGAAGGAGCCGCCGCGTGCCGGCCAATGGCACGCAAGTAACAGGCGATAAAAAGCGCAAACGCCTGGAGCTTTAACCCTTTCACTTTCTAGATCACTTGAAGACAAGGTATTTTTTTTTCTGGCATTTTGGGTTTAAATCAGTATCACTTATATTCCCCAAACATTACACATTTTTTTAGCAAAGACCCTAGGGAATAAAACGGTGGGTTTTGCAATTTTTTTTATGTCACGCGGTATTTGCCCAGCGGTTTTTCAAACGCATTTTTGGGAAAAAAATACATTTTTAACATTTTATTGCAAAACACAATACAGCACCCAATTGTTTTGTAGAATGTAAAAGATGACGTCACGCCGAGTAAATAGATACCAAACACGTCACGCTTTACAATTGTGCACAACGGCGGCAAACGACGTACATTTTACTCACAAGGTATTTGCGCAGCGTTTTTTCAAACGCAGCTTTTGGAAAAAATGCACTTTTTTAAATTTTAATGCAAAAAAAACACAATACAGCACCCATTTTTTTGTAAAATATAAAAGATGACGTCACGTCGAATAAATAGATACCAAACATGGCACGCTTTAAAATTGCGCACAACAGCGACAAACAACGTGAATTTTACATCACAAGGTATTTGTGCAGTGTTTTTTCAAGCGCAGTTTTTAGGAATTTTTTTTTAAAAAATACACTTTTTTAAATTTTAATGCGAAAAAACACAATACATCACCTTTTTTTTGTAAAATATAAAAGATGACGTCACGTCGAGTAAATAGATACCAAACACGTCACGCTTTAAAATTGTGCACAACGGTGACAAACAACGTGAATTTTACGTCACAATGTATTTGTGCAGCGTTTTTTCAAACGCAGCTTTTGGGAAAAAAAATCACTTTTTTAAAATATTAATGCAAATAAAAAACACAATACATCACCCTTTTTTTTTTTTTTTTGTAAATTATAAAAAATGACGTCACGCCGAGTAAACAGATACCAAACATGTCAAACTTTATAACTGCGCATGCCCGCACAATGGTGACAAACGACGTAAACTTTACCTCACAAGGTACTTGCGCAGCGGTTTAACAAACGCAGATTTTAGGGAAAAAAAAAATTAAAAATACACTTTTTAGAATTTGAATGCAAAAAAACGCAACACATCACCCTTTTTTTTGTAAAATATAAAAGATGAGGTCACGCCGAGTAAATAGATACCAAACGTGCCTCGCTTTAAAATTGCACCCACCCGCACAACGGCGACAAATGATGTAAATTTTACTATCCATAGGCAATGCTTTAAAAGCCTTACAGGCACAGCAGCATTTATATGGGATGTGCAGCTGCTGGTTTTTAGGGTTTTCTTTTTTTTTGGGGGGGGGGGGGGAGCCTGGAGCTCCTCTTTAAATTTAATCATTTTCTATTTTGTCCTATTTTGAACCCCCAGCCCCCCCCCCCAATCACCATGATAATAAAAATTATTAAATTACGCCCATTTTGTTTCATGACTTAATTTTAGACCCAACTATGTCATCACCGGGCCCCTGTGCTTCTCTAAGCAATGCAGGCAGATCGCGGCTGGTGGAAGGAGCCAGCAGAGTGCTGGGATGTTTTCAGGAAGCTCTGTACAGCACCCTGATGGCTCCTCCCACCAGCCATGATCTGCCTGCATTGCATAGAAAAGCACAGAGACCCAGTGATGACTAAAATTAGGCATGAGATTAAACAAAGGGGCGTAATATAATAAATGTATTAGCAGGTTGATTTGGTGGGGGGGGTCGTAGGAACCTCAGTACTCCTTTCAAGACCCTTCAGCCCTGATGCAAGCAGTGGGCGGGCTCTTGGGAGGAGTTACACAAAAAATTGCCTTAATAGGTAAGCGTGGGCGGTCCTAGGCAGGTTGTTTTTGCATGCAGACCTCCCTAGGTAACGCCCACATGTGATGCTGAGCCCCCATGATTGACAGAAAGGGAAATACAAGCAATGAAAGTGGGCGGGGTCAGGTTGGGGAGGAAACCTGTGGCTCCTCCTGCTGTTGCAGGACTACAAGTCCCACGAGGCTTTGCAAGGCTCCCAAAGGCTGAGGCATGATGAGACTTGTAGTTCCGCAGCAGCTGGAGGGCCACGGGTTGAGCACCCATGAGCTTAGATGCTTGTAATGCACGTGGTGAGAAGCTCGCAGTGTGCGGTGAAATCAGAGGAAGCCGTTTCAGTGCAGGAGAGGAGCCGGGACAACCATGCAGGACTGATGGGGAGGGTCCGGGGTCAGATTTAAAGAGCCCACGCTCATAAAATGAATGGATGATCCTGCCAGAAATCCAGTGAGATGAGTCATTAGTAGTGATCCTAGCTAATTCTGTGAACTACAAAACACCTCCCCCACATTGGAAGGGAGCTGGGATGGGCTCTGCAGTCCTCACACGCTTCCTTGTCCAAGGTGACCACCCTCCTCCTCCATAGACACAGTGAGGGAGCGTTGTCACCCTCGGGCAGGAAGTGCGTTCTTGGCCGATAAAAGGAAAGAAGGCTGAATAGGGAAAAGGAATGCAGCCGCCACCTCTAAGGAGGGGTAAGATACATTGTATCACATTGTTATTTTTTGCTTTACATATAGATCCCTCTGTGGCTGATGCGCGGGGAGATATTCCCCACCAGGAGCTCCCCCGCCATGGAGCGCGGCGGAGAAGTGCCGCAGGCGCGGTGTGCGATTTCATTAACATGAGAATGACATCCCGTGACTGCGGCGCGCTGACAGAGTTCAGGAAGCTTTTGTTATCGCTTTAACTCTGCGCCGGGATGTGGCAACAGCTTGTGTCACCCCCAGGGGCCCCCATCGTCTCCCGCGCTGTGCCCACCGCTGGCGAGGTGCTGGCGCGGAATAATTCGCCAACGCCCTCCAGGAACAGGTAGAGCGCATCGTGGAGGATGTGATTCTAATGTGTTCAACGAGTTTCCAGACTGAGATTGGGGGTGATGTGCAGACACAGGGGAGGGGGAGTAAATATGGGGGGGGGGGGCAGCTAGAGTTATAGAGAGTGTTAGTGTTATAGGAAGGGTCAGTATTAGGGTTATAGGAAGGGTCGGTGTTAGGGGTATAGAGAGGGTCAGTATTAGGGGTATAGGGTGGGTCAGTGTTAGGGGTATAGGGAGGGTCAGTGTTATGGTTATAGGGAGGGTCAGTGTTAGGGGTATAGGGAGGGTTAACTTTAGGGTTATAAAGAGGGTCAGTATTAGGGTTATAGGGAGGGTCAGTGTTAGGGTTATAGGGAGGGTCAGTGTTAGGGGTATAGGGAGGGTTAGCATTAGGGTTATAGAGAGGGTCAGTATTAGGGTTATAGGGAGGGTCAGTGTTAGGGTCAGTGTTAGGGTTATAGGGAGGGTCAGTATTAGGGTCAGTATTAGGGTTATAGGGAGGGTCAGTGTTAGGGGTATAGGGAGGGTCAGTATTAGGGTTATAGGGAGGGTCAGTGTTAGGGTCAGTATTAGGGTTATAGGGAGGGTCAGTATTAGGGGTATAGGGAGGGTCAGTATTAGGGTTATAGGGAGGGTCAGTATTAGGGTTATAGGGAGGGTTAGTGTTAGGGGTATAGGGAGGGTCAGTGTTGGGGTTATAGGGAGCGTCAGTATTATGGGTTATAGGGAGGGTCAGTGTTGGGGTTATAGGGAGGGTTAGTGTTAGGGGTATAGGTAGGGTCAGTGTTAGGGTTATAGGGGGGCAGTGTTGGGGTTATAGGAAGGGTTAGGGTTATAGGGAGGGTCAGTGTTAGGGTTATATGGAGGGTTAATGTTAGGGTTATAGGAAAGGTTAGTGTTAGGGTTATAGGGAGGGTCATTGTTAGGGTTATAGGGAGGGTTAGTGTTAGGGTTACAGGAAAGGTTAGTGTTATGGTTATAGGGAAGGTTAGTGTTAGGGTTATAGAGAGGGTTAGTGCCATTGTTAGGAAGGGATAGTATGAAGGTTTTAGGGATAATTAGTGTTAGGGTTATAGAGGTGATTAGCGTTAGGGTTATAGTGATGATTAGTGTTAGGGTTATAGGGAGGGTTAATGTGATAAGGACAATTAATGTATGAATTACTGTTGGAGTTACAGGAATGGTTAGTGTTAAAGGGAGGATTGATATAAGGGTTTAGGGAGAGTAGGTGTGAGCATTACAGCAAGGATTAGTGTAAGGGCTGAAGTTACAGGGACGGTTAGTGTTAGGGTTACAGGGATGGTTAGTGTTACGGTTACGGTTAACATTAGGGTTGTGGGGACAGTTAGTGTTAAAGTTACAGGGACAGTTAGTGTTACAGGGACAGTTAGTGTTAGAGTTATGGGGAAGGTTAGTGTTAGGGTTACAGGGACGGTTAGTGTTAGGGTTAATGGGACGGTTAGTGTTAGGGTTACAGGGACGGTTAGTGTTAGAGTAACAGGGACAGTTAGTGTTAGGGTTACGGGGAAGGTTAGTGTTAGAGTTACAGGGACGGTTAGTGTTAGGGTTAATGGGACGGTTAGTGTTAGGGTTACAGGGACGGTTAGTGTTAGAGTAACAGGCACAGTTAGTGTTAGAGTTACGGGGAAGGTTAGTGTTAGGGTTACAGGGACGGTTAGTGTTAGGGTTACGGGGAAGGTTAGTGTTAGGGTAACACGAGCGGTTAGTGTTAGGCTTACGGGGACGGTTAGTGTTAGGGTAACACGAGCGGTTAGTGTTAGGCTTACGGGGACGGTTAGTGTTAGGGTATCACGAGCGGTTAGTGTTAGGGTTACAAGGACAGTTAGTGTTAAGGTAACAGGGACAGTTAGTGTTAGGGTTACAAGGACAGTTAGTGTTAAGGTAACAGGGACAGTTAGTGTTAGGGTTACATGGACGGTTAGTGTTAGGGTTATGAGGACAGTTAGTGTTGGGGTTACAGGGATACTTAGTGTTAGGGTAACAGGAGCAGTTAGTGCTAGGGTTACATGGACGGTTAGTGTTAGGGTTATGGGGACAGTTAGTGTTAGGGTTACAGGGATACTTAGTGTTAGGGTTATTTAGATTCTGCTTCCAGTGTGCATATCAGGTGTTCAAATCCAGAATCTCCAAGGAAAGACCATGCTTTGTCCATAAAGGGAAAAAATCAACAGTTCAATGGAAGCCTCAAGCTGGACAAACATTCCCTCCCTTTGCTCCACCTCCATTACATCAGAGTGAATGCCCCCCCCCCCCGCCTTCTGCTCACTATTACTGCCAACACCCCGATCTCGCTTCCTCCTGTAAGTCCCCCCCCTATCAGCATACATAGAAGCCTCTCCCACTGTCAGCCTACTTTTAACTTGCAGCTTTCATTTGGCTTCTCAGTCCGCTGTCTGTTCTAAAATAAAATGAAGTAATGATTTGTGAAGGAGATATAAAAAGTAACTGGATCACATTTTTTTATATCTTGGCGCAGCTTTCACCTTTAAGAAAACCTCAGGAAGCCGGCGAGTGTAATAAGCTGAGGTTCTCAGGTGTGAAATTCTCTGTTTGGCAGTTTGGATCCAGATGCTAATTATGGGGCACATGATGGAGGACTGCGATAAAAAAAAAATGTTAAGTCTGTAAAGTGCCCAGATAAGAAGAGATTGGATGACAAGGCCGCAAGATCGCTATCGGGAAGCCAACACTTTCCTGGTCCTCCCATGGACCACAGAAACTCAGCAAAGGCGGCACTGCAGGATTAATGCTGCGAGCCGGCGATAGGGGAATTATGGAATAATATTAGGGAGATGATATCCTACTGGATTAGAACTGACCGTCATTTTATCTGAACACAATGCAAACATTAAACTGGGCAACAGACAGAAATGTTTTGTGCTCCTCCTAAACCTGATAGAGAGAAATAATTATTATATGTTTTACTAATAATTAGATATTAAGTGCTTATATGCTAATGTTAGGTTCTTTATATAATAACAGGTTCTTTGCTAGAATGACTTTGCAGAAAGATGCTATTGGAACAATTTGTTGCTCTCCTTGGATTGTCTTGTTGTGCAATGTAGAAAGGCGGTCACCATGTTCCATGATGAGGAATCTGGGTTGCAGTCAAGGTGAAAAGGAGTTCCAAAGCAACAGGAATTAATGTCTCTTGTTATTTTGTTTTTAATGATGTGTTGCTTGTACAAAATGTGGGAAAGCAATTATGTAAAATATTTATGCTTGGAGGGTGTTGATGGAAACTGTCCAGGAGTGATATTAAAAAGTCTCCAACCTTGGTCAAGAGATCAGAACCTTGGGACAGTTGCTGTATAGGAATTTCCATGCGAGTTAATCTCTCTGGTCTTGAATACATTTCTTTTTGATTTTAATAAAGTGGTGTGCGGTTACAAGAGGGGATAGTGTGAAGGGTAATGTTAGGGTTACATGAAGGGTAAATGTTAGGGAAGGAGTTACAAATCCAATCTAATGCTGAGTATTCTGACAGCCATGGGTGTCGGCTGTCAGAACTAGGGTTGCAAAGAGGGTTGGTGTTAGGGATACAGGTAGAGTCAGAGTGAAATTTAACATTAGGGATACTAAGAGGGCTGGTGTGAAAGTTACAGGTAGAGTTAGTGTGAAGATTAGTGTTAGGGGTGCAAATAGGGTTGGTGTTAGGGTTACATGTGGAGTTAGTGTGAAGGTTAGCATTAGGGGTACTAAGGATTTGTGTTAGGGTTACAGGTAGAGTTAGTGTGAAGGTTAGTATTAGGGATACTTAGAGGGTTGGTGTTAGGGTTACAGGTAGAGTTAGTGTGAAGGTTAGTGTTAGGGGTACTTAGAGGGTTAGTGTTACAGGTAGTTAGTGTGAAGGTTAGCATTAGGGGTACTAGTAGAGATGGTTTTAGGGTTAAAGGGAGAGATAGTGAGATACGCGTTAGGATTACAAGTAGAGTTGGTGCAAAGGTTAGCGATGGTGGTACAAGAAGGGCTGGTGTTAGGGTTACAGGTAGAGTTGGTGTGAAGGTTCGTATTAGAGATACTTGGAGGGCTGGTGTTAGGGATACAGGTAGAGTTGGTATGAAGGTTAGTATTAGAGACACTAGGAGGGCTGGTGTTAGGGTTACAGGTAGACTAGGTGTGAAGGTTAGTATTAGAGATACTAGGAGGGCTGGTGTTAACGATACAGGTAGATATGGTGTGAAGGTTAGTATTTGAGATACTAGGAGGGCTGGTGTTAGCGATACAGGTAGATATGGTGTGAAGGTTAGTATTAGAGATACTAGGAGGGCTGGTGTTAGCGATACAGGTAGATATGGTGTGAAGGTTAGTATTTGAGATACTAGGAGGGCTGGCGTTAGGGTTACAGGTAGAGTTGGTGTGAAGGTTAGTATTAGAGGAACTAGGAGGGATGGTGTTAGGGTTACAGGTAGAGTTGGTGTGAAGGTTAGTATTAGAGATGCTAGGAGGGCTGGTGTTAGGCATACAGGTAGAGTTGGTGTGAAGGTTGGTATTAGAGATACTAGGAGGGATGTTGTTAGGGTTACAGGTAGAGTTGGTGTGAAGGTTAGTATTAGAGACACTAGGAGGGCTGGTGTTAGGGATACAGGTAGAGATGGTGTGAAGGTTAGTATTAGAGACACTGGGAGGGCTGGTGTTAGGGTTACAGGTAGAGTTGGTATGAAGGTTAGTATTAGAGACACTAGGAGGGCTGGTGTTAGGGTTACAGGTAGAGTTGGTGTGAAGGTTAGTATTAGAGATACTAGGAGGGCTTGTGTTAGGCATACAGATAGAGTCGGTGTGAAGGTTAGTATTAGAGATACTAGGAGGGCTGGCTTTAGGGTTACAGGTAGAGTTGGTATGAAGGTTAGTATTAGAGATACTAGGAGGGCTGGTGTTAGGGATACAGGTAGAGTTGGTATGAGGGTTAGTATTAGAGACACTAGGACGGCTGGTGTTAGCGATACAGGTAGAGTTGGTGTGAAGGTTAGTATTAGAGACACTAGGAGGGCTGGCTTTAGGGTTACAGGTAGAGTTGGTATGAAGGTTAGTATTAGAGATACCAGGAGGGCTGTTGTTAGGGATACAGGTAGAGATGGTGTGAAGGTTAGTATTAGAGATACTAGGAGGGCTGGTGTTAGAGTTACAGGTAGAGTTGGTGTGAAGGTTAGTATAAGAGACACTAGGAGAGCTGGTGTGAGGGATACAGGTAGAGTTGGTGTGAAGGTTAGTATAAGAGACACTAGGAGAGCTGGTGTGAGGGATACAGGTAGAATTGGTTTGAAGGTTAATATAAGACACTAGGGGGGGCTGGTTCTAGGGTTACAGGTAGAGTTGGTGTGAAGGTTAGTATTAGATGAACTACGAGGGCTGGTGTTAGGGTTACAGGTAGAGTTGGTGTGAAGGTTAGTATTAGAGGAACTAGGAGGACTGGTGTTAGGGTTACAGGTAGAGTTGGTATGAAGGTTAGTATTAGAGACACTAGGAGGGCTGGTGTTAAGGTTACAGGTAGAGTTGGTGTGAAGGTTAGTATTAGAGGAACTAGGAGGGCTGGTGTTAGGGTTAAAGGTAGAGTTGGTGTGAAGGTTAGTATTAGAGACACTACGAGGGCTTGTGTTAGGGTTACAGGTAGAGTTGGTATGAAGGTTAGTATTAGAGGAGCTAGGAGGGCTGGTGTTAGGGTTACAGGTAGAGTTGGTATGAAGGTTAGTATTAGAGACACTAGGAGGGCTGGTGTTAGGGTTACAGGTAGAGTTGGTGTGAAGGTTAGTATTAGAGATACTAGGAGGGCTTGTGTTAGGCATACAGATAGAGTCGGTGTGAAGGTTAGTATTAGAGATACTAGGAGGGCTGGCTTTAGGGTTACAGGTAGAGTTGGTATGAAGGTTAGTATTAGAGATACTAGGAGGGCTGGTGTTAGGGATACAGGTAGAGTTGGTATGAGGGTTAGTATTAGAGACACTAGGACGGCTGGTGTTAGCGATACAGGTAGAGTTGGTGTGAAGGTTAGTATTAGAGACACTAGGAGGGCTGGCTTTAGGGTTACAGGTAGAGTTGGTATGAAGGTTAGTATTAGAGATACCAGGAGGGCTGTTGTTAGGGATACAGGTAGAGATGGTGTGAAGGTTAGTATTAGAGATACTAGGAGGGCTGGTGTTAGAGTTACAGGTAGAGTTGGTGTGAAGGTTAGTATAAGAGACACTAGGAGAGCTGGTGTGAGGGATACAGGTAGAGTTGGTGTGAAGGTTAGTATAAGAGACACTAGGAGAGCTGGTGTGAGGGATACAGGTAGAATTGGTTTGAAGGTTAATATAAGACACTAGGGGGGGCTGGTTCTAGGGTTACAGGTAGAGTTGGTGTGAAGGTTAGTATTAGATGAACTACGAGGGCTGGTGTTAGGGTTACAGGTAGAGTTGGTGTGAAGGTTAGTATTAGAGGAACTAGGAGGACTGGTGTTAGGGTTACAGGTAGAGTTGGTATGAAGGTTAGTATTAGAGACACTAGGAGGGCTGGTGTTAAGGTTACAGGTAGAGTTGGTGTGAAGGTTAGTATTAGAGGAACTAGGAGGGCTGGTGTTAGGGTTAAAGGTAGAGTTGGTGTGAAGGTTAGTATTAGAGACACTACGAGGGCTTGTGTTAGGGTTACAGGTAGAGTTGGTATGAAGGTTAGTATTAGAGGAGCTAGGAGGGCTGGTGTTAGGGTTACAGGTAGAGTTGGTATGAAGGTTAGTATTAGAGACACTAGGAGGGCTGGTGTTAGGGTTACAGGTAGAGTTGGTGTGAAGGTTAGTATTAGAGGAACTAGGAGGGCTGGTTTTAGGGTTACAGGTAGAGTTGGTGTGAAGGTTAGTATTAGAGATACTAGGAGGGCTGGCTTTAGGGTTACAGGTAGAGTTGGTGTGAAGGTTAGTATTAGAGGAGCTAGGAGGGCTGGTTTTAGGGTTACAGGTAGAGTTGGTGTGAAGGTTAGTATTAGAGACACTAGGAGGGCTGGTGTTAGGGATACAGGTAGAGATGGTGTGAAGGTTAGTATTAGAGACACTAGGAGGGCTGGTGTTAGGGTTACAGGTAGAGTTGGTATGAAGGTTAGTATTAGAGGAACTAGGAGGGCTGGCTTTAGGGTTACAGGTAGAGTTGGTGTGAAGGTTAGTATTAGAGACACTAGGAGGGCTGGTGTTAGGGTTACAGGTAGAGTTGGTATGAAGGTTAGTATTAGAGACACTAGGAGGCCTGGTGTTAGGGTTACAGGTAGAGTTGGTGTGAAGGTTAGTATTAGAGACAGTAGGAGGACTGGTGTTAGGGATACAGGTAGAGTTGGTGTGAAGGTTAGTATTAGAGGAACTAGGAGGGCTGGCTTTAGGGTTACAGGTAGAGTTGGTGTGAAGGTTAGTATTAGAGACACTAGGAGGGCTGGTGTTAGGGTTACAGGTAGAGTTGGTGTGAAGGTTAGTATAAGAGACAGTAGGAGGGCTGGTTTTAGGGTTACAGGTAGAGTTACTGTGAAGATTAGGGATGGATTGAAATGAAAAACCTGACTAACACACTACATGCCAAATGGCCCACCTGACATCACCCTAAAAAGATGAGAAATGTATCGCTTCGTTACAGAATCTATAATTGGATAAAGTGTAGATTTACAGAGCAGTAACAAAACTCAAGCGCTCAAAAAAAAAAACTCCCTTCAAATTAAAAAAAAAGAAAAAAAAGTCTAGATTTTCTAAATACAATTCTTGTCCCGCTTAAATCTTTTCTATCAATACGGCTCAGGAAACTAGAAACAGGTGCGACCGTCTCAAGCGCGATTCATCTTTCGGCTCAGGTTGGACATCCACCGTGAGGGTCACCGCTGTCAAATTGTGAATCTAATTGCTGAAGGGAGCGTGTGCCAATTTGGATGGAAGTTGTATGGCGATGTCAGCGAGTGAGAGGATAGCGGAACAAAAGAAAATCTTAAAATGATGATTGCCATTGTGTCAGAGAAATGCAATCTGGGAGATCGCTGCAGAATTATAAAAGAAGAGAATAGATCAATTGAGAAATATGTAAGTTTAGAGTCTTATTGTAAGGGAACAATTAGATCTATTAATAAACTTGAGAAGAGATGTTCCCCTCGCACGGCTGGAACGGAACGGGTTCACGGGAAGAAGTGGATGAATAGCTTTGCAATATACATTTTTTTGTTATCGCTCATTGGAATAAGGTTTAGCGTGTTAACTTCATTTCAAAAACTCATTTTCAATTTTTTAAATTTTCATTATAATAGTCCATGGTGTTCCCGCCATCAAGGACCTTGATATGGGTGACAATGCTCTATCCCTGTCTCCTAACTGTGCTTCTGACAAGGGGTAAGTGGGAAGAATGTCCCTTATACTGGTAGTCAGTGAAGAGTTCCCGTATTTTGGTGGTCAGTGGAGAATTGTCCCCTTAGATTGGTGGTCATTGATAAAGAAACACCTTAAATTGGAGATCACTGGGAATGGGAATTCATTACACTGGTGGTTGAGTGGGAAGAATGACCCTAACAATGTTGGTCAGTGAGGCGCTCCCTTATTTTGGTAGTCAGTGGAGAAGGAACCCCTTAGATTGGTGGTCGGTGGAAGGAGGACCAATTTACATTGGTGAGCATTAGCAGAGGGGCCTCATCACACAAGTGGTCATTGGGAAGAATGCCCATTATATTGGTGGTCAAGTGAAGAGTTCCCTTACTTTGGTGGTCAGTGGAGAAGTGTCCCCTTTGATTGGTGGTCATTAGGAAAAAATTGACTTATATTGGTGATGATTGAGAGACTCTATTACACCAGTGGCGGGTGGGAAGAATGTCCCTTACAATGGTGGTCAGTGGAAGAAGAACCACTTTATATTGGTGAGAATTAGGAGTGGGACTCCTGTACATAGGCAGTCATTGGGAAGAATGTCCATTATACTGGTGGTCAAGTGAAGCATTCCCTTACTTTGGTGGTTAGTGGAGAAGTGTCTCCTTAGATTGGTGGTCTTTAGGGAAGAATCACCTTATATTGGTAAGCATTTAGAGAATAACTCAATTGCACTGGTGGTGGGTGGGAAGAATGACCCTTTTGGTAGGACCCACATAGATTGGTGGTCAGTGGGAGAAGTACCAATTTAGATTGGTGGGCATAGAAAAGGGACCCCATTACACTGGTGGGAAGAATTTCCCTAGCGAAGAGTTCCCTTACTTTGATAGTCAGTGGAGAAAGGTCCCCTTAGACTGGAGGTCAGTGGAGAAGGACCATCTAATATTAGTGATCATTGGGAAAGGGACTCCATTACACTGGTGGTGAGTGGAAAGAATGTCCCTTATGATGGTGGTCAGTGAAGAACTCTCTTATATCGGTGGTCAGTGTGAAGACTGCCCCCTTAGTAATAGCTAACACGTGGGGAACATTGGTGTTAGTGGTTACTTATTTAAGAGGCAGAAATTGCACATTTCTCAAAGAACCCCCAGCAACTTCTGGAGGAACCCTGGTTGACAAAGGCTGTTTTACAGACTTCAGCTGTATACCTGGCCATTAGGCTGTAGTTCTTTAAAGAGAAATGTGTCAGCAGCCCACAGAGTTAGGGCACAATTCAGAAAAAAAGGCACAGTCCGCATAGGGAAGCAACAGGTTTTAAAAAGTTGACGTAGCATAAAGCACCACAAGGAACGAGAAAAGAAAAGATTTTTTTTTTCATGGCAGCCATGGTAATTATATTAACTAGATCAAGCACAGACAAGTGCAGAACTTGGCCAGCATTCATAAAGAGGTCTCCGGGTCATCTTACTATCTCTCCTTCTCGAAAATAAAAACCCAACAGTTCTAAACCTTTGCACCCTCTGACACATGAAATCCCACTGGCTCCATATATAATGTGGCAACTTGCCAGATTTAAAGGGAATTCGACAGTAATAAGGAAAGAAAATCACCCGATGCACTTAATAAGTCTGCGCCGCGTGTTTGTCTTTGTAAGGAAAACTGGAGTGGAGGAAATCGTGTTCTTTTCTTAGTTTAATACAAAATCAAACTCATGATGATACCATGACCATGACTTGATGCTATAGTACGGCCCATGAAAACACTATTCATAATTTACCCCAATTTTAAACCCTGTTGCTTACTTCTCTAATCCTATAATTTGCCTGATATGAATGTGATAGCATTGGCCTGATAGAAGTAAAAATTGGTTCCAATGGATCTGCCGCAAAGCGAACCTATGATTGAAGTCTAGTATGGATGGGCAATATTCTGGTCCTAAGCTGCTATCTCTCTGACACAAGGGAGCTCTTGCCAGATAGTAGGTTCTTGAATGGGTACCAGTACAAATGTTTACCTAAATCTGAGGACTTTTTGAAGCATTTAACTGTTAAAAGCATCAGATACAGCCAACGTGTTTCAGGTGGAAGAGCTTCCTACTTTTTTAGGGTTTGATCCTGCAGTGCTATCAGGAGATGCTAGTCTTCATAAAGCCTTAACAAAGGTCCCTTTTTGCATTTGCTCAAGCCCTAGATGTTGGCTGAATTGGATGCACATGCTTCAAAAAGCCCTCAAGGTGAGATCAACTCCTATGACTCCTTTCCGCTGGTGCCTCTTCAATAGTACCAAGAATGCAGCTTTGTGCCAAATCCAGAGTGGTTTGAGTGAAAGATTACACTTCAAAATTCTTATTTCCCCAGAAGCAGAAACAGACACTTGCAGCCTTCCCCAGAAGCCTGTAGGACAGGGTAACAGCACAAGGGCACAGTTGACAGCGCATTGCCACCCGATAACAGGAAGTGCCTGAACATGGACCTTCATGGCTGGGTCACCAGATATTTATTTAATGAAAGCTTCAGATATTAAAACCACTTATGAAATTCCATTATGCGATTTTAATGACTGGGTTCACATAAACTTCAACCCACCAAAAACTGAAACAGTTTTGCGTGGATTGACCCCGTAATAACCCATCAAATAAGTCATTCAATAACTAAAGAAAAAATAACTAGAATCCCCCCTCCTCCTGGGAACATGAACACCAAAAACGTTGTGGGTGGCTGGCAAGGATAACACCTTTTCATTGTGCCAACCTTTAAGAAACAAGCGTCCACGACTGGTAAAAGAACAAGGGGAGGCCATCTGTGTTAAAGTAAAATTGCAGATGGTCTCATTTTAGGCTATGGACTAGAGATTCTATAAAATGTGATTATTGACCTTTTTTTTGGATTCCACATGCTCTCTTCTCAGCTCCCATTGTATACAGAGTATCTGCCTTCCCCCTCCCTCCAAGGCATGAACTCACTTCATAAATAACACAAGTATTGTGACAGTTGGATGCACCCTGACAGCTTCCACTCTCCATTCCACTGGCTGAGTCACTAAAAGCCCTGCAGCAGTCAGAAAACTGCAATAAAGTCCAACATCCCTGCTTCTGACGCCAGGCTGATTTTAAAGAGCCTTTACAGCAGTGGTGGTCAACCTGCTCCATATAGGTGGTCTCCAATGGGTCCCCTGAGATTGCCAAAAGGGCAGCACGTAATTTTCAGTAAATGTAATGCTACAGAATGCTGTCAAAAGACCACAAGACATGTAAGAAAAGACAGTTAGAGACTGTGTACATGCTAGGCATATTAGTGACTGAGGACATGCCTTAGGACAAAGGTGTCCCCAAACTATGTCTCTCCAGCTGTTGAAGAACCGCAAGTCCCAGGAGGCATTGCAAGACTATGACCGTCACAGGAATTACTTCCAGAGGCATGATGAGATGTGTAGTTCCTTAATAGCTAGAGCAGCCTTTTAACATGAAGGAACAATTGGCTGAAATTGAGGGCTTTTTAGACACTTACACACAAAATGGTATAAAAGTACGAATGTAGCAATACAATTACTAAAACCATTATCTAAAATCAGCAGCTGTTCAACCACAAAGGTGTGTATACAGAGATGATCCTCACATCTACAGGTAACAACCACATGTCAGTAGAAGAAAACCCAACGCGTTTCAATTTTTCAGAAAATCTTCATCAGGGGTACATGATGGTCGATCTCAGATATGAATACAGAGATATAAGAACATGATAACATATCTATATATCTATATATTAATACCTTAGACCGTCCAACATGTCCCCCTGATGAAGATCAAAATTGAAACGCGTTTGGGTTTTGTCTAGTGATGCACCGAAATAGGGTCATGTGCATTTTTCCGATAGAAAAAAAGGTGCCCATAATGGGTCCGAAAACACTATTTTACTGAGATTTTGACGTAATTTTATCGTGCTTATGGTGTGTTGTTCATAGGTCTATATGTGACTCAAAAACGCAATACAGGTGCATTATTGATGCATTCCTGCTGCTTTTTCAATGCATTTCAACGGGGAGGTGCATTTTTGGTGCAGTTCTTTTAACTGACCAAAAATGCAGCAAGCAAGATTTTACACCACGGTGGAAGCGCAACGGACCAGTGTAAAGGGATCCATTTTTCTTGAGCTTTTCTTGCGCTAAAGTTGCCGATAATGGCCGACAAATTCATATTCATTTAAAATCATGATATTAATGAAAAAGTCTAATATAATGCAATTACAGGCGGTCCCCAGGTTACAAACAAGATAGGGTCTGTAGGTTTGTTCTTAAGTTGAATTTGTTTGAAGTGGGAACAGCTACATTTTTTAAGTGTAGCTCCAGCAAAAAAATATTTTTAAGCTTTTTGGATAGCATAGGGAAGGGGTAACACCCTTGTAATGTTTCTGTTCAGAAGATTTCACCTCACTTCCTGTCCCAATGATAATTGGATTTTGAAAAATTTTGGGTTGTTGTGGAAACAAACCTTGGTGATAAAGCTTCAGTGGAGACCCCTTTTTCCCATAATAACTCTTACAGGAGTGAATTTCCCTTCCTAGGGGGAGATTTCATCTCACTTCCTGTTGTCTACCTCCATTTGTAAGTAGGAGTCATTTGTAAATCGGATGTTAGTAAGTAGGGGGCCGCCTGTATATATAAAACATATATATATATTTTTAACACTGTCATTTTCAGTTTAGGTTTCGGCCAAGTGCATCCTGGATTTTCGGTTTTAGTTTCGGCACCAAAATTTTAATTTACCTGCACTACCAGTTTCATCTCCTGGAGGAACCCTGGTTGGGAAAGGCTGAGCTAGAAGGTCATAGTTTGGAGACCCCAACTTTAGGGGACTGGACACACATTACATGAGACTGATATTACACCCTACCCCCTTTACAGGTGAATGGTTTTAAAGTCCCCTTAAAATTATTTATGCCACATCAATCTTTCAGCAAGACCTGAGAAAAATATAAAAAAGAGAATAAGGAATGGACATCAAAGAAAAAAGCAAGATAGAATAAAGGAAATAAGTTTATATTTATCTATTGCTGCAAAACTGTTAAAATAGCTTTATGTTACTATTGTATTTAAGTATACAGTAGGTTCCCTTTAATCTAGAGCTAACTAGCTACAATGTGTCATCTACCATGGAACCTGCAATCCGCATTTAAATTGGTAGGTCCATAAAAGAAGCAAAAATTTCTTTCAATTCTTGCTTGCATTGAGTTGCAGGGCTGCCTACTTGCCAGTCCATAACACACGCCAACCTTTGGCCTTGGCCATTCATATTTACGAGTTCTTAGATGCCAGTCTATCCATAAAAGAGGAATGCCAATCAATAAGTACGTTCTTTTTTTTGGCAAGAACAAATGCCCCACCTCTTGTTTGCAGCACACTGAAAACTCATCAATCTTCTACCACCCTCTCTCCAGAAAACAAAGATTCCTTTTTTTCGATAAGGCAGGTCACCAGTACAAATCACCCATCTTCATGGGCGTGCGTGAAAACCTTAACGTATCAATCCAAATCTAAAGCTGATGATCCCACACCTGGCCCAGCTATTGATGACCCCAGCCATGGCCAACTCTTGGATCTATTGAAAAGCACGTTCCACGCTTATTTCTTGTGGAGAAAGTATGTTAATGACCACCACGCCCTCCAGTGAAAACTCCAATTAGCTCAATTGAGCCTAAAATTGGCCCTCCACGCCCTGTGGGACCGGTTCGCTGTGCACGCAGCTGGTCAACAGTTGGCCATCAGACGCTATATAAAACTTTCTAAAGAGTTCATTCTTGATGGATTATTGACAATATAAGTAGTAAAGAGTGTTTTTCAATGTCTACTATTATATATGGAGGGTTTGAGGATGGTTGTCTTGCCTGAGGCTTTCCTGTAGCGAGTATTAAAGTTTAACGCATCAGAGAAAAAAAACAGTGTCCAACCGTTTTCATGACAACTGTAAAAAAAAAAGACTATAGTTCTCCTTATTTCCAGGATGTCATACATTTGCCTGCGTTACGATATCATTAAAGCTACTGCGTCCTCGGCTTGTACTGAGCTGCGGAAAATGGCGTTCCATACATCGGTAATAGACGGTTTAAAACCTCGTTTTCTGAAAAGCTTGTGATTTTCTTTTTTTTTTTTTTCCAGCACCCTAAGCATATATTGGCATAGAAAGGGATGTCACGTCATAGAACAGGCAGCAAAATATAATCCTCACAGACAAGGCATGAGGCAAGCACCGCGCTCGCGATGTTTCTACAATAACAAATAATTGATTCATTGTTCTCCTCTGCTACAAATAATGGAATTTCTTGCCTGAGCCTGAAACAATCGCTGGAGTTTATGAGCAAAAGTGTAAGTAATCCAAGAGGCAATTAGTTTACGGCTGGTAACAAAGAGTGTTTTGAAACCGCGTTTCGCAGACCGATATCGATAATACATAATGAATGTAGATAGGGATGGAGTCGTGGGTTTTTTCGAGACTCTCTATTTTTTTTTTCTCTTGCTGTGCTGGATTCGGTTTGCCTCACTCCGCAGAGGGTTTAATCCAGGACAAGGCATTAATCAACCCTGTTTAACCTTTCTCAATGAAAAGGCTTTGGCCTTTGTCAGGAGCAATGAATGGCATCTAAGGGTAGGACATTCAATTGCTTTCTTCGGTTGGTTGTAACATTAAAAGAAATAGACTCCTTTATGAACTGCCCATATAGCAAAGAGCTATTTAACATCTTTTCTGAGCTGTAGCAAAAAAAAAAAAAATGGGGGGGGGGGGGGGCTTAAAAAAAAGAGAATTTTTGCACAAAGAGAAATGTTTTCAAATGCCCCCATGGCCTTAGTTGCTTTTTCAGAGTTCTTTTGTATTAGGTGCGGCAAACCACAATTTTGGTGGTCTCCGTAGAGTTGCTAAATGTTCTTTAGTAGCAGGGCTTCCATTATTTTCTTCTAACATCCCCCTTCTTCCTTTCTTCCGAACCTGCAGTTCCTAAACAATGACACTTATAAGCCGGCCTTTCTCAACATTTTTTTACCCTAGAAGAACCCTTGAAATCATTTTTTGAGGTCCCAGAGAACCCCTGCTAAAGGATAATTACATCTACAGCTCACTGCAGCGTGATCAGTAAGTCGTAGAACTTTTCAAATAGAAGAATAAAGAAAATGCTTAACTAGAGTATTTGACACCTGCTCTAAATGACAATATATTTATAAGAAACAAATTATAATGACCCGAAAAGTATCACAAATTGTGAAACTGTAGTGCCCCTTATGCTAATTGTCAGTGGAGAACTGCCCCCTTGGTGAAGAAAGCCCCTTGACATTGATAATCAGGATATAAGTGAGCCCTTACATTATAGGTCAGAATGATATTGCCCTGTCACATTGGTGGCCAGTGAAGACTTTGGTAATCAGGCTATATACACCGATCAGCTATAACATTATGACCACCCACCTCATGTTGAGTATGGCCCCCTTTTGCTAAAACAGCCCTGACCCATTGGGGCATGGACACCAAAGTAACATCCCCATGAATGGCAGGACCCAAGGTTTCCCAACAGAACACTTCCCAAAGCATCACACTGCCTCTGCCAACTTGCCTTCTTATACCACATCCTCAGGTAAGTGACTCACGCGCAGCTGGCCATCCACATGATGTAAAAGAAAATGTGATTCATCAAAACCACCTTCTTCGATTGCTCCGTAGTCCAGTTCTGATGTTCATGTGACCATTGTAGAAGCTTTTGGCTGTGGACACGGGTCACCATGAGCTTCACAGCCCCATGCACAACAAACTGCGATGGCCATTTTTTTCTGTTTTCACCACATCAACTTCATGGACAACCTGTTCACATGCTGCCTAATATATCCCACCAATTTTCAGATGGCATCGTAACGAGATATTCCCTTTACCTGTCAGTTGTCATAATGTTATGGCTGATCGGTGTAAGTGATCCCTTACATTATAGGTCAGAATGATATTGCCTCCTCACATTGGTGGTGAGTGGAGAAAAGTCCATTGAGTTTGGTAATCAGGTTATAAGTGATCCCTTACATTATAGGTCAGAATGATATTGCTTCCTCACATTGGTGGCCAGTGAAGAAAAGCCCAATGACATTGGTAATCAGGGTATAAGTGACTCTTTACATTATTAGGTCAGAGGGATATTGGCCCGTCACATTGGTGGTGAGTGGAGAAAAGCCCATTGAGTTTGGTAATCAGGATATAAGTGATCCCTTACATTATAGGTCAAAATTATATTGCCTCCTCACATTTATGGCCAGTGAAGAAAAGTTCATTGATATTGGTAATCAGGGTGTACTGTAAGTGATCCCTTACATTATAGGTCAGAATGATATTGCCTCCTCACATTGGCTGTGAGTCGAGAAAGCCCCTTCACACTGGTAACCTAAGTAGAATTAACCCCTTAAATTGGATGTAAGAGTTATGTTGCCCCCTCACATTGGAAGTCACTGTCGGTGGTCATCTTCCACCTACAATGACCATTAATGGTCATTGTAGGTGAAAGATCAATCTGCCATTGCTTACTGTGCAAGGAACCCCTTACAAAGTCTGGAGGAACCCTGGTTGAGAAAGCCTGCTATTAGCTGTTAGCTCTGTTTGGGAATCCAAGTGTCTCTATTTTTTTTTCTTTTTGAACTAGTATTAGAGTATATATATACATATAGCCTTTCCTCACTACTGTCCAACACTGGGAACTAAAGGAAACACTCCATAATTCTGAGCATGGCATTCGACTCACTCCATGTGATATGGCTGATCAGGCCAATCAGCACTGTCACCTGTAGAATCCATAGCTCTTTATAAGCCAACAACTCAATTGCTTACACAGGCCTTTTCTTACCCCAGGGATTAACATTGTGGCAGGACATGAAAGGAAGGTTAAATATCCCCCTGTAAAGGTCTTTGTTAAAGTGAAGTTGGTTTTCTCTCACTGGCCAAAGCAGTTCAATTTACTTTGAGGTTGAGAACGAGTCCCCCATATTGCCTCTTTTTTTCAGTAGCAATTTTGGCACCCTAAATCCTATGGTAATCTAAAAAATCGATGTTAACATAGCAAACACATATTCTGTAGTGTTCCTTTTCATGCACAGCAGCCATCTTTACACCTAAAGCTGGCCATACATGGATTGAAATATGGCCGGTTCAGCAGGGATTGGCCAAATTTTGATCCATGTATGTGCAGGTTGGTTGTATACAAATCAATCTACCGCATATGTATACAACCAGCCTAATGGGTTTTTCCCAAGCCATTAGTGCCACCGTGCTAAAGCTATAAGGAAGGCTCTTTGCGGGCAGAGCACAATAGCGCTGTGGGAGGGATTCCCCCTTCAACACCGACTGCGTTGAAGGGGTAAGCAAGAAATTTTCTTTCCTTTCACCCATGGTGTGGAAAGAAAGAAAATGTCATAATCTATGGTCTGCCTAAGTCAATCTATAGTGGAAACATTGGTCTACCAGTATGCTTTTGATTAAAAACAAAAAACTGGAACACCCATGGGACCGCCACCTTGGTATGGTGGAAAGCATACAATCTTCCTAATCTTGGTCGTACTTGAAGCTTGTAACACATTACTGTAAGACAATAGCGCTTACCACTATACAATCATGCTGTGTTAGCCCAGATAACCATTGTTGGAGCCATTGTTCGAATACAAGTTTTGAACAACGTAAACACTTGATTGTCTTTGCCTGTCTTCCATTTTTTCTATACAAAGTCCAATGTTATTTGTGTGGAATTCAACTATTTTCCATTTTGCCAGTAGCTGGCCATATCTACATATCTAGGGTAGATCAGGTGAACCAGTTAGGCAAACATGACTATGGGCATTTATTGCCATTGTTGAACACTCCTCACTTGCAATGGAGTCAAAGGTGAGCATCTACTCTCTTGGCTGAATGTTGCATTTTCCCTACTAGTTTTTAAGAGTTACGTCAACAGTTTGGAATGACAAAACACTAAATTAAATCTAGGGCAGATCAGGTGAACCAGATAGGCAAACATGACTAATATTTGCATTCATCGCCATTGTTGAACACTCACTCACTTGCAATGTAGTCAAAGGTGATCATCTACACTCTTGGCTGAATGCTGCGTTTTCCCTACTAGTTTTTAAGGGTTACGTCAACAGTTTGGAATGACAAAACACTAAATTAAATCTAGGGCAGATCAGATGAACCAGATAGGCAAACATGACCAATATGGCCATGCATCGTCATTGTTGAACACTTGTAACTTGCAATATAGTCAGAGGCGAGCATCTGCTCTCTTGGCTGAATGTTGTGTGTTTTCCCTACTAAGGGTTACGTCAACGGTTCAGAATGACAAAATACTAAATTAAAAACAAGCCAGAATCATGCTTGAGGAATCATAAACAAGCACCGAGGCACTTTCGAAACTTCCACCTCGCTCACGGTGAGCCATCAGGATCGCCGACAGCTTTGTGGCACCCAAGAGAGTTTCTGCAGTCTCTAGGACAGCCATAGTTTTAAATTATCCATATCAAAGTTTGCTTTTTTTTATCCCTCCAGCTTTCCAGCACGCCAAAGTAGGCCAGCTAGCCTAACATATGTGACCGAGATTAAGTAAACTTCATTTCGGCCCCAAGTGGGTTTGTAATGTCATTTGTATGAAAACAGCTGTACGTTCAGGTCTAACAAGGTTTTTAGTCTTCTGTTGAATATATCCAAACCAAGAAAAAAAAAAAAAAAAAAAATCAGGGAGTTAAGATTCCGCATGAGATATATGGATGCACAATGTTCAGCCTGGCTTCAATAACTGGGTCAGACAATACATAAATTTCTATTAGGCTGTACATCATATGGAAAAAAAGGGACAGTCATTTAAGGAAGCAGACTGTTTAGAGCAAGACGAATGTTCGGTTGATGTAGCATTTTTTTTTTATAATTAGATTGTGTAAAATTAGACATTTCCATAGTTTGATCCACAGGAGGACATCTACAATTTTTCAGCCTCGGTTAAATCTGATCTTCTGGGATTATTCTATTAAAAATGAATTGAAGAGTAAAAGTGTTGCACGTTGCAACCAATTATATGAAAGTTCTGATTAGTGGTGTTGGGAAATCGTTCCTTTTTTTATTCAATTATTTTTTTTCAATTTTTCTTTTTCTAGGTGTGATTTACAGAGCCTTAAAGTAGAACTACGGTCTCCCATTAATTATAACTTACAGTTTCCCCTTAGTCCCCACAAATACCCGTTGAACCTGCCAATGCAGTCCCAAGTGGATCAGAGGGTGTTGAAATCTACTATTTCTACTTAACCATCTGTTTTTTTCCACATGAAGGTTCTGACTTAATGGTACGCTAAGGTACTGTATGTGGTTGTAATAGGGTTGAACATTTCGGAACCGAAGGGTCTGCCCTAATGATATGTCAAGGTATCGTGTGATGTTGTAATGGGGTTGAACTGAAGGGTCCACTTGATGGATCTACCTTAATGGTACATCAAGGTATTCTATGACATTGTAATGGGGTTGAACATTTTAGAACTAAAGGGTTCACTTAATGGGTCTGCCTTAACGGTATGTCAAGTTATTGTATGGCTTTGTAATGGGGTTCAACATTTCATGAATGAAGGGACCATATGAAGGGTCTGCCTTGATGGTACATCAAGGTATTATATGATTATGCAAGGCATTTAACATTTCAGAACAGAAGGGTCCACATGATGGGGCCACCTTAATGGTATGTAAGGGTATTGTATGGCATTGTCATGGGGCTGAACATTTCAGAAGTGAAGGGTCTACATGATGGGTCTGCCGTAATGGTACGTCAAGGTATCGCATGCCGGGGTTATGGGGTTGAACATTTTATAATTGAATGGTCCACTTAAAGGGTGTGCCTTATTCGTATGACAAGGTATTCTATGATGTTGTAATGGGGTTGAACCCTTCAGAGCTGAGGGGTCCACATGAAGGATCCACCCTAATGGTATTTCAAGTGGACCTTTCATGTGGCCCCTCCCCCTGAAGGGTTCACTTGATATGTCTGCCTCAATGGATACATCAAGGTATTGTATGATGTTGTAGTAAGGTTGAACATTTCAGAACTGAAAGGTCCACTTAAGGGTGTACCTTATTGGTACGTCAAGATATTCTATGGCATTGTAATAGAATAATTCTGAACATATAAAAGGGTCTTCCTTAATGGTACTTCAGGGTATTGTAAGATATTGTAAGGGGTTGAACATTTCAGAACTGAAGGGTCCATCTTAATGGTATGTCAAGCTATTGTATGACGTAATCAAGTTTAACTTTCAGAACTGAAGGGTCCACTTGATAGGTATGCGTCATTGGTACGTCAATGTATTGTATGACATTGTAATGGGGGGAGGGTTGAAAGGGTTGAATGTTTTAGAACTGAAAGATCCATGTGAAGGGTCTGCCTGATTGGTACATCAAGATATTCTATGACATTATAATGGGGTTGAATATTTCAGAACTGAAGGGTCCATCCTATTCGTATGTCAAGGTATTGTATGATATCATAAGGGATTGAACGTTTCAGAACTGAAGGGTCTACATGAAGGGTCTGCCTTAATGGTACATCAAGCTATTGTATGACATTGTAATGAGGTTGAACATTTCAGAACTGAGGGGTCCACCTTAATGGTATGTCAAGGTATTGTATGACATTGTAATAGGGTTGAACATTTCAGAACTGAGGGGTCCATCTTAATGGTATGTCAAGGTATTGTATGACATTGTAATGGGGTTGAACATTTCAGAACTGAAGTGTCTACATGAAGGTTCTACCTTAATGGTACATCAAGGTATTGTATGACATTGTAATGGGGTTGAATATTTCAGAACTAAAGGATCCATATGAAGGGTCCATGTGCCCAAAAAAGCAGTAATGGGGCAAAAAAACTAGCCCTGAGTATTGCCTATTGATCACTGTTCCACTTTTACTGACTGTGTCTCTGTGTGGAGGTGGCCATCTTAGTAGAGGCAGGGTTTTGCTTCCTCATGGTGGGAAGAATAGTAGTATCCCCATATCTCACTCCAAATTTGGAAAGACTATCAGCCAAGAAGCAACAGCACATTAAATGTAGATCACACTGTAGATCAGCCTTCCTCGACCTTTTTAACACAGAGGAACTCTTGAATTAATTCTCTGGTCTCGGGGAACCCCTGCTAAAAATTAAAAATCTACAACTCGTGATACATTAGTGTGATGGTCAATGGGAAGAATGCTCCTTACACTTGGGGTCATTGGGAAGAATTGCCCCTTACAGATAGCTAAAAAGATCAATGGTATCATTGGGAATTCATCTGAGAGGTAGAAATTGACCATTGCTCAAGGAACCCCTGGCAACCTCTGGAGGAATCCTGGTTGAGAAACCCTGCTGTAGAAATACAACTATGAGGTTCAAGACACAGGAGTGCCTAGGCAGTGGCACCCTCACATACCAGGAAGTGCACTGCTACTTTTCAATTCGAAACAAAAAAAACAGATTTTTCAGGGCACAAATAACATTTCTAGCTCCCTATAATATTGCAAATCTTCACATTTTGAGTTTAGGCACCATTTAGCATAAAGATAAAATAAAAGAGGTTCAAACTTATGCATTCCCGTACGCAGGAAGCAGTAAAACCAGACGCCAAAAAAATACGAGGTCATTATCTTTCTAAAGAAGCCACATTCTGGTGCGAAAAGCCAACAAATTCTGTAAGAGGAAATTCTAATTCATGCGCGCGGCGCCTCTCCTTCTGCTGTCCATGCAGTATATTTATTTCTGACCTTTTTCAAGTACTAATTTGAAATTTAATGAGGCACCCTGAACGCTGCACACGAGCGGCGCTCTCACATAAACCGTGTAGTAATTATTACATGGAAAGGGAAAAAAAATAATAAAAAAAAAATAAAATAAAAATGGGGATAATGAAAATAGGATGAGCCCAAAACGCGGTTCGGGTTTCATTTTCTAGTACAGAAAAAGGCTCAACGCTGAACACAAGCGCGCCGCTTAAATCTCCTGCTAACTCTCGTCTTTATAATGAACAGAAACACAGACAAGATTAGACTTCGCTAATCTCCTTTAAATTGTGACTTTCCCCTCAAATTATTAATTTTACTCATTTGATATATGGAAAAAGAGAGGCATGAAAGGATAGGTTGTGTATATCAACGCAGATTAGATTAAAATGCATAAAACAAAATTAGAAAGCGCTCAATCCGCCGTCCGCTGCACCAGATTCGGATACAAATAAGATTAACTCTTGAAGTGCCGACGAAGGATAAAGAGCTCACCAGGCGGGGATGTCTTAAAACCAGGAAAAACTCACTGGATATGTCAAATTTCTGATGGCAAAGGAGAATGAGAGTGTTTTATATATTTTTTTATTTATTATATTTGGTATTAAAAAAAAGTTTTATTTTTTTTTTCATTTTTTTACATGTATTATATTTTATTTTATATTAAAAAAGGTTTCTATTTTTTTTTTTACATGTATTATGTTTGTTACTAATACCTGTTTTTAAAACTTTTTTACATGTATTATATTTTCTACTAAAAAAAGTTTTCTATTTTTAAAATTGTTTTACCTTTATTATATTTGATACGAAATAAAACCTTTTTTTTATTTTTAATTTTATTTTTCAGCCACAGCTTAGGGATATTTCATACTTTTTTTGTTCTTATTTATTACATTTCTGATGTTTATTACTTTAAAAAAAAGTTTAGTATTTTTAAAATTCCCTGCCAGCCAAGAAATTACACAGCTTAGGGATATTTCATATTTTCTGTTTTCATTGATTTAATTTGTTACGTTCAATACTTAAAAAAAAAAAAAAAAATGTATACTATTTTTAAAATTCCCTGTCAGCCAGGAAATTGCAAAGCTTAGGGGATATTTCATATTTTCTACTTGCTACTGGTGATGAAAAGCTGTAATCAAGAGCGTATGTTTTCTTGTTCTTAGGCCTCATGTACACTGCAGCTGCTAAACTCACGTTCAGCCCATTGATTTGAATGGATCATGATGATTTGACCTGTGGTGCGACTTGTGTTCTGAGGATCTTGAAGGTGAACCCCATGCCAAAAAATAAAAAAAAATGCGTGGGGTCCCCCCCAAGATCCATACAAGGCCCTTTGAGTCTGGTATGGATCTTGATAGGGAAACCCATGCCAGAAAAAAAAAATGGCATGGGGTCCCCCCAAAAATCCATACCAGACCCTTATCCGAGCATGCAGGTCAGGTAAGGAGGGGGGGGGCGAGCAAGCACCCCCCTCGTGGACCATACCAGGCCACACGCCTTCATGTTGATGTCGGGGTCTGCGGGCTGGGGGCTTATAGGAATCTGTAAAGTCCCACCCCCCCATGTGAATGAGTATGGGGTACATTGTACCCCTACCCATTCACACCAAAAGGAAAAAAAAGGCAGTGTAGTTTAAATAAAATTAAAAATTAAATAAAAACAAGAGACGGTTTTGACAAGTCCTTTAGTAAAAATCTTCCTCCAGTCTTCTTCCTTTGGTTTTATTTCTTCTGTCTTCTTCCTCAAGTCTTCTCTGCCGCTGCTGTCTTCTCCGTGACGTCACAAGGTTGGGGACTCATGGTGACGTCACCAGATGGGCACACCCCATTGCTAAATTACAATGGGCAGAGAGCAGAGCTGGCACAAAGACAGGAGACAGCATCGGAGGAGGACCGGGTCGGTGGGGGAGAAGACAGCAGCAGCAAAGACAGCAGTGTTGAAGACCAAAGGAAGAAGACAGAAGGAAGAACACTGGAGGGGGAAGACTGGAGGAAGTACCGTAGTTTGACGCCATTCCACGAGCATATGCAATTTTAAAGTGTGACATGTTAGGTATCTATTTACTTGGCGTGACATCAGCTTTCACATTTTACAAAAAAAAATGATGTATATATATATATATATATTATTTTTTTTTTTATTCATTAAAGTGTATTTTTTCCAAATAAATTGCTTTTGCAAAACCGATGCGCAAATACCATGTGACATAAAAAAAAATTGCAACAGCAGCTATTTTATTCCCTAGGGTCTCTGCTAAATAAAACAAATGTATACTGTTTGGGAGTTCTAAGTCATTTTCTAGCAAAAAATACCAATGTAAGCAAAAAGTGCCAGAAAAAAATCCTGGTCAGCAAGTGGTTTAAAAGTCGATACACGCGGCTTATTTCCAATGCACTCTAAAGTGTAAATGTATGCATGTACATATTTATTTATGAATGAAACGTGTGCGAGGAAAAATAAATATTCACTTCAGAATTAATTTTTATTTTTTTTTTGCATTAAGACTGCGCTGTTTACATTTTTATTTGCAAAGTGGCAGAAATGAGACCACCGCTCCATGCGATCTTTGGCCTCGGGTGCTGCATGTACAGAGACGCTATTTACATAATTGATGTATGCATATATGCTCAACAGATGAATGGAATTACTGATTAGCTGCCATGCATGCTCAGAATTCAATAAAACAATAAGCTTTATTGAATAGAAGTATGAAAACAGCTTTTATTTGCTCCGGGCCATGCTAATCAATTAGCCGCCAGCTTAAATCAGTAAAACGCAGCATTTTTTTAAAAAATATTTTAATTAAATTAATTAAAGAAAATATCTGATAACTCCACTTGTGTTAACCAAAGAAATATAATGTATCTAATTTTTATACACTTTGTTTATTGTTTTTATAATTAGGTGTTGATGGATCTTTCTAGTTAAAATTTGCAATCAGATATGATTTTCTGAAGTTGGCACAAGTTACTTGGTCACGGATTCTTTGCATGGAAAAATGTTCTGAATTGTTTTCATGGTTGTAGCAAATTGCACCATTCTTACTTCTTCTGGCTCTGTCTATAAGTTGAATGCGATGGACGTGTCTTTTTATTCAAATCTAAGTAACAAAACGTCCCCAGAAATATCTTTTCCTATGAATGTGATTGGCTGTTGTTCTTCTCTGATCACCACCCTGGAACTGATCATGTGACTATACAGGAAACAGGAGAAACAAGAACCAAGCAGTAAAACCATCCTACGCTTTTCATGGGTCTATACAAGTGGTCTCCAAACTGTGGCCCAGGGGTGCTTTGCTTGCTTTTTTCATCCAGTGATACCAACAATGGGGAATGATTCCCCCCACTGACACCAATAAAGGAGCACATTTCCTCCCAATGACAGCAATGATGGTGCACATTTCCTCCAAACGATGGGGCACAATTCCTCTCACTGGCACCAATGATGGGGCACTTTTCCTCCCAATGACACTAGTGAAGGGGCACAATTCATCTGAATGATGGGGCACATGTCCTCCAAATGATGGGGCACAATTCCTCCCAATGACACCAATGATGGGGCACAATTCCTCCAAATGACGGGGCACAATTCCTCCCAATGACACCAATGATGGGGCACTTTTACTCCCAATGATACTAGTGAAGGGGCGCACTTCCTCTGAATGATGGGGCACAATTCCTCCCAATGACACCAATGATGGGACACTTTTACTCCCAATGACACTAGTGAAGGGGCACACTTCCTCTGAATGATGGGGCACATTTCCTCCAAATGATGGGGCACATTTCCCCCCAATGATGGGGAACAATTCCACCAAATGATGGGACACAATTCCTCTCAATGACACCAATGATGGGGCACTTTTCCTTCCAATGACACTAGTGAAGGGGCACAATTCCTCTGAATGATGGGGCACATTTCCTCCAAATGACGGGGCACAATTACTCCCAATGACACCAATGATGGGGCACTTTTCCTCCCAATGGCACTAGTGAAGGGGCACACTTTCTCTGAATGATGGGGCACATTTCCCACCAATGACACCAATGATGGGGCACAATTCCTCCAAATGATGGGGCAAAATTCCTCTCAATGACACCAATGATGGGGCACTTTTCCTCCCAATGACAATAGTGAAGGGGCACAATTTCTCTGAATGATGGGGCACATTTCCTCCTAATGAAGGGGAACAGTTCCTTCCAATGACACCAATGATGGGCTACAATTTCTCCTACAGACACCAACGATGGGGAAAAACTCCTCCCAATGAAACCACTGATGGGGCACATTTCCTCCCAATGACACCACTGATGGGGCTCTATTCCTCCCAATGACACCAGTGAAGGGGCACAATTCCTCTGAATGATGGGGCACATTTCCTCCTAATGACACCAATGAAGGGGAACAATTCCTCTGAATGATGGGGCACAATTCCTCCCAATGACCCCAATGAAAGGGAACAATTCCTTCCAATGACAACAAAGATGGGCTACAATTTCTCCCACAGACACCAACGATGGGAAAAAACTCCTCCCAATGACACCAAAGATGGGGCACTATTCTGTGCTGGCGCTGGACCTATTACATGCATTATGTTCTGTACCTTTGTGAGTAAACTGCCATTTTATTTATTTTTAGACTTTTTTATGGTATTGCACGCATTTTCATTTGCTTTTACTAATATAGAAGCTTGGTTCTACCACAATGGTTACTGCTTTTCCATTTTTTTCTCATACAGTGTAAGCCTTCTGAAAAATGAAGCTGGTGACCCTCTACCATAGAAAAACTCAAATGAGCCAATAGCTGTTGATCCAAATCAAAAAATGGCTTCCATGACTGTGTACGGGGCACATCCTTTCACTTTATGTGTATTTGAACAGCTGACCACCTCAACATCCATCAAATAATATCAAGAAAGATGAGAGATTTAGCAAAGACATATGCAAGCTATAATTCTACGGGGGTCGTTAACTCTTGATAGGTATATCACAGAAAGTATTATATGCCCCTCCCGCGCCTCTATCGATTTCCCTTCGGAATTGGCAATAAAAACTTTGGGGGGGTGGCAGCCCGTACGCTCGGAAATGCTACCGCACATCCGCTGAAGTCAACCTGAACGTGTAATGAGATTGCGGTCATGCTGCTGAATTATGGGCCTGCCAATGACTTATCTCAGCACCAAAATCAATATTGGCAAGGGTGACATATATAATGTGTTTATTTTTCTTACAAGCAGAGATTAGCCGGGTCGAGGGGGACAGAAAAAAAAAACCCAAAGCTGATTTCAAAAGATTGCAGATTCTTTGTTGATAGAGATGCTGCCAAGCAGAATTAAAACCAGCTCAACATGGATTTGCCTGTCGTCAAAATGCCAATGGGCTTTTTTTTTGGGTTGACAAATGGGGTGTTTAGAGCAGCGGAACACGGGCAAAATTAAACACCTTCTTGACCTTGAAAAAAGGAGGGTGAAAATATTGCGGCAATACCCTGTAAACTAGGCATTGGCTTTTCTTAAAGAAGACCTGTACTCAAGTGTTTCTTTCATTTGTATCTAACCTAAAAAAAAATGAGGCCAAGTGGTCCATCAAATCTGCATATCTTTTTTATATTTATATATATATATATATATATATATATATATATATATATATATACACTATATTGTCAAAAGTATTGGGGCGCCTGCCTTTACACGCACATGAACTTTAATGGCATAATCTTAGTCCGTAGGGTTCAATATGGAGTTGGCCCACCCTTTGCAGGTATAACAGCTTCAACTCTTCTGGGAAGGCTGTCCACAAGGTTTAGGAGTATCTATGGGAATGTTTGACCATTCTTCCAGAAGCGCATTTGTGATATCAGGCACTGATGTAGGACAAGAAGGCAGTCTCTGCACTAATTCATTCTAAAGGTGTTCTATCTGGTTGAGGTCAGGACTCTGTGCAGGCCAGTCAAGTTCCTCCACCCCAAGCTCGCTCATTCATGTCTTTATGGACCTGTTATGGATAGCACACCATCAAGAACCAACAACGGGGAGCCAGTAGGCATGGAGGTGGGTCTGAACACTGAGCTGCATGTAGGCGTTGTTACATTGTTCTATGGGAGTGCTCAAATGGTGGCCCCGGAACAATGAAGAGATATCATGGCTAGCACATTATCAAGAACTAACAATGGGGAGCCAGTAGGCATGGAGGTGGATCTTATCATTGAGCTGTATGTACTGTATGCATCATTGTGTTGTTCTATGGGAGTGCTCAAAAGGCGCCTCCAGAAAAATGTTAAGTTGTTGTGGACAGCACACCATCAAGAACCAATAACAGGGCGCCAGTTGGTATTGAGGTGGGTCTTACCACTGAGCTGCATATATGCATCATTAGGTTGTACTATGGGAGTGCTCAAAAGGTGCCTCCAGAATAATGATAAGTTGTTGTGGATAGCACACCATCAAGAACCAATAACGGGGAGCCAGTAGGCATTGAGGTGGGTCTTACCGCTGAGCTGCATATATGCATCGTTGTTGTCCTATGGGAGTGCTAAAAAGGTGCCTCCAGAACAATGATAAGTTGTTGTGGACAGCACACCATCAAGAACCAATAACAGGGCGCCAGTTGGTATTGAGGTGGGTCTTACCACTGAGCTGCATATATGCATCATTAGGTTGTACTATGGGAGTGCTCAAAAGGTGCCTCCAGAATAATGATAAGTTGTTGTGGATAGCACACCATCAAGAACCAATAACGGGGAGCCAGTAGGCATTGAGGTGGGTCTTACCGCTGAGCTGCATATATGCATCGTTGTTGTCCTATGGGAGTGCTAAAAAGGTGCCTCCAGAACAATGATAAGTTGTTGTGGACAGCACACCATCAAGAACCAATAACAGGGCGCCAGTTGGTATTGAGGTGGGTCTTACCACTGAGCTGCATATATGCATCATTAGGTTGTACTATGGGAGTGCTCAAAAGGTGCCTCCAGAATAATGATAGGTTGCTGTGGATAGCACACCATCAAGAACCAATAATGGGGAGCCAGTAGGCATTGAGGTGGGTGTTACCGCTGAGCTGTATATATGCATCGTTGTTGTCCTATGGGAGTGCTAAAAAGGTGCCTCCAGAACAATGATAAGTTGTTGTGCATAGCACACCTTCAAGAATCAACAATGGGGAGCTAGTAGGCATGGGTTCCCAATTGAGTCATCAATCCAAGGAAATCACAGTGAGTACATAATCCTGAGTCCTGCCTACTGATCTCCGGCGGTACAAGATATTTAAATCGCCTGTGCCAAAGGGTTAAAGATGGAGTCCCGAACTCTTTTTAGTCATGGTCAAAAGCCTAGTCATATGGTCACATGATCTATCATGAAAAGTCTGAATTAAAAAGTATCATTTTAGGAATTCTGTGAATAAAATGTTTCTTTAAAAAAAAGCGAGGCTAGGCAATAAAACTCTGTCAACCTTAAAAAAGAAAAAAAAAAAATTTTAGACACTGACAATTAATCTGCCAATGTATTTTTAGGCTATGGGAGGTAACTGGAGCACCCAGAGGATACCAACACATGAGGAATAAAAAAAAAAAAATCTCCACATAGAAAGATCCCTGGTGTAAAAAATACTCATGGCCCTCCGATCACAATGGGCAAGATGCTAAAATAATCCCCCCAAAAATCCATCGGTTTCTACTAATCAGGATCAGGCAACAGTTCTGGGCTTTACATCTTCTGGAGATAAAACAATTTTCTGCAAGGAAAAGTTATACATTACATCGTTTTTTTTTTTTTTCTCTCCCCCCCTCTCTACTCAGTATTAATTGCAGAGTTCTCTGCACAGCTATCCACAGTCTCATCTCCCAGAAGAATTACCCGGCAGTCAGCTCATGTGAAAGAATGTCTCAGGTGCTCCTGGTGCCTTTGAGCCTTAAATAACTAATTATTCTGTTCAGCCAAGGAACATTGGCCTTCCACTTTACAAATAACTCAAAAACGTTCTCTCTGCTGAAGCCGCTGCCACAGAATTTCAGCCCTCGGAAAAAAAAAAAATTTGAAAAAAAAAAAAATAATGTTTGGTTTCTGCAGAAAACTAGACGGAACGTTGGGTTAAACACACCATAACGAATCTAGTAATGTATGACAAAACTCAACTTTTTTTCACCTTTTGCTAGAGCAATTTCTTGGTATTAAAACTCCTGATTTTTTATTATTTTTTTTCCTTTCTGCATCTCAGTTAATGTACCATAGCGACATATGAATTGCTTGTTAGCATGGGCTAAAAATAACCGTAAAAATGTTTCAGCCTATAATTGACTTGTCTTCTTTGGATCTTACAAGGAGCTAAAGTAGCAGTTGCAAACCATTAGCCTCAGCCATGCAGAAGTGCAGTTTGAAATATTTCTTCATTAGAACTCTTTTCATTGGCTTAATCGCCATCAAAGTTCCCATTACTCTCCTCGCGGGCTGCTACTTAATTCAGGTATGAACTGGTCACTTAGAGGAGAACTCTATGAGACACTGATAATTTGCTTTTTTTTGGAGAAAACAAATTATTGTTCTGATAAACACGTCAATGCTTTGAGTACCTGGAAACTTTAATCCTCAAAATCTGCTCCCTTTGCACTAAGAAAAAATTGGGTCCGGGAAGAACGTCCAAAGACTTGGAGGTTTATTAGGGAACGACAAGCTACGTCAACAATTAAAACCAGACTTCACTGGACATTCGCCAACTAAATGATAAGCAGCACTCATGGACACTATGGCTAAGTTCAAAAAGACATGGGACCGGGTCTTACACTTCCTTGACTGTTGCCTGATAGACCTGTGATTCTCGTACAGGGCCTATGACAACTCAACAAAATGTACCCCTCTATTCTTTTCCTTTCTTGTTTGCCCTCTCTATATACTTGAAACCACTTAGGCTCTTCCTATCTTTGGTTCTAAAATCTAGATCACCCTTTCTCAACTTTTATATCTTCATTAGAACTCTTTTCATTGGCTTAATCGCCATCAAAGTTCCCATTACTACTTAATTCAGGCATGAACTGGTCACTTAGAGGAGAACTCTACGAGACACTGATAATTTGCTTTTTTTTTCGAGAAAACAAATTATTGTTCCGATAAACACATCAATGCTTTGAGTACCTGGAAACTTTAATCCTCAAAATCTGCTCCCATTGCACTAAGAAAAAATTGGGTCCGGGAAGAACTTCCAAAGACTTGGAGGTTTATTAGGGAACGACAAGCCACGTCAACAACTCTGGAACACCTTGAGGAGTTTTTCACAGGAGGGCCTAAGGGCCGGTTCACACTTACGCGGCGCGACTTCGCGGCCCGTTCACATCTAGGCAAATTGTCAGGCGACTTGAGTCGCCTGACAATTCGCCTCAATGCTGTGCAATGGAACCGTTCTAATAGGAGTGAATCGCTTCGCTCCGCCTTAGAAAAATGGTCCCTCCACTATTTTCAGGGCGATCTCAGGCGGCTTGAATTGACTTCTATGATAGAAGTCTCCTCGCAAGCCGCGTTGAGATCGCCTCAGGCGCCGCATTGCGCCGCGTAAGTGTGAACCGGCCCTAACTCTTTCATTGGCTTAATCACCATTAATGTTCTCATTACTCTCCTCCCGGTTGCAACTTAATTCAGGTATGAACCGGTCACTTAGAGGAGAAATCTACGAGACACTGATTTGTTTTTTTTGGAGAAAAAAAATATTGTTCTGATAATACACACATCAATGTTTTGAGCACCTGGAAAGTTTAATCCTCAAAATATGCTCCCTTTGCACTAAGAAAAAATTGGGTCCAGGAAGAACTTCCAAAGACTTGGAGGTCTATTAGGGAACGCCAAGCTACGTCAACAATTCTGGAACACCTTGAGGCGTTTTTTTCACCAGAGGACCTAATCCTGTTCCCTGCGATTAAGCACTCTAGCATGAAATGTGTGAAGGTGCTCAAGGATTTATGTTGTCAACAAAGCTTGTTGTTTTTCTAATAAACCTAATAAAAGTCTTCCCAGGCGAAGGGTCTAACCTCAGGCCTGAAGGCCTTTCGAAATACCCATTTTAATTTATGACACATGTTTTGACGGCTACAAACCAAACTATAGCAAATTCTTGGTTATCCAATTAACTTGTTGACTCAAATTAAAACCAGACTTAATAACAGGCCTAAAAGGCCTCTCGAAATAGCAACTTAAACTCATGACACATGTTTTGATAGCCACAAAGCTAACTATAGTAAAGTCTTGGATATCCAATTGACTTGTTGACTTAAATTAAAACCAGACTTCACTGGACATTCGCCAACTAAATGATAAGCAGCACTCACGGACACTATGGCTAAGTTCAAAAAGACACGGGACCGGGTCTTACACTTCCTTGACTGTCGCCTGATAGACCTGTGATTCTCGTACAGGGCCTATGACAACTCAACAAAATGCACCCCTCTATTCCCTTCCCTTCTTGTTTGCCCTCTCTATATATTCAAAAAGCACTTAGGCTCTTCCTATCTTTGGTTCTACAATCTAGATCACCCTTTCTCAACTTTTATATCTTAGATTATACCTTGAAATTTCAGGTCATGGCGATCCGCTTATAAAACCAATTTTAGGGGGTCAGTGGAAAGAATTACCTCTTACAGCGGTGGGTGCTGCCCTTAGAGAGGATTAGAAAGTTAAAAAGATCTTAAGTGGAATGCCATGGATTCTATGAAGTGGTATGGGCCCTGGAATTATGCAGGCACCATCAAATGAGGGGTTAATTAGACACAGCTCAAGGAACTACTACATATATCAGAGGCAGCAATTGGTATTTGCTACCACATTCCTTTTCAGATCTAATGAACTTATATCCAGGAAAACCCAGAACATGAAAAGGGTATGGGACTTTTAAGGTGGGTATTCTCCCAAAGAAAAAATGCACTATCCACAATTAGTTAAAAGGTAACCTTTATTTACATACATTCTTGGGGCCATAAAGCCCTAAAATTGGTAAAAAGCACCAAACACAGGCTTCCAAGGGCCAGCTCAAGAATCCTCCAAGCAACCTCCGCAGGAACCCTGGTTAAGAATGGCTGATCTCGATCATGTGTTGTTTTATTAGTTGCTTATTTTAGCACTTTGTACTGCTGATAACTTGACATACATGTATGTAATAATATATCCCTGTTCAACTTGGAAGCAGGTATCCATATGTTCTATTTTATGTATCTTCAGAAGTGCTACATGGACCCAGTTGTTTCTCAGTGCATTTTGAATTTGCACCCAGGAGTCAGTGGTGTATCAGGGGGAAGTTGCAGGTTGGATCATCTCATTGTAGCAGATGTATCTTCATTAAAATCCACTTCTTTGCTATACTTTGGTATGATCAATGTTATCCGCATACTGACTTCAGTCAGACTCCACCCCATGACTTTGTTAGCTGACTTTTAATTAACACTTTAGGGAATTAGCAAATAAAAGTAACCAATGGTTATCATGCTCTAGAATTGTTGCATTACATCTCTCATTACAAAGATGTAGGTGTTTCCTATGCTCCTCAGCTCCACCTAGAGGCCATAATGTGCTACTTTACTACTGTTAATAAATGAACAATTGTTTGGAGGAGAAACTAGCCTAAAGAACATTACCTTTTGCCCAATTCGCACAGAACGAATGTGCATGCAGATTTACCAGACAAATGGCTATGCAGATTTTTCTATAAATGAGTTTTAGCAGAATACAACACGTGCATTAAAATGCAACAGTGTAAACTGGCCCTAAGCAAAAGACAAAAAAATGAAAGCATAACTCCAGCTAATACTTTTAAAGAAGTTACATAAAAATGTAATTTTTGGATTTTGCCCATAGTTAGTTTACAAAAAGTAAGATTGCACCGTCCTGAATTTCCAGCTCTGTCCTGAAAAAAAATCAAGAAAACCAAACATTTTTATTCCACGCCTTGCCGCACAAAGCTGAAAAACATCCCAATTTGTCTTAATTAGTATTTTAGAAAAGCTCGCCTTGCAGGTATTTCAGCCGTGACCGACTGACGTCAAGGTGTACACAACAGGAGAACATAGAGACATTTTGTCTGGGGTCAGGGACTTTGGACTATAACCTTGAGAACAATGACAAACGAAGTTCAAAAGTATCACAATGCACAGAACACAATGGACATCTGTATAATAGAAGGCTTCATTACGGTTCAACTCCTGAGTCCCCGTCAACCACATGACCTTTTCCTTATTTATTCCGCTCTTCACCTGGAGAGCCTGATATAGCATCAAACAGACCGAACACACCCAATGCCATTATCACACACCACGCAGCAGGCAGTATGATGAATGAGGAGGAGGAAGAGGTGAGAATGGGTGATTTGTACTATCCCAGCCTTTCTCTGTATGCTATTCATGTTTCCCCACCTGTACAGCAAGACGCCCCAGGCCATCTACAAGTCTTTACAAAGACGGATCTTCTTTGTCTTGCAGGTGGTCCGAGGGTTTCCAGGAAAGCCAATCCTGGTGCCACCAGAAAGTGTATTAGACGAAAACTCCAAAACACAAAATTGTTATGGTGCTTGAAAAAGATATATAGGTGACAGGAGATGCTTAAAGAAGACACCTTGCTTGCACATTCCTCAGTGAGGCCCACTGGCAACCCTAGAACCCCAGAGCTGTGCACACAAATGACCTCCTAGCTATACCTGACTCCGTCAGCAGTACATCATTGTTCTGGACTGGCTTCCCTCAGACTAGCAACAGTAGACCCTGCCTACGTAATGCACATCAGTGGAGCCACAAGTAGTCTCCACCAGGGGCACATGTGGCAAGGTGGCAGCTCAGGACTAGGGATGAGCTCAGGACTAGGGATGTGCTCAGGATTAGAGATGAGCTCAGGTGTGTTTGAATCCTAGTCGGAACCCAAGTGAATTATCCTATAAGGAATCATAAGCGGTCAAGGCTCCGCTACCCATGTGCAGTGACAGCTTCCTGGCTGGATAACTCAGGTGGGTTGAAACTAAATCGCTAAATAAATCGCTAAAACTTGATCGCTAAATAAGATTATATTAGTGCACAGGTCCGACCTGGCCATAGGGCACAACGGGCATTTGCCTGGTGGACAAGGACCGCCGGGCCGCATGTCTTAACATGAGCTGGGTTATGTGACATGCAGGGCCGGCCGCAGGTGTATGAGCCAATACTTGCCGCATATGTTTGGTCTTGGTGGGAGGACCAAAAAGAGTATCTCCATTCCACCGTCCACCAAGCCGCTCCATGGCAACCTAGGTCACCACTAAACCAAAAGTCCCAGTTCACGCATGTGCCCCGCAACCAGGATGCCAGGAGAGGAGGAGAGACAAAGAAGCCGAGGCATTCTGCCCCATCATGCCAAGGATTGATTAGAGCAACCCACATCTTGTGCCACTTCATACTATTTTCAGGACTCCACCAACAAAATTGGAGTTAAAAGCAAGACAACAAACAGCATTGTATTGCAGCTCTGACCTGCATTAGCCCTAATCTGTCACATTAAACTAAAAAAGGTACTGTAATCAAATCCACACATCTTGGAACCCCTAATTAGATGTTCTCAAAAGAATGAGACCACTTGCGCAGTTTACTATTTCCACTTTTTTTTTAGGATCTGAACCTCATAGCAGAAAGGGCCTGAAAAAGGGCCTGAAAAAGGACTTTCATGGCAGGATCACCAGGGATTATTTGGAGATTTAAAGGCTTAGTCCACCCTGGCCCACAATTTAGCAAAAAATGGTAAATGCAGCAAAATTTGTCTCATGATCAATGTGCATAGTCCTTCAGCGGCGGTGGCACATTGGACTTGTAGCCATTGTTTGAAAACAATCCTGGACCTTGGAGACTAAATTCAAAATATGACAACATCTTGCATGAAGATGCATCCTTCATGGGCATATCCAACCATGCTACCATGGTTCTAACTATGGGAATAGTGTATGCAACCATGCTACCATGGTTGTTACCATGGGTATGGTGTATGCAACCATGATACCAAGGTTGCTACCATGGTTGTAACCAGTATGGTGTATGCAACCATGCTACCATGGTTCTAACAATGAGTATGGTGTATGCAACCATGCTACCAAGGTTGCTACCATGGTTGGAACCATGGGTATAGTATATTTTTTGCTACACCAATATGTAGGTCTATAATGTAGTCTTTAAAGACATTAGAATGTTTAAGCTTACATGAGATTTTAGTGATTGGGTTTAGATCTGCTTTAAAATTCTATTGCTCTGCTGCATTATAAGCTATGCTGGTCACAAACTCATACCATAAAATGGCCTGGGGAACCGAACTACAAATCGTGCACATTGCAAGGAAGCAAAAGTCAAAAGCGCTAACTGCTCATAGTAAGTGATTTTAACAGCCCGTCACCTTAACACGCTGGTTCTAAAGCAGGCCGAAGCTCCCTGATTTCCTCCTGGACATAAAACAACCTCCAGTGTAAATGCAGCTCAACCATATACCGTACACAGGAGTCCAAGGCATTTTCTGGTAGACTTCAGATTTGATGCTACAGTAGGCGAAGCACGTTGCTCATCACCCCCCCTTCAATAAATCACGGTGGCCGACATTCGGAGCACCGGTAAGGAAGGTAATTTTTATAATTACATTAGCGGAATAGTTGGATTCGCCGTACGGATAAATTATTAGACGCGAGAAGGAGAGTTCTTGGCAAGCGCTATTGTGTCCGTGTCTGGCACTGTCTGCTCGCTTTTCCACCGATTGTCTTTTTGAAGCTTTGCCCAAACAAGCCTAAGTAGGTCCATTTGAAAAAAGGAGCAGAAGCAGTTGCTAATTACCCTAAACAAGTCAATTCACATGGCAAAGCCCTGCCTGCCTGTCAGTGGGGGCGGCTGAATCGAGGGCCAGGAACGCATCGCTCGCTAACACTCCCTTCCATGTCTGTGGAAGTTGAATGAAATCAACAGCTCGATCAAAGCCATTGGTACCGATTGCCAATAATAACGTTCTGAGTTTATTAGGAGTATAATGGCAAAAAAAAGTTTGTTAGGAATTCTGGATTTGTGCGAATTGCAGGCAGGGCCACGCCGGGGGCAAATGCCCCCCAAGGAGCTTATTTTTGCACCCCTCTTGCCCTGTCTTTGGTTGCTAGAACAGTATAGATAAATACAGTGATCTTTGGATCATGCTGCAGTCATTCTTGTAATCAGTGTGGTGCCACCCATGGGGCCAATTAAGACGGCTGCCTTAGGCGCACTCATATAGCGCTCATAGAGGCATGATGGGGGGCGACACTGAGGCTGGGGTGTCCATATCCGATAGTCTGCCTTAAATGCATGCACAGCCCTGTGTATGTTCACCCTCTGGGCCTCACATTATTATTCTCATTATTATTATCGTCATTATTATATATACATATATATATCTCTACATATATATATTTATATATATATATATATATATATATATATATTCATTCCATCCTTATTTTCTTATTTTATATTCAATCTATACAAATATATATATATATTTTTTCTTTTCATTCCTTTTATAATTTTTTATATTTTTAACATATACAAGTAAAAACAATAAAAGTATATATACCATACTAGAAGTCAAAAACAGGAGCAGGGGGGTGAATATACTATATATATATATATATATATATATATATATATATTTTTTTTTTATTTTTTTTATTATATATATATATATATATATATATATATATATAAAGGTTTTTTTCATTACTTTCATATTTTTTCATACATTTAATTTATAAAATGAAAAAAACAATAAAAGTATATATATATATACAAACACTCAGGGCTCCATTCTGTTTATATATATAATAATTATATTATTATATAAAATTAAAAAACATATTTTTATATAATTTATATATTAAATATACAAACACAACTGAGTACTGGAATCCCGATAATGCCCTTATTTGCATTATTTATTATTTAATAGTCTCAGACACAGAGAAAACCAATATTTATGTCTCAAACGAAGAGGCGAACACACACAAATTTACATGTCAAATTTTGCATACCATCATAGCACAACAATCATTAGAAAACAAGAGTGGGTGTAAATAATTATAATATTTTATTTTACTTAATACTCACTTGACAATATTCCTGTACCGTGCTCGGTCTATAATAACGGTAGCGGGTCTGTACAGTGCGCTAGCTGTGTAATCTTAAGTGTCAAAACACAGATTTTCATGGCGAACCTTAGCACATAGCATGGCTTGTGATTTAGCAATTAGAGGCGTCTAATTATGTAACCTCTGCGTTGTATGTTGCTGCCGAGTGTCAAGAGTTCACTGCCTGGTTACCCATAGACTACCGCTGCGTCTGTTTGAGGCAGAAGACATGAACTTTGCATTGCCGTGAGTTTTTCTATAAACCCAAAAGTTGAGGACTTTATGAGATACTTTTACAAATTAGCTCTAAAGTTTTGTTTTTCGAGGGCTATCCCCTATTTCTAGGCCCGAGCGGTACTCAAGGGGTAGCCCTAAAAGCTTGTCCTGTTGTGTTCCGGTTCTCCGCACCACAACGTGCCAGGTCCTGCAACAAGTTCCTTTGTGATGTCATCGGGAGCCAGCGGTCTCCAGGTTCTTGCAGCCGGCCCCCGAGGACATGCCAACAGCTCTGCCCTCTTCCTGTCTATAAGTGGATGCCTTCTGGGATATATGGCAAGGATATCCTCAAAACCTGCTGGAAGGAGATACACATTGTTCTGGAGAAAGGAGGCAGGGGGCATGTTGGGTCCAAAATATATATATTTATTTAAAAAAATTGCGGTGGGGGGGTTCGGGGGTTAAAAGATGGAAAGCGCCTTTTGGGAGTGGAGGTCCACTTTCATATTTTATAGCAAGGTTTCTCAACCAGGGTTCTGTGGAACCCTAGGATTCCTCCAGGGGCTGGTAGGAGTTCCTCGGGGAATGAGCAATTACAGCCTCCCAGATAAGTTCCCACTCATATATCAGCAATAGATGCACTATCCCTTTAAATACGTGCTACCAAATGCATTCGATACATGTGTGAACACAAACAAAACTATGTAGAAACCATATAGTGATTCAGTCCATGTGCAAATCCAAAAACATGAGATATAAAATGCATCCTGTGAACCACAAGTGCCAGAAGTTCTCCAAAGCTGATCCCCCGTCTTCTCCACCAAATCTAGCTTAAATCCACTTACCGGAGGTGTAGACCCCAAATTATAAGAGGTCAACAACGTTTGAAGGTGAAGATGGCCACCAGATTACCCCGCAGCTCAAACCACCAACATGGGCCACCAGCTCCTCAATGCTCCCCCACTTCTATCTATGGAGGACTAAAACAGAAGAATGGGAATCCATTTTTTTAAATTATACTTGCCTAGCTGGATGCAGCATTGGTCCAATGCTGCATCAGTCCTCTACCGGCTCGAACATTGAGAACGATCAAACACTGCCGATCACTCGGTTCTCAAGGTTCCCCGAGCAGAGAGCCGGTGACTGTCAGTCATTGGCTCTCTGCTCTGCCCCCACCACGCGCTCACTGAAGCTCTGGGATGTGGAGGGGGCAGGAATGGCTAGCTCAGGTGGTGACATCAGCAGACAGCGGGCTGAAGTCAGCTGTCTGCTGATGTCACTGAGCCGGTCCAGGCTCAGGCAAGATCGCGACAATGAAGTTGGGATCCACCCACATACCTGGACCGACACCAAGTTGCTGAGAGCCTGAGCCAACCGTTCCTGCCCCCTCCACATCCCAGAGCTTCACAGGAGTGCAAAACGATCTGCCCTACTGTGATCCACAGGAGAAGTACAGGCAAACAAGCTTTGGCTGTACTTCTCCTTTAACTTGCATAAGTCATGGCTCCCATCATTAAAAAGAGAAAGAAATAGAGGTCCAATAGTCCATTATCCTTATTAAAACAGCTTTTTATTGCAATCAAAAGGTACTTACAGAGAAAGTAATATACTACAGTGTTTGGTAATGTACTTTGTATGCCGCTCAGATCGGCACAAATGCGCTATGGCGTCAGTACCAAAACTCCACCCCTACGTGTTTCGTCCACATAGACGTCCTCAGGGGAAGATGAGATGTTCCCACTGACACCAATGGTCTTTTTAGCTGTCTGTAAGGGGGTAATCCTTCCCAATGATCACAAATGTAGCAACAATTCTTCCTACGGACCCTCACACTAATGTATCATGCGTTGTTTTTTTTTTTTTAGCAAGGGTTCCCTGAGACCGGAAAGTCATTCGTTTGAGTTGAAAAGGTCGAGAAAGGCTGTTTTATTGCATCTGCTGAGCCATTATTCATCACACATTTGATCATTTCTGTAACGGGGATGAGTATATTATTTTTATTTCCTTTTAATAACTGAATTTGAATCTACACAGCACTGACGCAGTCTAAAGATACGCATATTAAGAAGATAAAAGAAGCATTTAATTATCTTAATTAACCCGCTCTATAAAACAAGTTTTCTGATGCTGTCATGACAACATGGATGACTAACTTTCCAAAACATTCCTTCCCCCTGATCATTGGGATAAATTCCTGCTAATTACCGGCATTGCCGACTGGTGAGATCATAATTAGGAGATCTTCTCAGAAGGTCACTTTAAACATTTTATGATGGGTGAAAGTGACTTTATTCTTTATATATTTGATCCCCCCCCCCCCCCGTTCCTCCTCCTCGGCCATGATGATTAATGCGGAATGACCAAGGAGATACTTTGTATCGGCTGCAGAAAAGATGGAAGATGAGTGCCGAAGTCTTTGTGATCCAACCAAGTCTGAAGAGTGAAAGGCGATGATGCCCATGAAATGAGTTTCACAATGGTCCAATTAAGACCAAGGACCGTGACAACCGCTCAGAGAAACGTTCAAAGAGCCGATGGGGAGGGTGGAGGTTCTCTGTAGAGGTAAAAAAAAAAAAAGAGGCCCTGTCAAGTATTTATGATGTGACTCACGCAAAATGAATCAAAAAGAGCCGAGGTAAAGGAAGAAGAAAGAGAGCCGGGGCTTTGATGATCCATTACAACCTTCGCTGAATGGGGGGAGAAAAAAAAAGGAATTTTCAACTTCAATCAATTATTTATTCTCTTGGTTTAAAAATATGACACAGAAGGCCGGCTACGGTCCTGAAATAAGAACATCGTTTTCTTCTAACATTGAAATGAATGGGCTGCCCCATAGAAGAAGCGCGGGAACGTGCGCAAAATGCACGTGCGCACAACGTGCACGCAGTTACGGCGAACCAAACCTTAGTCCTTTTGTGTGGGTAAATTACTTTTTTTCTGGGTGTTAAATCTGAACTCCGGCCTTTCCCCTGATATTTCAGCAAAGCAGTTCTAAAAAAAAAATATGTAAAAAAAATAATAATAAAAAAATAGCATTGTAAAAAAATTTAAATAAAATAAAATTGTAAAAAAAAAAATAAAATGGTAAAAAATATAATATAAAAAAAATAAATAAATCTGACACCAGTGGCAGATCTACCAGGAAAGCCGCAGGGAGTCAGCACAGAAGAGGATCCTATACAACAGTTGAATACTGACAATAAGCAGCTTTAAAGCAATGTTAAACCCAAAATAAAAAATGTAGGTTTGTACCGATCACTGTTTTTTTTTTTATTCATTAATAGCTGAGGCGTAGTAAACTGTGTTTCCTATGCTTCAGTTTATGAATGAATGGGAAGCCTCTGTACAGAGCTATTCCTGTTCATTCATTCTGTGCAGCTGAGGCTGCAGAGAAAGGGAATGATGAATCTGTCCTCAGTCCCTTTCTCTGTCTCAAACATGAGACATCAGGGGATATTTCAACAAAGCAGGGGTCCTAAAAAAAAAAATGTTAAAAAATTGTGAGAAAAGACTGCAAGAAGGTGACCCGCTGCGGAACCGTAATAAACGATCGGACTGTGGGAGTAAAGGGCCCCGGGATCAGTGGGAAGCCTTCATGGTTTCTTTCACCAGGGCCCTGAAGGTTCTAGTTACACCTCTGGGTGACTGCATTAGATATCTTTTCTTTGGCTTTTATCCTTTCTGTTTTCACCTGGTGATCAGGCCAGTAACGCACCTCCTGTATTAGTGAGACACAACTCTGGGGGAATGAGCACATGAGGCACAGCAGACAGACGCATTGTCAGTTTGGGGGAAGGAAGTGTTGAATGTATTAGCAGACTTAGATATACTAATAAATTGGAACCAAACCTCAGATCACATTTTATAATCTACTACAGGAAACACTTTTTTTCTTTCTTTTAGGATAAAGGTTTTGCATGAATAAATAAAAGCTGATCATTGTAAGTAGGGTTGCACTGATTCCGTTTTTGTTACCTGTGATGTCCCTCCATCCCAGTGATGTCCCTCCATCCCGGCGAAGTCCCTCCATCCTGGTGATTTCCCTCCATCCCTGTGATGTCCCTCCATCCCGGCGATGTCCCTCCATCCCGGCGATGTCCCTCCATCCCGGTGATGTCCCTCCATCCCTGTGATGTCCCTCCATCCCTGTGATGTCCCTCCATCCCGGCGATGTCCCTCCATCCCGGCGATGTCCCTCCATCCCTGTGATGTCCCTCCATCCCGGCGATGCCCCTCCATCCCGGCAAAGTCCCTCCATCCCGGTGATGTCCCTCCATCCGGGCCATGTCCCTCCATCCCTGTAATGTCCCTCCATCCCGGCGATGCCCCTCCATCCCTGTGATGTCCCTCCATCCCTGTGATGTCCTTCCATCCCGGCGAAGTCCCTCCATCCCTGTGATGTCCCTCCATCCCGGCGATGTCCCTCCATCCCGGCGAAGTCCCTACATCCCTGTGATGTCCCTCCATCCTGGCAATATCCCTCCATCCCGGCGATGTCCCTCCATCCCGGCGAAGTCCCTCCATCCCTGTGATGTCCTTCCATCCCGGCGAAGTCCCTCCATCCCGGCGAAGTCCCTCCATCCCGGCGATGTCCCTCCATCCCTGTGATGTCCCTCCATCCGGGCCATGTCCCTCCATCCCTGTGATGTCCCTCCATCCCAGCGATGCCCCTCCATCCCTGTGATGTCCCTCCATCCCTGTGATGTCCTTCCATCCCGGCGAAGTCCCTCCATCCCTGTGATGTCCCTCCATCCCGGCGATGTCCCTCCATCCCGGCGATGTCCCTCCATCCCGGCGAAGTCCCTCCATCCCGGTGATGTCCCTCCATCCCGGCGAAGTCCCTCCATCCCTGTGATGTCCCTCCATCCCGGTGATGACCTTCTTTCTTGTCTAAGTGAATTCATTAACAATATCATCTTCTGTCCGTAATTAAATGGCGGCCGGTCGTTAATATATGGTCTGTGTATTAAACACCTGAACGACGGGAGGTAATTTAAATCCACAGAAAACCCCTTTCACTGGCCGGCCTTTCTAAATGAGAAGTAGATGAGGTCCCACCGGACAAATGTAAGGAGTAACCTTATCCGCTGCAATGTGATTACCTGACTATTACATTTCCTTGTGAAAGGAAACTCAATATTGTGGAGGTATAATAGGCCGACTTAACCTCCTCCGCTCGCTGGCGCTCTGCGGGCCGGGGAAATGTATGGGGGCTCCGCATCTCAAAGATTAATTATCTCCCGCGTGCGATGTGAACTCGCCGTTTTTCCATTCGTCAGCATTGTTAGCATCCCGAACTATCAAAGATTAGCAATTGATGGGTTAAAATTAAATCTGCATTCTAGGCAGATATAAAGCCCCATTCATACTTTGCTCCTTCACTCATTCTCCTTTTACTATCCAATCAGAGGGTTTTCCACTTAAGGGCCGGGTTCAATGTATGTGAATGCATGGAGGGCTGCATTCACCTGCTAATAAATGAAGAAACATTACACAGCCCCCGCACCTCTGGACCCCTTAACATTACACAGCCCCCGCACCTCTGGACCCCTTAACATTACACAGCCCCCGCACCTCTGGACCCCTTAACATTACACAGCCCCCTGCACCTCTGGACCCCTTTACATTACAAAGCCCCGACACCTCTGGACCCCTTTACATTACACAGCCCCGACACCTCTGGACCCCTTTACATTACATAGCCCCGACACCCCTGGACCCCTTTACATTACACAGCCCCCTGCACCTCTGGACCCCTTTACATTACACAGCCCCCTGCACCTCTGGACCCCTTTACATTACACAGCCCTGACACCTCTGGACCCCTTTACATTACACAGCCCCCTGCACCTCTGGACCCCTTTACATTACACAGCCCCGGTACCTCTGGCCCCCTTTACATTACATAACCCCTGCACCTCTGGACCCCTTTACGTTGCACAGCCCTGCACCTCTGGACTCCTTTACCTTGCACAGCATGGGGTTAAATGTGGTCCTAGGGAGTGCTTGTGTGTACTGTCTGTGCTGCTTTTACTAGGGGAAGAGATGAATTCTAGTCCCTGCTTTGCAGGAACACAGAACCCATCCCTTCCTCCCCTGCCATGTTTACATGGCAGGGGAGGAAGGGTGGCTGCCAGAGGACCCTGAGTGCCCGGCACCCGCATATCAGCTTCTGCTGCGAAGAATCACAGCAGAAGTGGCCTGCCAGCAGGGTGCACGCGCCCCCTGCAGGTGAAAGTGTCAGATCACATATATATATACGTGATCCTGCGCAGAGCTGCCACCCTGTAGCAGTAAAACTGCAAGTGGTTAAGATATGTTCACACTTTGTGCATGTTAGCAGAAGTGCACGCTTTCCTGACATGCATGGAATGCATGCCCTTTAGTAGACACGGTGCCAGCAATTGTTATTGCCCCCCCCCAAGAATCTGTTTTCGTGTGCGCCAAACTGCATGTAGCCAAATGGCACAGTAATTTTAAAAAAAGAGTCAGGGACTTCTTTTGCATGGTCCTCTCACATCATATTAAATGAATGGGCTGCCCTACACGCAATGCATTGCACCTGTATGGTGTAAACCTACCCTTAGGACAGGGGTAGGCAACCTCGGCACTCCAGTTGTGGCGAAACTACAAATCCCATCATGCCTCTGCCTCTAAGAGACATGTTTGTGATTGTTAGGGTCTTGCAATGTCTCATGGGACTTGTAGTTTCACCACAGCTGGAGGGCTGAGGTTCCCTACCCCTGCCTTAGGAGAAGAGTTTACTCGACCTTGGCATAGGGATTGCATAACAAGGTTACATAAGGCCCTGTATGACTTTTCCTCTCATATTAGCAGCCATGTGCACAACGATTAGACATGATCAAAGTCGACAATCTCTGAAAGGTAATTGTTAAAACTTGTAAAGCGCAAAAATATTTTACTACGTGTTTCGCTACTCTACTATTTATACAAATCATCCACAGAACCTAAAAATAATCCTTAGGTGAGACTTTGCACGTGTGGATTTAGCATTCAAAGAGCCAGAAGGTGATGATTCAATATTCACACCTTGTCTTACCGTACCTGTATGGAGATCCGCACCGGAGGAGGAGGATTCACATATTGTTATTTTGACTTCTTTACAATTATCACTGTGACTGAAAGCCCTGGTGGTCTTGGTCACATGGTCCCTGACCACCAGCTGCATTGCAGGCGCTTCAGGTCATTGATGGTCTATTGTTAATCAGAAAGAAGCACTACATCAATGCCTCCAGCAGGTAGGTTGTGTCCCCATTAAGCAACTCAAGGCTTACTTTGTGGCAGTTACTTACTATTGTATTTGCAGTCCCGGTGGAACAAAAGTGGTTGAAATTGATTGAAAAGAGCCACAAGTATCCCCAGCTTACCAGTTTAGCAGATCTACTCCATCCTACCAAGAGGCCTCCTAGGCCAAGCAGTGGCGAGATGGACCATAGAATAAAAGGGGGTAGAGTCATCAAAGAGGTTACAGGAGGCTATGGGATGGGAGGGGATAAAGTTACAGAGGTAAGAGTGGAATATACGGGGGTATATTCATAGAAGTGAGTGGGGAGCTAAAGGGAGGCAGGAGATAGAGTTATAGAGGTTGGGGGGGGGGGGGTGCTATTGGATGAGAGGGGGTATAATCACAGAGGTGAAAATGGGCTTTGGAATAAGAGGAGTTGAGTTATAGAGGTGAGAGTGGGCAGCTATCAAATAAGAGTTGGTTGGGTCACAGAGCTGAGAAGGAGCTAAAAAGAGGCAGACATAAGGTAATAGAGGTTGGAGGAGGCGATGGGATTGGAGGGGATAAAATCACAGAGGCTGATAGCGGACTATGGAATAAGGGGTATGTAGAGTGTGCTTTGGAATGGGGGGTAGAATAACAGAGGTAAGTGGGGGCTATGGAATAAGAGGGGGTTGGCTCATAGAACTGAGAGGGGTCTATAGAATAATCGGGGTGTAATCACAGAGGTTAGATTGCGATTTGGAATAAGAGGGAATAGGATCATATATCTGAGAAGGCTCTATGGAATAAAAGGGGGGCACATCAGAGAGGCTGGTGTGGGTTATCAAATAAGAGGGGGTAGGGTCACAGAGCTAGGAAGGGGCTAAAAAGAGACATGGGTAGAGTCTTCGAGGTTAGAAGGGGATATGGAATGGAAGGGGGTAAAATTACAGAGGTGAGAGTGGGCTAAATGGAGGCATAAGGGTGACAGGGGGCCATGGGATAGGAGAAGGTAGAGTCATAAAGATGAGATGGGAGGAAGTAGAGTTGTAGACATGAGAGGGGGCCATGGGATAGGAGGGAGTACAATTGTAGAAATGAGAGGAGGTTATGGGATGGGAGGGGGTAGAGTTGTAGAGATGAGAGGAGGCCATGGGATGGGAGGGAGTAGAGTCCTAGAGGTGAGAGGAGGCCACGGGATAGGAGGGGGTAGAGTTGTAGAGATGAGAGGAGGCCATGTAATGGGAGGGAGTAGAGTCCTAGAGATGAAAGGAGACCATGGGATAGGAGGGGGTAGAGTATTAGAGATAAGAGGAGGTTATGGGATGGGGTAGCATTGTAGAGATGAGAGGAGGCCATAGGATGGGAGGGGTTAGAGTAGTAGAAGTGAGAGGAGGCCATGGAATGGGAGGGGGTAGAGTAGTAGAAATGAGAGGAGGCCATGGGATAGGATGGGGTAGAGTATTAGAGATAAGAGGAGGTTATGGGATTGGGTAGCATTGTAGAGATGAGAGGAGGCCATGGAATGGGAGAAGGTAGAGTTGTAAAGATGAGAGGAGGCCATGGGATGGGAGGGATTAGAGTCCTAGAGATGAGAGGAGGCCATGGGATAGGAGGAGGTAGAGTATTAGAGATGAGAGGAGGTTATAGGATGGAAGGGAGTAGAGTTGTAGAGATGAGAGGAGGCCATGGGATGGGAGGGGGCAGAGTTGTAGAGATGAGAGGAGGCCATGGGATGGGAAGGGTAGAGTTGTAGAGATGAGAGGAGGCCATGGGATGGGAGGGGGCAGAGTTGTAGAGATGAGAGGAGGCCATGGGATGGGAGGGGGCAGAGTTGTAGAGATGAGAGGAGGCCATGGGATGGGAGGGGGTAGCATCCTAGAGATGACAGGAGGCTATGGAACGGGATGGGGTAGAGTCACAGAGGTTAGAATGGTCATTAAAATACTTGATAGTGATTTTAAAAACTAAAATCAACATTGTATCCATTATTTTTTGTGCCAGATAGAATTACCCCATTAGAAAAATGTTCACTGTGCATTTCTGCAACACATTGTCCACAAAGTTACTAACTTCTATTCTTAGAGTTTCTCTCAAATTGTCTTTCTGTTTAAAAGATGAAAGGTAGCATTTCAATAGATGGCGTGGACTACAATGCACGCACTCTCATTGTGTGGTGAAAGAAGAAAAGTCACAGCATTGCAAGGCTGTACAAGTATTGTGAAAAGAAGCAAAACTGAATTCTAAGTGCGGTTTATAAAGAGCACCTCTTCTGGCACAGCTGTAGTTGTCTTGCAGCCACAAAATAGGGGAGTAGCCAGCGTAATAGAAGTTCCTATTCAGTCCACCGCAGCAGACTGTGTAACTAATCGGAGTTCGGCCCTCTCTCTTTCAATGCAGAATATTTCCCAGCCAAGAAATAAAGACTTCAAAATGCACCTTCCATCCATCCTTCCAATTTCTAAGGCCACAAAGTCCATCTGCCCTACTCAGTCCAACAGACGGAGCAGCACCATACAATGAGCTGGATATAGCATACTGTTGGCTGTGCTGGAGGTGATGTGCTTCACGTGGCACTGAACCCTAATGCAAATACACAGGGTGGTACTCTATCTTCTCAGAACTTTAAAAGAACTCCCGAGGGGTTTAAGTGCAAAGGTTTGGGGGAGGGAATTATATTATGTGAGTTACACTTACTACCATGCCAAAATGGTCAATGGCCAAAAATAAAATGTAGAGCAGCCTTTCTCGACCTTTTCAACACAGAGGAACCCTTGAAATAATTCTCCGGTCTCGGGGAACCCCTGCTAAAAGTTAAAAATCTACAACTCATGATACATTAGTGTGATGGTCAATGGGAAGAATGCTCCTTCCACTTGGGGTCACTGGGAAGAATTACCCCCTTACAGATAGCTGAAAAGTTCAGTGGTGTCATTGGGAATTTATCTGAGAGGTAGAAATTGACCATTGCTCAAGTAACCCCTAGCAACCTCTCGAGGAACCCTGGTTGAGAAACCCTGATGTAGACCTTCAAAAGTTTTGTGTCCCCTAGAGACACTGTTACAAATCACAAGGCCAATAAAGCCTACCTGACAGGGTCCCCTCCCAAAACAAACAGCACAATGGTGGCGGGGGGCATTTACTGGAATAGTTCCACCCCGGTGCAGCTGAAAGCGACGGCAGGGAGAGGAAGAGAAGCTGGCTTTCAGCTGCTGTAGAGGGGAGTTACAGGGGATCCGTTCCAGTAGATGCCAACCCTGCTGTACCGATCACCCCCCTCTTGTCCAGATTTCCCTTCCCTCTGCTTGTCAGCTGCCTGCCCCCCGCTGAACTGATGGGATCTGTGGTACGCCCTTATCAGCGGCCCTGGTGTCCCCTTGCATTAGTGGTTAGTGGACAATTACCTCTTAAATTGGTGGTGAGTAGGAAAGCCCTTTTACATTGATGGTCATTGCAGAGGTATTCCCTTACATTTGATGTCAGTGAAAAACTGCCCCTTTACATCCGTGTTCAGTGTAGAAAAGAGATGAATCTGCCACTACCCAAGGAACCCCTAGCAACCCCTTGGAGGAATCCTAGTTGAACCTTGGTTGAGAACCTCTGCTCTAGAAAAAAAGGTTGCAAATACCCATTTTTTACAGATACACTACATTGTCAAAAGTATTGGGACACCTGCCTTTACACACATGAACTTTAATGGCATCCCAGTCTTAGTCTGTAGGGTTCAATATTGAGTTGGCCCACCCTTTGAAGTTATAACAGCTTCAACTCTTCTGGGAAGGCTGTCCACAAGGTTTAGGAGTGTGTCTATGGCAGTGTTTCTCAACTCCAGTCCTCAAGGCGCACCAACAGGTCATGTTTTCAGGATTTGCATTATTTTGCACAGGTGATTTGATCAGTTTCGCTGGCTTAGTAATTGCCACAGCCATTTCATCTGAGGGAAATCCCGAAAACATGACCTGTTGGTGCGCCTTGAGAAACACTGCTCTATGGGAATTGTGGCAAACAGCCCATGTCCGTTATTGATGGAGTATATCTGCCACATAGAATCTTGAGATTCTTAAGGTAAAAGGGTGGCAGAGAGAGGTCTGTAGGCAATGAGGGATTAAGCACTGGTCACACCTTGCTCCCCACCTGGGGTATAATTTTGCCTGACCTGGGTTTAATCAGTGGTGGTGCTGAGAGAGAAGGAGCAGGCTGTGAGGGAACATCCCTGCAAAGACTAAAGCAGACCCGATGAGGTCTATCTGTTAGCCAGGAGGTTTTTATTCCTGTAATGGACTTTTGTTTTGGGCCTTATTTTCTACCCCTGCCAGGGAAACCTTTCTGTTATCCTTATTTGCTGGTTGAATAAACATGGGCAGGAAGCCCTTAACCTGACATACGGCTGGATTACATGTTTGAGAACCTCTCCACTTGAAGCTAATCATCCACAGAATGCTTGACCATTCTTCCAGAAGTGCATTTGTGAGGTCAGGCACTGATGTTGGATGAGAAGGCCTGGCTCGCAGTCTCTGCTCTAATTCATCCCAAAGGTGTTCTATCGGCTTGATGTCAGGACGCTGTGCAGGTCAGTCAAGTTCCTCCACCCCAAACTCTCTTATCCATGTCTTAATGAACCTTGCTTTGTGCACTGGTCCAAATATTTTTGGAGGGGGGATTATGGTGTGGGGTTGTTTTTCTGGGGTTTGGCTTGGCCCTTTATTTCCAGTGAAGGGAACTCTTGAGGCGTCAGCATACCAAGACATTTTGGATAATTTCATGCTCCCAACTTTGTGGGAAGAGTTTGGGGATGGCCCCTTCCTGTTCCAACATGACTACTCACCAGTGCACAAAGCAAGGTCCATAAAGACATGGATGAGCGAGTTTGGGGTGGAGGAACTTGACTGGCATGCACCTCAACCCTATAGAACATCTTTGGGATGAATTAGAGTGGAGACTGTGAGCCAAGCCTTTTCACCCAACAAACGCGCTTCTGGAAGAATGGTCAAACATTCCCATAGACACTCCTAAACCTTGTGGACAGACTTCCCAGAAGAGTTGAAGCTGTTATAGCTGCAAAGGGTGGGCCAACTCAATATTGAACCCTACCGACTAAGACCGGGACGCCATTCATGTGCATGTAAAGGCAGGTGTCCCAATACTTTTGGCAATATAGTGTCTCTTTAAAAAATATATATTTGGCGTCCCTTTAAAAAGGTTTCACAGAGGGATAACATCGTAACAAGTTAAAACCTGTCTTCCCGTACAAATCTCAGAGTAGATGCAATTTGCAAATAATCACAGCACTACAGAAGACTAAAGCTGATGAAAATGCACTTGTTCTCTAGCCGATAAATCCCAGAAATCTCTAATAACTGTCATCGCCGTCACTCACTAATACACAAAGGCAGCTCCGCCGTCGTGGCGCTTCAAAACGCTGCGCCGAAAGGGGAGGTCTCTCCGACTTTGATGTGGTGAAGGGGGCCCTACAAAACGCCTCTTATAAATACGGCACTTATTCAAAAGACAATATTAATAATTTAAAAGGCAGAAGCCCAGGATCACAGGCCCCTTGAGAAGGACCCATAATCTCTTTCACACAACAAACATGCCTTCATCACACGATTTCATGAGTGACTCTTTATTCACCAAAGGCATCACAGTTATTTCTCATGGGACTTAAGAAAGAACAAGAGAGAGAGCGTGTTTTTGATTTTTTTTTTTACTCTTACAAAAGCACAATGGCCCTTTAACTCTAAAACAAAGGCTTCTAACAAAGTTTAATTTGCTAAGTACTAATGGTTGGTGATCTGCACATCCTGTAATTAAATGGGGCTTGTGTGGTCATCACGCTACGGGCTTTAAACTTGACAACGTTTTCACTTTCATTGAGAAAGAGAGAATCTATATCTGCCCCGCTGTAGGCAGGGGTGTCTTGCTTGGAACTAACATCAAGAGGCTATAGGCTTGATTCAGGAGCTGTATTTTCAAATGTCATTGGACACTGCTGAAAATAACTGTCACTTTTTTTAAAAAAATATGGATCCTTATGCCAGTGTTTTATGTTTACAAATTGGGCCAGATAGATCCAGGGGTGTGCTGGGGTTGGCTGTGCCCCTCCACCCAGATTTTAGTTGTGCACCCCAGGTTTCTGAGAGTGCATGCACTGATCCACGAGCCACTCCAATTGAGTGGCAATTCATGTAAAGCAGTGGTTCTCAACTCCTGTCCTCAGGACCCACTAACAGGCCAGATTTTAAGTATTACCTTGGGGAGATGCAGACTAGAATACTGTAATCACTGAGCAGCAAATTATATCACCTGTGATGTATTTTGGTTATCTTGCAAACCTGGCATGTTAGTGGGTCCTGAGGAAAGGAGTTGAGAACCACTGGTGTAAGGGAACACTCTGACATGATGCAGACAGTTGATGTAAGGAGGAACAATTGAATTAAGGGCACACTGTGATGAAGATACCTGATGGAAGGGGGCACTTCTGATGGGGACACTTGATGGAAGGGGGCACTTTGATGGGGATACCTGATGGAAGGTGGCACTTCTGAAGGGGACACCTGATGGAAGGGGGCACTTTGATGGGGATACCTGATGGAAGGGGTAACTTTGATGGCGACACCTGATAGAAGGGGGCACTCTGATGGGGATACCTGATGGAAGGGGGCACTTTGATGGGAACACCTGATGGAAGGAGTAACTTTGACGGGGATACCTGATGGAAGGGGGCACTTTGATGGGGACACCTGATGGAAGGCGCAACTTTGATGGGGACATCTGATGGAAGGGGGCACTCTGATGAGGACACCTGATGGAAGGGGGTACTCTGATGGAGACACCTGATGGAAAAGTGTACTTTGATGAGGACACCTGATAGAAGGGGGCACTTTGATGGGGACACCTGATGGAAGGGGGCACTCTGATGGGGACACCTGATGGAAGGGGGTACTTTTATGGGGACACCTGATGGAAGGAGAAACTTTGATGGGGACTCCTGATGGAAAAGGGGGTGTTTTGATGGGGACACTCTGATGGGGACACCTTATGCAAGGAAGCACTCAGATGGGGGCACTCTGATGTGGATACCTTATGAAAGGAAGCACTCAGATAGGGACCTTGATGTGAGGGGGTGCCCTGATGGGTACCTTGATGTGAAGGGACACCCTGATGGGGACTTTAATGAGTACTCATGATGTCAAGTGGGACTTTGATGAGGACACATGATATAAGGCGGTACAGGTTCTGTTTAATAACTCTAATCTAATGACAGCCTAATACATACTAGTGTTTTCCAGGTCATGATACTGTGTGACAGTCAGTGACTCACACACAGTGTTGACATTGTTCCAACCCAACCCCCCCCCCCCCCCTACATTTTCTTACTGCACTCCCAGATCAGATAGGCTAGATCCGGCCCTGCTTATGAGGCTTCCAGTCTCAGCCTTTGTAAGTCAAGTGCTTTCATTGCACCATATTTTAGCAGCTATTAAAAGAACAATGTGTACATTGAGCCAGCTGAGGTCACCAACTCCAAGCAATGTAACCTAGAAGCCCCTCAAATGTTGATTGGTGGAGACTCTGAGCTTGGCTTCCCACAATTAACATTGTTAGAAAATGTTTTGGTAGGGCAGTGGACCCAAATGTGAATAAAATCAAGCTTCATCTCCAACTTTTGAAGACTACTCAGCCAGGGTGTTCCTTTAGATCCCTGGAGCAATCAGCAGGGTGGCTTTGTGGTTGACCTAGGTTCCCCTGGTTCGGATTCCAAACAGCAGACTACCTGCATGAAGTTTGGATATTATCCCTGGGCTTTTATGAGCTTCATCAAGCATTCATTTTTTGAAGGCTACTTTGTGTCAGCCAAGGTGTTCTTTTAGGTTCCTGGAGCAATAAGCAGGGTGGCTTTGTGGTTTACCTAGGCTCCCCTGTTCGGATCCCAACCAGCAGACTACCTGCATGAAGTTTGAATATTCTCCCTGGGCTTTTGTGGGCTTCTTCAAGCATTCAACTTTTGAAGGCTACATTGTGTCAGTCAGGGTGTTCCCTTAGGTTCCTTCAGCAATCAGAAGGGCAGGTTTGTAGTTTGGATGCCAACCAGAGCACTACCTGCATGAGGTTTGCATGTTCTTCCTGGGCTTATGTGAGCTTCAACAAGTATTCAACTTTTGAAGGTTACTTTGTGTCAGCCAGGGTGTTCCTTTAGTTTCCTGGACCAATCAGCAGGGCAGGTGTGTGGTTCGGATGCCAACCAGAGCACTACCTGCATGAAGTTTGCATGTTCTCCCTGGGTTTATGGAGGCTTTCTCAAGCATTCAGGTTTCCTCCCACACTCCAAAGACATGCGGCTAGGTTAATTGGCCCCAGTATGTTAGAAACAAATCTTAGATTGTAAGCTCCTTGAAGTTTTTATGTTCTCTCTGGGCTTATGTAGGCTTCCTCAAGCATTCTGGTTTCCTCCCACAAGCCAAAGACATGCTGCTGGGTTAATCGGCCCTAGTTTGTTAGAAACAAATCTTAGATTGTAAGCTCCTTGAGCAGTGGTTCTCAACTCCTGTCCTCGGGACCCACCAACAGGCCAGATTTTAAGTATTACCTTGGGGAGATGCAGACTAGAATACTGCAATCACTGAGCAGCAACTGATATCACCTGTGATGCATTTCAGTTATCCTGCAAACCTGGCCTGTTAGTGGGTCCTGAGGACAGGAGTTGAGAACCACTGTCCTTGAGGGTGGGGACTGATGTGAAAGTGCAATATGTAAAGTGCTGTAGGTGCTATATAAATATCTGTAATAAGTATATGATAGAAAGATAGGTGATGAGGATGCAGAGCTACACCAAAGCATTATAAAAGAAATACAGAATACAAAGCAGATGTAAGTCCAGTCACAGAAATATCATATAATTTATAAACATATTAATGTTAATTGGGTGAACCGCATTAAATGGGTGCGGTCCGTGGGCGGGGACTGCTATTGTGGCAGTTTTTTGGAGCTAACTTGGATTAAAGTGACTTTATTGGTGACGGCGGTCTTTCATTCCTGTAGTTTGAGAAGACATTTAAATAATTAAAGTTATTTAGTCATTTAAATAGTGAGGGTCAACTAAGCTTTTGGACTTCTGCAAAATCTCCCTGTGCCCTAGGGGGCGCTGGCCACATCGATTCTACTTCCTGCCTAGAAGCTCTCTTTAAATGCGTGGCAATTCTGCGGTGCGCCTTTAACAATGCAGGGTTTTGTCTTCCTGCGGCAGTGAATTTTACCCAACGACCACTGGAGACGCCATTAAATCTAGCCGAGAAAAAAGGAACGTCTCAGTCTCTTGAACTTTTCCCTCTGTATTTTAATCAATCTTGTTTGCCCCGCTTTAATCTGTAAAACCATTTCAAAGGCCATTACACACGGTGTTACATTATAGGTCAGCGGGGGAAAAAAAAAAGAAAAAAGAAAATTGACAAATGTATTTATTTTTGTAAAAAGTGTCATCACACTAATAGATAGGACAGCGGCTGAATCCACAGAGCTTGCAGATGTCTAACCGCATCAGGAAAACGCCAGAGGGTTTAGACTTAATAGCGCGCTGCGTACCTGACTTAGGGCTTGGTTAATGCAGTTCTGTAGCACAAGGCTTTTTAAAGCCGCCCTGTAGCATACACCTGCCACTACAAAAGATGACATAATCCGACAGCCTCAATCCCATCCTTTTTTATTTTTTTTCTTTTTCCCATTCGACAGACTCTGTATTATATTTCCAGGAGCAATAATGAAATGTGTTGTTCATGGCGCAGAAAAGCAGATTTGACTTTTCATTTAAAGAACAACTAAAGCTACGACCCTAATATGTCAAACAGACAGCGCCGTGCTTCTTAAAGCTTTGTTAAAAATGGGCCTTGCGATGAGGTTTTTTTTTTTCATCGTTTTCCTTTTTTTTTTTTCTTTTTTTCCTTTCCTTTTTTTTTCTTTCCTTCTTTTTCTTTTTTTTTTCCTTTTTTCTTTCTTTTTACTTTCCTTTTTTTTTTTCTTTAATTTCTTTTCCTTTTTTTAACCTTTTTCTGTTTTCCTTTTTTTTTTACTCTGTTTTATACATAAAAAAGGACAACAATGTACAAGCAGTGAACTAGTATGCTCTTTACTTGCATGTAAGTATATTTGAAATTACAAATGGCCCAAGCCTGGTCGGAGCCCAACTGATCATGATAGACACGACCTGCTTACCACATTATTGTTATCAGGCCTCATGCACACAGGACGTTTTTTTGACTGTTTTACAGCAGCTGTTTTTAGCTGCAGATGTTTTTTTCTGCAGCCAATAAACCCTCCATCATGTTGTCCTATCTCTCCATGTTATCCTATGTCTCCATGTTATCCTATGTCTCCATGTTATCCTATGAGTCCATGTTATCCTATTTGTTCATGTTATCCTATGTGTTCATGTTATCCTATGTGTCCATGTTCTCCTATGTGTCCATGTTATCCTATGAGTCCATGTTATCCTATTTGTTCATGTTATCCTATGTCTCCATGTTATCCTATGTCTCCATGTTATCCTATGAGTCCATGTTATCCTATGTGTCCATGTTATCCTATGTGTTCATGTTATCCTATGAGTCCATGTTATCCTATTTGTTCATGTTATCCTATGTCTCCATGTTATCCTATGTCTCCATGTTATCCTATGAGTCCATGTTATCCTATGTCTCCATGTTATCCTATGTGTTCATGTTATCCTATGTGTCCATGTTATCCTATGAGTCCATGTTATCCTATTTGTTCATGTTATCCTATGTCTACATGTTATCCTATGTCTCCATGTTATCCTATGAGTCCATGTTATCCTATTTGTTCATGTTATCCTATGTGTTCATGTTATCCTATGTGTCCATGTTATCCTATGTGTCCATGTTATCCTATGTCTCCATGTTATCCTATGTCTCCATGTTATCCTATGTGTCTGTGTATCCTATTGTACCTGTGTATCCTATTGTACTTGTGTATCCTATTGTACTTGTTTATCCTATTGTACCTGAGTATCCTATTGTACCTCTGTATCCTATTGTACATCTGTATCCTATTGTACTTGTTTATCCTATTGTACCTGAGTATCCTATTGTACCTGTGTATCCTATTGTACTTGTGTATCCTATTGTACCTCTGTATCCTATTGTACCTGAGTATCCTATTGTACCTCTGTATCCTATTGTACCTCTGTATCCTATTGTACTTGTTTATCCTATTGTACCTGAGTATCCTATTGTACTTGTGT
>BLSH010085622.1:208878-225001 GCA_018402905.1 Glandirana rugosa | reverse complement strand
TAGTAAAAATATTTTAACTTTATTGCTTTTTTTTATTTGTCTCTAATGCAAATTGAAGACATTATATATAGAGACGTCTATGTTCCAACAAGACGAAAAATAAAAAAAGTGCAAGTTTAACTCTAAAGTTTATTTATTTATATATATATATATATATATATATATATATATATATATATATATATATAAAAATAAAATATAGTAAAAATATTTTAACTTTATTGTTGTTTTTTTTTTATTTGTAATGCAAATTGAAGAAATTATATATATATATATATATATATATATATATATATATATATACACACACAAACACAGTATATATATATTTTATATATACATTTTATATAATTTAAAGAAAATAATATGTTTTTTTTTTTTTCATTTATCTCTGATCTGATTGTAAAGCAAAAATTGTTTGCGTCATCAAGGATACTGTCTTCAGATTATGAATGGAGATGAGCGGCGTGACTTCACCTTTAGCAAATGAACCCTAATATATAGTCCTTGTGGAAACCCAGACAGAAGGGCTCATTCACATGTGCGGCAGGGACTGTGAAAAGCGATCCACATCCAAATCGCTTTTCAGAGGTGTTTCACAGGCGGCGATGGACCTGCTTTAACCCCTTGGATCCCCACACTAGGCATTTGGCCCATATTCACGAAGCGACAGGGAGTATAATTCCTGCAGGACCCGTGAAGCAAAGCATCGTGGTCACAGCACGTGTACAGCCCTTGTTGCTCCCTCAGTTAAAGGAGGAGCGGATGGGGGGGTGGGGCAGTAAAGCGGCAAGGTTTTAGCGCCCCCTCCCCAACCACTAGTGTGAACGAACCCTAAAAGACTTTCAAACGTCCCACTCCTCTGAAAAGTGATCCACGTCCAGATTGCTTTGACAAGCTGTTTTGACCCCTCACATCCTGATTGAACCCCATTTTTACCAAGTGCAATCTATGTGGTTTTTCGAGTATTTGTGATACTTCCCCATTCACTTCAGGAAGCTCAACTGTGCGTTTTAAAGCCCCCCCCCCTCCCAACAGCTAAGCTTAACCCTTCTCTACGGTACCCAACCCTACGAAAAATTTCTTGGTCGGAATTCCACTTTCATTCTAGAAGGAGGAGGTAGAACAGGACTGTGATCTGCCCCATGCAGCCCATTTAAAAAAATGATACAGATAGGTAAAATTTGCTACTTATAGCGATTAAAATACGAAAGTAAGGATACAGGTAGAGTTTCCCTTAAAACGCGTCGCTCAGAGCAACGCAAGGAGAAGTTTATAATTACAATACGATGACCTTCAAACAGAAGATTTCTTATTATCATAATTTTGGCCTTAAACTTTGGAAAAGGTCACCCGATGACTCCCAAGGGAGAGAAGTCATTTTTTTTTGCACAATATCTTCATTAGCTCTTTGTGGCCGGGAAATAAGTGGAGTTCAGAGGGACGTCAAAGCGTCTATCGGAAAGATTAATCAATTTATCAAAGACAACAAATAAATCTGCGCATCTCTCGGCATGTCGCTGACAAATAGAAAACAGCATGAGAAAAACCTCAACCGAATGAATCATTAATGTGTTCTTTGGAGAGGCCGGGAGCACGAGAGGAGAGGGGGAAAAAAAAAATACACCCCGCAATCACATTAGAAAGTCAAAAAAGATGAATAAACAAGATTGATTAATTTCTGAGACGTGAGCGGAAAGTTGTTTTTTTTTTTTTCTTTTTTTTTTTTGTATCGTAGCGAAAATAAAACATAAAAGAGAAATATAGAAGGAATCGAGTGTGAAGAGTACAGTAAGTAGAAGATGTTGAGCTAAAAAGTGACAGACATAATGCCCAATGAAAGACTGTGTAAGCCAGCACTCTGGATCCTACAGGTTTTAGTTACACCTAAGCTAAAACTTTATACCTGTGAAACAGCACTAGGCCACAACACCAAAGGTTTTTTTTCTGCACCAAGCCTCATAGACCTTGGCCGAGACCATAGGAATTTCCGTTACCAGGCCGTGAGGCCTAGCCACTGCACCGGCACCAGCATCTTTTTTATTTTTTATTTGTTTGCTAATTTATTTTTGTCATGTGTGTCACCTGCACTCATCTATTTTTATTTCCCACCAGGATGGTAGGGCGTTGGTCTTCAAGCCTACCCTGAAGTCTAGGGGGAGGATGTCTGCCCCTTAGGTTCTTTCCTCCCCTGCCTTGGGGAGGTTTGTCCTCTTCAGCAGAGCCCCTCAATCAGTACTCATTGGTCAGCTTTACTGAACATGATAAGCGGGGTCTGCCTTTTGGCTAGGTGGACCTGAGTGTGCCTAACCCCCGTCCGGAGACTTGGGGTTTCAAAGAAGGGCCTTTCTCTCCAGTAGGGGTCTATTTTACATATCCCAAGTGCCCTTTTTTGGGTCACCTATGGTGTTTTTTTTTGTAAAAAGAGGAACACTTTATAATAGGATTTTTCTACTCACCATAAAACCCTTATCTTGAAGTCCATTGAGGGACACAGGAAGTCTTCACCATCGTTGTCCAATCCTCCTGTCGTTGGCTGTATACCCCAATGGTGAAAACTTGCTGTATCCCTCAATGGATGAGAAAGAAATATTATTTTATGGAGGGTAGTAGAAGGTTGGAAAAAAATCGACAGGGTTCGGCCACCTTTGAAATCTACAAGTGAGATACATTGAGAAGGTAAGGGATGAACATTTCTTGTATCCCACATCATAACCCTGTAGGACGACACGTTCTAAGTGCCCTTTTTTGGCTTGTTTATGGTGTTTTGTTTTTGCAAACCAAAAAATTAAAAACACTTTATATTAGGATTTTTGAACTCAGCATAAAACCCTTTTCTTGAAGTCTGTTGAGGGACACAGGACGTCTTCACCATCGTTGTCCAATCCTCATGTCATCGGCAGTATAACACAATGGTGAAGACTTCCTGTATCCCTCAATGGACGAAAAAGAAATATTATTTTATGGAGCATAGGAGAGGGTTGGAGAAATCAAAAGTGTTCAGCCACCTTTGAAATAACCAAGTGGGATACTTCTAGAAGGGAAGGGGTGAACATTTCTTGTTTCCCACACCATAACCCTACTGGAGGGGACTATTTGACACATTCTAAGCACCCTTTTCTGGTTCATTTATTGTGTTTCGTTTTTATGCACCACACCACGGGTTAAAAAATGTAAAAAAAACTACAAAAAGAAAAAAAGTTCTTAATAAAATCCTGGACAAGAAGTCTTCACCATCATTGTCCAATCCTCCTGTCGGCTGTATACCCCAATAGTGTAGACTTCCTGTGTCCCTTAATGGATGAGAAAGAAAAATCATTTTATAGAGCGCAGGAAAAGGTTGGAAAAAACGATAATGTTAGGCCACCTTTGAAATCTCCAAGTGAGATACTTTCAGAAGAGAAGGGATGAACATTTCTTGTATCCCACATCATAACCCTGCAGGAGGCCAGTGCTGGACAATGTCTTTCTTCCCCGTGTTTGAAAAGCAGATTTCCCTGAAAATAGCTCCATTCGGAATGCCCTGACAATGGTATTTGTTGCCTGGTGATGGAATTGCTGCTAGGTGGCATCTAACTGGTGATGGAGCGTACAATCCTTTAACTATACTGCACTCCATTTACATGCCAAAGGCTCCTCCGTGTCCCCCTATTCAGACCCCGAACGACTTATTTACACAGCTGATTCCACATACAGAGACATTGTTACCCTATACTGTTATATAAGCAGGTGCAAGAGTCACCGCTGAGATAAACCCTGCAACTCAATGCTTTATGTGCTCGTAAATCCCAGCATTTTGTTGACTGTATGTTCGGGGAATGGTGACACCGGTAACAGTTAGAGAATTCAGTACTTGCTGTCTAAATAATGATTTTCAAAGACAAAAACAAAGGTCAAAGATCAATAACCAGCAGAATTCAGAAATAATTGGCTGCATAAATGGGCTGTTATTTGATGTGCTGTTGTGTTTTCATTTTGGCAATTCTTGTTAGTTATAGAGCAGGTGTCTCCCAACTTTTAAAAAAAAATTTCCCCCCAAAAAATCTGTGTCTCATAGGAGTACCCGTCAACCTCCCCCTTATATCAGGGACCCCCTCATATTAGGGTCCTCATTAGAGTCCCCCCCCCATTAAAGTCCCTCCTTACATTAGGATCCCCAGCAGAGCCCCCCATTACATCAGGTCCCCCATCAGTGCCCTCCTCCTTTCATCAGGGTCCTTATCAGAATCCCTCTTACATCAGGCATCAGTCCCTCTTATATAAAAATCCACCCTTTACATCAGGGTCCCCATCAGAGCCACTTTATATCAGGGTCCTCATCTCTACCCCCCCCCCCTTAACTGAGGGTCCGTATAAAGATCCCCCTTACTTCAGAGACTAGCAGAGTCCCCTTTACATCAGGGACCCCATTAGAGCCCCCCTCACATCAAGTTTCCCATCAGTGTCTCCCCTTATGTCAAGATTCCCATCTCTGCCCCCCTTAAAGTAGGGTCTCTATCAGAATCCCCCTTACATCAGAGACTAACAGAGTACCCCTTACATCAGGTTCCCTATCAGAGCCCCCCTTATATTAGGGTACAAGTGTCCCTCCTTACATCAGGATCTCCCACAGAGTCCCCCCCCTTACATCAAGTTCCCTATCAGAGCCCCCATTACATTATAGTCCCCATCAGTGTCCCCTCTTATATCAGGGTCCCTATCAGAATCCCCCTTACAGCAGGGACCCCGTCAGAGCCCCCCTCACATCAGGGTTCCCATCAGTGTCTCCCCTTACAGTAGTAATCCCCCTTACATCACAGACTATCACAGAGCCCCCCCTTTATATCAGAGCCACCTTAGGGTCCTCATTAAAATCCAACTCCCTTATATCAAGGTCCCTATTAGAATCCCCTTTACATCAGAGACTAACAGCATCCTCCTTACATCAGGGTCTCCATCAGAGCCCCCCTTATATTAGGGTACAAGTGTTCCTTCCAGCAGAGTCCCTCCTTACATCAGGGTCTCCATCAGAGCCCCCCATTACATTATGGTCCCCATTAGTGTCCCCCCCCCCTTATATCAGGGTCCCTATCAGAACCTTCATTACATCGGAGAGTATCAATGTGTCTCTTGAATAAAAATTCCCCCTTTACATCAGGGTCTTTATCAGAGCCCCCTTATAACAGGATCCTCATGAGAGCACCCCCCTTACATCAGGGTCCCCATCAGAATTCTCCATACATCAGAGACTATCAGAGTCCCCTTTACAGTGGGGTCCCCATCACAGTCCCCTTATACTAGTGTCCTAATCAGTGTCCCCCCTTACATCAGGGTCCCCATCAGAGTCACTGACTCGGGATCCCATATGAATGACACACTGGCACATAGAGCAATAGACTTTTTATAATCCTTGTACAAAACTTTTTCTATTGTAGTATTTTTTTCTCCCCAGCCTTGTCATTAACCTCTTCAGTCTTCCCTGCTAGTAGCTCTTCCCCACCGCCCGGGGCATTTTATGCAAACACACTAAGCTTAATCAGTCATTAAAGGATCTCCAGCTGACTGCTTAAAAACACATCAAACAGTTTTAGACGTGAACAATTTTGATAAAAACTGAATTTTTTAAATTGTGCCTTTAAGAAATAAAATTATATCTAATATTCAGCACGAGAAATAAATTTGGCAACGGTTTATAAAAAAAAAAAAAATCATATGGGAACTATTTTCTATCTTTGAGTTTCGGTCTGGAATTAAAGTCCCTTTAAGAAAAAAATCTTAGCTAGCATGAGAAATAAGTTTGGCAACAATTAAGAAAAAGAAAATCATATTGGCTGTATTTTCTATTTTTGAGTCTCAGCCTGGAGTTTGCACTCACCATAAAATCCTTTTCTAAGAGTCTATTGAGGGACACAGGAAGTCTTCACCATCGTTGTCCAATCCTTCTGTCGTTGGCTGTATACCCCAATGGTGAAAATTTCCTGTGTCCACCACACCGCGGGCTAAAAGAAAAGCAAAAATTAAGAAAAAAAAAAAAAGAACACTTTATATAAGGATTTTTGTACTCACTATAAAATCGTTTTCTTGGAGTTCATTGAGGGGCACATGAAGTCTTCACCATCTTTGTCCAATTCTCCTATCATCAGCAGTATAACCCAGTGGTGAAGACTTCCTGTACCCCTCAATATTAGAGAAAGAAAAATACCTTTCTTTATTTCCATGGTTTGAGCTACCATTGGAAGTCCATCAAGGGACGTCTTGGTATGTAGGAGCCACCTTGCTGGAACTATTGAGCTTATTTGAAGTTTTCCTTCATCTGATTATACATGCAAGTCTAGACTTACCCAGAGCCTCTATGAGAATGTTGTTCTGGAGTCTCTGCAGGGTCTAAGCAGGTCCAAACCAAAAAAAAACACTTTTTCACTCTAATGCCCCTGGAAGACGTCTCATTGGACGAAACATGCGTAGGGAAGTAAATAGTGGAGATGTCATCATCATCATTGAAATGCTCTTAATGTCTTTTCGTTTGTGAGTACCTTTATTTTTTTTAATAAACTGTTATACAGTACTTCACAATGGGATATTATTACTCTTTCCTTGGTATGTATCTATGGTGGTGAGATAGGATTATAGTGAAGGATTTTGAGACCATCTTGGGGCATATTATCTCTGAGGCATTGTTGGTTGAGATCACTGTCCAACCACAGGCTGGTGTAGGATAGGTGACCATGCAGAAGGAAAAACTCAGGTCAATAGGCTGGCTGTGATGTGTGGGAAGGCTGTGTAAATCTCAGTAAAGAAATGCATATCCCTTGGCAGGTAAAAACAACCATGTATTCAGCTGTTTGCCTAGAGTTCAGCTTTAACAGAAAGGTTGAAAAAAAAAAAAGAAATATATACTGTATCTCCAGAACTCGCTCTTCCTTCCATGCAAAGTGCCATTTGACTATGTAAATCGTCTTGTCCGGTTGTTGTGGCTGGTGCGGAAAGCACCCTTAGTGACGGGTTAAGTAGTTATCGTCTATGCAAAACTACCATGTTCCTGAGTTCTAACATAAGCCCATCTGGAAAATCGAATTTGCATTGTGCGTGTGTTGGACTTATCCCTAAGTAATCACAAGAACAAATATATTAAGAGTAAAAGAATAAATTAATAATAATATTACTTTGACAAAATAATTACAATTTTAAAAGGTACACGGTTACAGCACTGGAGAACTCATACAGACTTTGATAGAGCTTCAGCTGTGGAATAGTTTCAATATTTCTTGACATGTGCTGTGCTATTTTTGCTTTTGGTTTAGTTAGTAGTGTGGAAACCAACTCTGAGGATTAGACTGTGAGCCAATGCTAAATTCATTAAAAATGCTGCCTACTATGATGTTCTCCTAGAAGCTGCACTCCAGCCAAATGTCAATAGTGTTCTCACATACAATACCACCTCTTCTTACTGAAGGCTACCTCCACCGTTTCTATTTGAAGGCCATCTCAATGGTTTTCTCATATACAATATCACCACTTCTAATTGAAGGCCAACTGTTCTTACTGAAGGCCACTAAAGGCCACCTCCTCTTATTAAAGGCCACCAAAGGCCAATTCCACCTCTTCTTACTGAATGCAAACTCCACCTATTCCCACTGAAGGCCACTGAAGGCCAACTCCACCTATTCTTACTGAAAGCCACTTCCACCTCTTCTAACTTAAGACCACTGAAGGTCAATTCCACCTTTTATTACTGAAGGCCACCGAAGGCCAACTCCATCTCTTCTTACTGAAGGCCACTTCCACCTCTTGTAACTTAAGGCCACTGAAGGCCACCTCCACCTCTTCTTACTGAAGGTCACTGAAAGCCACCTCCACCTCTTCTTACAGAAGGTCACCTCAACTACTTCTTACTAAAGGCCACCTCCACCTCTTCTAATGTAAAATGGTCGTAAATCCTCTCATACAGTATACCCAGTGAAGTGAATAGCCTCAGATGATACACAAAGCTTAAACAAATCCTTCTACATAAGTTTTACTTCAATTTTCTCTTTTCTACATCCATTCAAAGTGCCGAATTTAGATAAAATCCTTCTGCATCTGTCAGTAGCAGAGAGGAGGGTTGGAGAGCTGCAGTTAGAGCTCTTGCAGAGTGTGTGAGAGCTGATTGGAGGAAAGGGACACACCTTGTGTGTAGGAGCTTTGGAGAGAGACAAGTAAACACTATAGATATATGTGCAGGGCCGGCTCTACCACTAGGCGGAGTAGGCAGCCACCTAGGGCGCACTGCCACCCAGGGCGCCCGGACGTTGTTGATCCCTCACTGCTCTGCACTGATCACTCATGTCACCAGAGAGCAGTGGCTGGCAGCACAACAGGGCGGTAAAATTTGCCTGCTGTGAACAGTGAAGACATCCCGCCGCCCCTGTGCTCTGGGCAGAAACAATTTGCCCTCTCCACCCCCGTTCTGTCAGCCTGCTTTCCCCGGGACCACTCTATCCCCAGCCTCCATCGTATACATGGACAGGGCAAAGGGGGTGGGGTCAGGGGCAGAGTCAAAGGGGCGAGGGGCAAAATGAGGTTTTGCCCTCTCCACCCCCGTTCTGTCAGCCTGCTTTCCCCGGGACCACTCTATCCCCAGCCTCCATAGTATACATGGACAGGGCAAAGGGGGTGGGGTCAGGGGCAGAGTCAAAGGGGCGAGGGGCAAAATGAGGTTTTGCCTAGGGTGTCAAAAATCCTTGCACCGGCCCTGTATATGTGCTTTGTTCAGCTTTCATGAGTGAGGTTTACAATCACTTTAAGGCCACTAAAGGCCACCTCCATCTCTTCTGACTGAAGACCACTGAAGGCCACCTCCACCTCTTCTTACTGAGGACCACTGAAGGCCACCTCCACCTCTTCTTACTGAGGACCACTGAAGGCCACCTCCACCTCTTCTTACTGAGGACCACTGAAGGCAATCGCCACCTCTTCTTACTGAGGACCACTGAAGGCCACCTCCACCTCTTCTTACTGAGGACCACTGAAGACAATCGCCACCTCTTCTTACTGAGGACCACTGAAAGCCACCTTCACCTCTTCTTACTGAGGACCACTGAAGGCCACCTCCACCTCTTCTTACTGAGGACCACTGAAGGCAATCGCCACCTCTTCTTACTGAGGACCACTGAAAGCCACCTTCATCTCTTCTTTCTGAAGACTACTGAAAGCCACCTTCACCTCTTCTTTCTGAAGACCACTGAAGGCCACCTCCACCTCTTCTTACTGAGGACCACTGAAGGCAATCGCCACCTCTTCTTACTGAGGACCACTGAAGGCCACCTCCACCTCTTCTTACTGAGGACCACTGAAGACAATCGCCACCTCTTCTTACTGAGGACCACTGAAAGCCACCTTCACCTCTTCTTACTGAGGACCACTGAAGGCCACCTCCACCTCTTCTTACTGAGGACCACTGAAGGCAATCGCCACCTCTTCTTACTGAGGACCACTGAAAGCCACCTTCATCTCTTCTTTCTGAAGACTACTGAAAGCCACCTTCACCTCTTCTTTCTGAAGACCACTGAAGGCCACCTCCACCTCTTCTTACTGAGGACCACTGAAGGCAATCGCCACCTCTTCTTACTGAGGACCACTGAAGGCCACCTCCACCTCTTCTTACTGAGGACCACTGAAAGCCACCTTCACCTCTTCTTTCTGAAGACCTATTCCCCCTTCCCGGCCCTGAATGACAACAGTCCATTAGCAGGAACAACAGTGTCATCCAGATGGGCCTATTTCACATCCCTGCCAGGCTATAATCTCAGCACACCAGCACTGCAAAGGAAAAAAAAACACTATTGTCACAATTACACTACTCCCACCACCACATATAAAGAATTCCATTAAAGAAAAATCATCGGAATCCTGTAAACCTCGCAATTGAAATCATAATTCTGCCAGGTTGCTCGGCAACATCCCTTCTGCAATAATTTCCCTCTGATGTAATAAGACAACTTGGCACGTCGTCAGTGAATATTCCCCCTGTGTGTCGAAGCCCTTCTTCTCAGGCGCCCATTTCCCTCAGATCTCGTTCAATCAAAAGAGACTTTGGGCAGCCAGATGCAGAAAGAAGATAAATGAACGCAGAGAATACAATGTATCCAAATTCAACACCCTCTGAAGCATTATCTTGTCTAAGTGGAACCTACAGGTCCTTCAAGATGAAGGCAATTTCCAGCATGGCGGTGGCCGGAGAGGAAGATGAGCTAGAGCAGGGTTTCTCCACCAGGGTTCCATTGAACCCTAGGGCTCCTTCAGACGTTGCTAGGGGTTCCTTAAGCAATGAGCAATTTCTGCCTCTCAGATAAGTTCCCCTTGACACCATTGATCTCTTTAACTATCTGTAAGGGGGTAATACTTCCCAATGACCACACCATGGGTTGTAGATATAGTCATTTTTAGCAGGGGTTCCCTAAAACCGGAAAGACATTTCAAGGGTACCTCTGTGCTGAAAAGGTTGAGAATGGCTGGTCTAGAGGTTGATCTCTGCCTAGAAGACTAAGGCCATCCAGTGGTGGAAAAGAAGTGCTGCAAGGGAACAGCTCTGTACTGAAGTTGAGTATTGCAGCACCAGCAGCATTTTCTTTTATATTTTAATGGGCTATTCATAATTTTTTTTTCTTTGTTTTTATATTTGGCTGGGGCTCTTCTTTAAAAAAAAAATAACATGTATCCCGCGATTTTTTTATGGACTGCTTATACAGAAGTCTGATGAAAAAAAGGAAAAAGAAGCTGTTTTGTAAATAAGGGAGTTAAAAAAAGATAAAAAAGAGGACAATGTCTCCTGCATCTTCGACACTTCAGGAGGAACGTCTCCCCTGGGAACACTGTTTCAAGATTCGCAACTGCTCGACTAAAAGCTTCACTCATTAAACAGCCACTACATATCACAACAAGCGTGGCGTTCCCTGACTGACAGGTGGCCATTGTAGAGAAGCTTCCCCGTACGGTGCGCTCCGCGCATAAACATATGCAATTGCAGGATCTGCAGATTGCTCAGATTTCCCAAACATTATGAGGCCACGGCACAACCATCGCTTTGCGGGCCCCAACCGCTGCAACGCGCTACAGCGGCGATTCATTCACAATGGCGTGTAAAGCTGAAACCCAGGCTCATGTATTTAATAAGAACTCCTTGATGCCATTAGGTATTTTTGTATTATCTAAAAAGACAGCTAGCAGAACTACCATATACCCGTTTCTATATTAGCTCCCTGCCGTCCTCTACAGAGCAGCACTCAAGCTGGGAGAGGAAGGAACTCAGTATCAGCAAATCAGGTATTGAAGTACGCAGTGCTGTCAGTCTAACACTGGGGGGTATGCTTACAGGAGGGACTTCAACCATGCACTGTTGTTCTTTTACTGTCTACTAAGCAGACTCAGGACAGGGAGGTGAAAACAGTGTGCCCCTTAACTGTAATATGCAGGGCAGCAAAAGTGGCTGAACAAAATCAACTATATTTTGACAGGTAAAAAATGGTCACATTTTTTTCAACTTTGTCATTAATGGTGTGGCTGGAGTTAAGCTTTAACGGTCTCTGCTGGTGAGATCTCTGCATTTTATTACGCTGGATTACATGTGATAAATAATCAATCCACCCAAAACTGATATTTCAATATGTGGCAGAAATACCTTATTGGTGAGATCTGTGTGTTGAGTTCCCGGGTCTGTACACCTGCTGTGCCCATTATGAGGGGTTCCCACCATCCCTGTGCTGAGTTCCCGGGTCTGTACACCTGCTGTGCCCATTATGAGGGGTCCCCACCATCCCTGTGCTGAGTTCCCGGGTCTGTACACCTGCTGTGCCCATTATGAGGGGTTTCTACCATCCCTGTGCTGAGTTCCTGGGTCTGTATACCTGCTGTGTCCATTATGAGGGGTTCCCACCATCCCTGTACTGAGCTCCTGGGTCTGTACGCCTGCTGTGCCCATTATGAGGGGTTCCCACCATCCCTGCACTGAGCTCCTGGGTCTGTACGCCTGCTGTGCCCATTATGAGGGGTTCCCACCATCCCTGTGCTGAATTCCCGGGTATTTACACCATAGTGGAAAATCTGATGAACCTACCTTATCCTTCGGGAAGTGACTTTACAGCTGCCCCCGGGTGGTTTCGGCTCCCCCTGGAGGTTAGGACAGCAAGTTACATCACCAAGGGGTTTGAAAGTCCCAGTGACAGTTGCAATCTCACTGCCAACGGATCAGTAAAGCAGCTTACACACTGACAGATTAATTGCCAAATTAGTAATAATCAGTACAATCATTTCTCTGCAGCTCACATAAAACAAAAAAAAAGAAAAAAAAACAAGTAAAAAAAAAAAAAAGCTGCTTTAAAGTTTACAGCTATCACATAATTAACCACAAGGATAAATATAAAGCTTATACAGATCTATAGAGATTATAACCTCAGCTCCCCCCCCCCCCAATCCATTAGCTTACAGATCACACACCCCCATTATGAGAAATACATAAGGGAACTAAAAAGAAATGGAGCCGGTTTAAAAAAAAAAAAAAAAAACATAAAAAAAAAATAATAATAAGACAGAAAAGGAAAACATGTTTTTGGTCTAATATCTTTTAACTGAAAGTCAAACCGCCTGCAGATAATTAATTTACACATCAGATTGACTCATCTTTCCTGCCAATTTGGGTCTCGTTGTTTTAATTTCGTAACAAGCTAATAATGGGATTTAAACTTCAAAAATAAGTCCCGTTGTGACCAATTTATACAATTAAATAAACCGCGTTTCCGTCAAACGGGCTGGCGCCGTACAAGAATGAACTTCGGCGGAGATGCAAGGGTATCATTCAAAGGGTTCGGGCGGCATCCGGCGTGTTACGGTGCGGCAGGAAAAAAATTGCACTGGTGTATTGGTAGCAATTTAAAGCAAGTAGAGGCCTGGGACTCGTTATTATCTGGAAAGCTGCGCCGGAGAAAGCTCCAAAAATACGGAAAATCAAAAAAGTAAATTGTTAAGGCTTAGCCTGTGATGAGGCCGCACATCGACCGGAGCGCTAAGCATTTCCCTTACAGCCCATATGATAGCCGGATCTAAATCATTACAGAAATGGCAATATAATATAATATAATATATATTACATTCTAATTATACTGGATATATATATATATGGTAGATAGACAGATAGATAGATAGATAGATAGATAGATAGATAGATAGATAGATAGATAGATAGATACATAGATAGATAATCTATAGCAGAAATCACACGGAGAGTAGGAGGACATACACACGGCAGACCCCCCTATACAGTACGGGTTTGCATGTCTAACATGTTTCAGCCACTGTGGACTGAATGGGAGGGTTTGGGCAACTAATAGGAGGAGAGGACCTCAGGGGTGTGGCAAAGGTCTGTTTGAGCAGACAGGAGTCTGAACAGCTGCAAAGAATTCATTGAATATCAGGAATAAGAAATGCAGATTTACTCAAATATTGTTTTCTATATTTCCTTTCCCTCCCACTCTTTGAGGTTCTCTGGTTCTCTCACTCATTCTCCTTTTTCAGTGTATCCCTTTGCATTCTATAACCTCCTCTCCCCTCATCCTATCACCCCCCCCCCTTTCCTCCCTCCCTCCCTCCTCTCCCTTCCTTCTCCTTTCCCTTCCACACCCTCCTCTTCCTCCCCTTTCTCCTCTACACCTCCTTTCCCCCTTCTTTCTCCCACCTCTCCCTTTTCCCTCTCCTATCTCCTTATCCTCCTTTTCCTCTCTCTGCCTTCTCCTCCCCTCCTTCCTCTCTCTCCACTACCTCCCCGCTCATCTCCCTCCTCCCTCTTTCCTTTCGCTCTCCTCTCTCTACCTTCTCCTCCCCTCCTCCCTCTCTCCTTTCTCCTCCCCTCTCCCTTCTTCCTCCCTCCACTCCACTACCTACCCTCTCATCTCCCTCCTCCCTCTCTCCTTTCCCATTTCCCTCCCGTACCTCCTTATTCTCCCTCTCTCCTTTCTCCTCCCCTCTCCCTCCCTCCTCTCTCTCCACTACTCTCCCTCTCTCCCTTCACTCTCCACTCTCTACTTTCTGCCCTCCTCCCTTTCTCCTCTCCCTCCTCACCCCCCTCCTCTCCCTCCTCCGCCTCTTTTCTCCCTCTCTCCACTCTATTACCCATTTATTTCTCCTTGCCCTCCTCTCTCTTCCACCCATCCCCTTTCTCTACTCCATCTCTCCCCCTGCTCCTTCCTCCCTCCCTCTCATCCTCCCCATCCACTCTGCTATTATTTACTCCCTCTCTCTCCTCCTCTCTATTCTCCACTCTCTTCTCCTCTCACACTCTCTCTATCACCTTCTTTTTCCCCTATCTTTCTCCTTCAATCCCTTTCTCTCTTTTCCATTTATCACGCCATTACACCTTTTTTAATATCCCCTTTCTCCTCCTCACTTATCCTATTTCCTTCTTCCTCACCCCACCCCCATTATTTTACCTATCCACTGTGCTCATCTCTCTTCTTGTTTCTTCTTCTCTCCTTCTTTCCCCCTCATCTCTTTCTTCCCTCCATCATCCCTCCACTCAACTTCTTTCTTCCTTTGGTTCTGGGGACTACTACTGATTGTTTTTCTCCTGATTTAATATTAGCTTTCTTTCTCTCTCTTTTTATATTTATAAATTATTATTATATTATATATTTCTTTCTTTTTATATTTCTTTCTTTATTTCTTTTTATATTTCTTTCTTTCTTTTTCTTTTTATATTTCTTTCTTTCTTTTTATATTTCTTTCTTTCTTTTATATCTCTTTTTCTTTCTTTATTTCTCTCTCTCTCTCTTTATATTTATTTCTTATTTTTTCTTTCTCTCTCTCTCTCTCTTTTTATATTTCTTTCTTTCTTTCTCTCTTTCTTTTCATCTTTCGTTCTTTCTCTCTCTCTTTCTTTTTATATTTCTTTCTTTCTCTCTCTCTTTATATTTCTTTCTTACTTTTTCTTTCTCTCTCTTTCTTTTTATATTTCTTTCTTTCTCGCTCTCTCTCTTTCTTTTTATATTTCTTTCTTTCTTTCTCTCTCTCTTTCTTTTTATATTTCATTCTTTCTTTCTCTCTTTCTTTATTTCTCTCTCTCTCCCTTTATATTTATTTCTTATTTTTTCTTTCTCTCTCTCTCTTTCTTTTCATCTTTCTTTCTTTCTCTCTTTCTTTTTATATTTCTTTCTCTCTCTCTCTCTCTCTTTATATTTCTTTCTTTCTTTCTCTCTTTCTTTTCATCTTTCTTTCTTTCTCTCTCTCTCTTTCTTTTTATATTTCTTTCTTTCTTTCTCTTTTCATGTACCTTTCTTTCTTTCTTTCTTTTTCTTTCCTTCTCCCTCTCTCTCTCTCATATTACAAAGTAACAACCCCCAGCACACACACGGAGGAAGTGTGCTCAGCCCCCAGTAATAGAAATATGAATGTTTGGTCGGTGAGCTGACGCTTCCTAATCCTGCACATAACTCTGAGTGCGGAGATCCGGGTTCTCCCCTCCGCGGGATGACAGGCGGAATAATGACAGATATTTTATGAATCGCTCCCCTTAACCAGCTCTGTGTATGTCACCTACAATGAGTTATTTGTTCTTCACCACCAGGCCTGCAATTAGCATTACCATTCCAGGATTGCGGTATGCGGGAATAATGTGTCTCTAATTACAAATTAGGTGTTTCTTTGTTTCTTCCATTCTGTAATTCCGCTTGTCACGAAGGAAGACAGACACGCTGAGTCACCCAATGTTCAATAACTGAGATATGAAAGTGCGCCCATGCCGGTTATCAGTCTCCGGGTCCCAGCATGGTGGACTGATTTTTGTATTTGTGGACGCCCTGCAACCTGAGATGCGCTGATATTCAAATAGCAACCAGCTCCCGATGCTCAGGGCTCCTGGGGTGCTTTGCAAGTCATATCTATGCCATCTTTATTCAGGCATCACCCAGGCTCACCATCTACTTCCAGGACTGAGATCCCAGCTCAGAGATGGCACTATCATGTAAATCCCAGTGCCTGTGCAGTCCTTGGCATTGTTCACAAATGTCTGACACAGATCAGCCCCTGCTGCAGCCTCTCACTTGCTACAAAGTTTATTTTACTTAAAGTGTTACTAAACCCACAACAGTAAAATCAGAGTGTATATGAAGTAAAGCATGGA
>BLSH010085622.1:176219-203868 GCA_018402905.1 Glandirana rugosa | reverse complement strand
TCTATCTATTTATTATCTATCTCTATATCTATCTATCTATCTATCTATCTATCTATCTATCTATCTATCTATCTATCTATCTGCCTTTTCATTTATAAATCCTTGCTGTTCCATATTTCCATGAGGGGATCCCAGTTATGGGGTCTCCCTCCAGTCTCTATCTTATTTCTAGAAAAGTACTGATAGCAACCATGCTAAAAAAGAGCAGCAAAAATAAATAAAAAATAAATAAAATGTCTATGTATGGTTCTTTTGAGCATTTCTGTAGTGATTTTTGCCGTGCTCCCTGCGTTTTTTTACCATGATTTTACTGCAATTTTGCAGCGATTATATTATTATATTATATAACACATTCAGATGTGGCTTTTCAAATGCGCCTTAATCAATCAGACGATCACTCACACAATTAGGTACCATCCATATATAATCTAGCACCTCTTGTGCATGCAACCAGTAATTGAAACCTGGCAGGGGTTCCAACCCTTCCCTGGCCTAAAACAAAAAAAAAAAAAAAAAAAAAAAAAAAAAAAAAAGCTGGCTATTAATAGACTTTATTTATATATTTATTTATTTATTTTTTGTTTGCAACTGCCCTGATATAATGATCATTCACACAACTGGGTACCAACCATAGATAATCTAGCATCTCTTATGTAACTTGGCAGGGGTTCCAACCCTTTCCTAGACTGTTTGAAATAAAAAAAAATTATTAATACACTTTAATTATAAATAGATGTTTAAAATGTTCAAAAAATAAAAATACTGCTAGAAATATTTTTGTTTAATAAACATGTGAGATAATGTATATATATATATATATATATATGTTTTTTTCCGCAACTGCCCTAACACATTCAGATGTGGCTTTCCAAATGTACCATTTTGCAAAAGTAATAATAATCCCGATTAATCAATAAGACGATCATTCACACAACCAGGTAACAACCATATATAATCTAGCACCTCTTATGCATGCAGCCAGCAATTGAAACCAGGCAGGGGTTCCAACCCTTTCCTGGCTTAAAACTAGAAAACGTTTGCTAGTAATACACTTTATTTATATACTGTATATATATATATATTTATTTTTTTCCGCAACTGCCCTAACACATTCAGATGCGCCATTTCACAAAAGTAATAATAATTCAACCTGACCATTCAAACAACTAGGTACCAACCATAGATAATCTAACGCCTCCCCTTCCCTGGCCTATTTAAAAAAAAAAAAAAAAAAAAAAAAAAAGTTGGCTATTAGTGCACTTTAATTATAAATAGATGTTTAAGTTAAAATGTTTGAAAAATTAAAAATACTGCTAGAAATATATTTTGTTACATCAACGTATAATATCATTGAGATATATATATATATACTGTATACTTCTAGAAATATATTCTCGTTACATCAACCTATAATATAATATATATATATATATATATATATATATATATATATATATATATATATATATTATCTATCTCTACATATATATCTATATGGGTAGACAGATAGATAGATACAAAAAAAAATAAATAAATATATATATATATATATATATATATATATACTGTATATATTTATATAGATAGATAAATAGATATAAACTTTTTTTTTCTTTTTTTTTAATTTTCCCCTTTCACCAACTGACGCCGTCTCTGCCCTAACACCTTCAGATGTGGCTTTTCAAATGCACCATTTCGCAAAAAGTAATAAATGTTTACAGACAAAATGACACAGTATGTAAACTATATAATTATTCCACACAGTATTAAAAAAATGCATCTCCGCCCCAAAACCAGGATTTCATCATTTCAGCTTATGATTCCACTCTGCCACATGAAAATATCAGATTTGTGTGGCGTTGACATCTAAATAACCTGATGCAAACGGCAGTGATGTTCACCAACCTGCAGAAACCAATTAGCCGTAATTAGCTTTCCCCAGCTGGATGCTGATTGGTTGCTCTGTGTTACTATGTAACTATCGTGGTTTCCTGATCTACTACCAAAACTTTTATTTTTCATACAGGTATATCTTAAAGGAAACCAGAGGAAATGTGTAAGCCTGCATTCACATAGGGGCGACCCGACTTCGGCGCGACTTCGCTAGGCGATTTCAGCGCGACTTCAAGGACCTCAGGCGACTTTACAACACGACTTTTGCCAGGCAACTTTGCCTTGACCAATCAGAGAAGGGAGGGAGGGAGCTGCCTAAAAATTAATTCTATTCTTTTAACTGTAAAGTCACTTCCATGTAGATGGGGATCCGACTTGGAGGCGACTTCTATTGAATCCTATGGGCACAAGTCGGATAGAAGTCGCCTAGAAGTAGTACAGGAACCTTTTCAGAAGTCGCCTTGAAGTCAGAGCGACTTCAGTCGTGTATATTAAGACGACTCCCATTCATTTCAATGGGATTTTAAATGTCAAGCGACTTGAGGCAACTCAAGTCGGATCGCAAGTCGCCCCTGTGTGAATGGGCACTTAGGCTTCCATTACTCAGAGCAAGATTGCAAGTAAAGCCTTCTGACTCTCCACCGCCACACTGGCTGCATGCTTGCTGCAACTAAGTAACTCAGAAGTAATGAACAAAGGAAGGAAGCAATGGCGGCCTCTCAACAATAGCGAATTTACAGCTGGCTATCAAACAATGAAGCATGCCTACAAAAAAAGAAACATAAATCTTTGTTTCTTCACCATCCGAATACAAATATGATAAGTAGCAATCCAAGAAATCTTAAATCTTAGGCGTATAAACAATGCATTTCGATATTCGACATTCAAATGTTTCTGAAACTTCCCACCTAAGAGCATTTTAAAATGCACCATCAAATACTATAAAGAGCAAATGCCAAATAAAAAGTTGACCAACCATGAGATTTCCTCAAGTGATCATTGAAGACCATTGCCTGCTGATCTAGCCTCCAAGAAAACGCACCAATCAGAAAGCATTTGGCTTTTTTTTGGGTACACAAAGCTGCGAACAACAACACATAGCTAGTAGAAGAGAAGGTTATTGGTCGGTCTACTCACCTCCGGAAGGGGCATCCCATTGATGATGAGGTCGGGTTGTGGTGGGCTCTGGTTGGTGAAGGTGTGATGGTAGACGTGGTTGGACCCTGCGTTCCTGGTGTTCTGGTTTTCCACATTAAGGAAAGTGCTGTCCGTGCGGCGGCATCCGAGAGGAAGCGTCTGCTGGTGGTAGTCAAAATAATTTAGCGATGAGGTAAGGGAGGAGCAGCTCACCACATTCATCTTGTCTGTCTCCTCAACGTCGCGAGGCACCAGGCGGATGTCGTTCTTGCTGATCTTCTTCTTCTTGTTGGACTTCTTCTGGTGTCCGTAAGAGTATTCGGCTATCCTGCAAGACAACATTAATAAGGTGCAAAGACGTGCACAGTTTATAAAGGCCCAACATAAAAACGACAACATCAACTACAACCAAACACCAATGCAAAAAGAAAATAAAAATAAAAAAAATAATAACAAAAAGCAACAACACAAGAACATAGAGCAAAACTATATAAAAAAAAAAAAACTACAGAGAAATAAAGTTTGATGCAACATGACATTCAATTAAAAAAAAAAAAATACAAAAAAGAAATAGCACAACTAATAAAGTGCAAAATTATGAAAAAATTACCAAAGTAAATCAACAACATATACTCTAACACGCAGACTGATTAATGGACAGACTGAAGTTTATCGGAGATATCTTGGATATTTTCGAAACTCAACAGTCAACGAAAAAAAAAAATACTATGGGGAAGTGTGATATTTCAGAGTTATAAATGCCTTTCTTCTTTCTCTTTACCGCTAATTATGATGATTTGAAGTGAACCCATTATTTTCTACATATTAATTGGAAGAACCAAGGGTTAATTGGTCTCTGAACAGTACAAAGCTACAAGAAATTTCGCTCTTAAATTTTGTTGACATGCAGTCTTGTTCTGGCGAAAGTTATGACATTAAATGTTTGCATCTGTATTAATTATGATTTTTCATCTGCGTGCAGAACATCCTATTTCGCTTCCCACGTTTACTCCTTATATTATTCTCTGTTAATTGGCGTTTATTGTGCACCATTAGAAACTGCATGCTGGTCCTAATGAAGGGCTTATAACAGACAAAGGCAACCTTCAACTCTGGTTGATGTTGAACCAAAGCTCCATTGGGCGGCTGATAACCTTTTACCCCATATCCCAATTTTCATCTGTATACTGAACATTACATTTCGCTTACCGCGTTGACTTCTTATATTATTCCGTGTTAATTGGCATCTATTACACATTTATAGATGCTGTATGCTGGCTCTAATGACGGGTGTATAACAGAAAAAGGCAGCCTTCAACTCAAATCATTTTGAGTAGATTGATACCAAAGCTAAAGATTGGGTGGTTTCTACCTTTTGCCCCCCGGTTCCTCAAACCTCCTCAACATACAGGACATCCTATTTCACTTTCTACCTTGACTTCTTATATTTTTTAATTGGTGTTTATTGCCCATGTTTAGAAACTTGCAATATGTTACCCATGGTAGCCTGTGTGTCATTGCCACATCCCAAGTCAATCAGAAAAGTTGAAAACCTCAAAAGGAAAGGGATTTTTAGGGCAAATGAATAAAGCTGAGATTTGTATATTTTTCAATAACATTACAAAAATGTATTCCTTACAAAAGATTAAAAAGTTACAAACATCTTAGAAAAAGTCTCTACAGTTGCATAGAGTATCAAAGTACTTAATTAGACCACATAGATGAGGTCGGAAAATGGTATTCCCCATAGATCATTTTGACCATCAATGACTGTAGGTAGTATCAGTCTGTGGGGACATCCTGGTCCTTTCCTTTTGAGGTTTTCAACCTTTCTGTTTAGAAACTTGCTGGATATAATGAAGAGCTTATGACAGACATAGGCAACCTTCAATTCCTTGGTCGAATTTGGCCAGTGACCTGTGTAGATTTAAATCAAAACTCTGTATTGGGTGGTTAATATGTTTTGCCCCCAATCCCCCTAATTTTGTCTACATACAGAACATCCTATTTTGCTTTCCACTTTGAGTTCTTATATTTTTTTGTAAATTTGCGTTTATTGTACATATTTAGAAACTTCATGCTGAAGAGCTTATGACAGACAAAGGCAACCTTCAACTCATTGGTCGAGTTTGGCCAATAAGCTGTATAGAGTTAAACCAAAGCTCTGCATTGGGTGGTTAATACGTTTTGCCCCCAATCCCTCAAATTTCACCTACATACAGAACATCCTATTTTGCTTTCTACCTTGTCTTCTTATATTTTTTGTTAATTGATGTTTATTGTACATATTTAGAAACTTCGTGCTGAAGAGCTTATGGCAGAAAAAAAAGGGCAACCTTCAACTCATTGGTTGAATTTGGCCAATAACCTATATAGATTTAAACCAAAGCTCTGCATTGGGTGGTTGATTCGTTTTGCCCCCATTTCTTCAAATGTTTGCTTCCCACACTGAGTCCTTATTTTATTCTATATGGAGGGGCTTATAACAGACAAGGGGGAAGACCTTCAACTCTTTGGTCAAATTGACCATTTTTTTGGTAGAGTTAAACCAAAACTCTACATTGGGTGGTTGATATGTTTTGCCCCCAGTCCCCCATATTTTCATGCACACAGAACATCCTATTTTGCTTCCCATGTTGACTCCTTATACTTTTCTTTATGAAGGGGCTCATATCGGTTATAGGCAACATTTCAGTAAAATTTGGCCAATAACCTGTACAGAGTTAAACCAAGGCTCTGCATTGGGTGTTTGATATGTTTGTCCCCCATTTCCTCAAATGTTTGCTTCCCACATTGAGTCCTTATTTTATTCTATATGGAGGAGCTGATAACAGGCAAAGGAGAAGACCTTCAACTCTTTGGTCAAATTTGACAATTTTTTTTGTAGAGTTAAACCAAAACTCTACATTGCGTGGTCGATATGTTTTTTCCCCCAATCCCCCATATTTTCATGCATACAGAACATCCTATTTCTCTTCCCATGTTGACTCCTTATATTATTCTATATGAAGGGGCTTATATCGATGCAACCTTTAACCTTTTGGTCGAATTTGGCCAATAACCTTTGTAGAGTTAAACCAAAGCTCTGCATTGGGTGGTTGATACGTTTTGCCTCCAATCCCTCAAATTTCAGCTGCACACTTAAGATCCTATTTTTCTTCCTACGTTGAAAACATATTTTATTCTAGATAGAGGGGCTTATAACAGACAAAGGAGACCTTCCACTCTTTGGTCAAATTTGGCCGATATCTTGTGTTGAGTTAAACCAAAGATCTGCATTGGGTGATACATTTGCCTTAACCCCTTAATTTTTATCTGCATACAGAACATTCTATTTTGTTCCCTACGTTGACTCCTTATGTTATTATTTTATAATGAATGGCTTGGATCATATAAAAGTCAAATCTTTGGTCAAATTTGGACAAAAACTTTCTAGAGTTAAACCAAAGCTCTGCATTGGGTGGTTGATACATTTGCCTTAATCCTTAATTTTTATCTCCATACAGAACATTCTATTTTGTTCCCTACGTTGACTCCTTATGTTATTATTTTATAATGAATGGCTTGTATCATATAAAAGTCAAATATTTGGTAAAATTTGGACAAAAACTTTCTAGAGTTAAACCAAAGCTCTGCTTTGAGTAGTTGATGCATTTCTGCAGCTAGTTTTGTAGAGGTAAACCAAATCTCTACATTGGGTGGTTGATATGTTTTGCCCCAAATCCCCCATATTATATCTGCATACAGAATATCCTATTTTGCTTCTAATGTTGACTCCTTATATTATTCTGTATGAAGGGGCTTATCGGATAAAGGCAGCCATCAACTCCTTAGTCAAATTTGGCCAATGACTTTGTAGAGATAAAGCAAAGCTCTGCATTGAGTGGTTGATGCATTTTGCCCCCTAATTCCCCAAACTTCATCTGCACACAGAGAATCGTATTTAACTCCCCACATTGACTTCTTATATTATTTTGTAATAAATGGTATGTATTGTATGGAAACTTCATCTTGGCTCTATTGAAGGGCTTATAATAGACAGAGGCAACCTTCAACTCTTTGGTCAAATTTGGCAAGTATCTTGTGCAGAGTTAAACCAAAGCTCTGTAATGGGTGGTTAATATGTTTCGCCCCCAATCTCGTGCAGTGTAGCTCCCAGAATGCTGTGTGGTACAGGTTTGGTAATCTCTTTCATCCACCATAGATCAAATGTCCTACTATAATTGTTTGTTGTTTTCAAATACCCAATTAGACCGTGTTTGAACTTGACTTGGTGGTTAGGAAGAAACACAAGCTGGCAGGCAGGTATAGAATCATAGCTTTTTAAGTAAAACCTATGGGTACCTCTGATGCTTCTGGGCAGAGTTTCCAAAAAAACCTTAAAGGATATCCAAACCCCACAACAAATATGTAACATATTGAAGATTACTAGTCCTTAGATGTGGTGGCTCCATGAGTTATCTTTTTTCAGACTAAATACATTTTTAGCAAGTAAAAAAAAATACCTGTTGATCTGGCCATAAATGCAAGTGTCCTTGTCCTGTGAGCTGAAAAGACAGCATAAATGGTAATTTCTTGTAAGCTACTAGTCCCATCAATTCACCATGTAATGGAGACAAACAATGGCAGACATGTTTGAAGTATAGTCTTTGAGACAACCTTGGCTCCTTCTACAGACACCATGAGGAAGTGAGTGTAGACACAAAGGGATTGGAGGTGTGAAATAAAGGAGCCGGAAGAAAGACAACTAATGAAACCACCTCTTCTATGATGCAATATATTATATTTTTGTTTTTGGGTTTAGATACCCTTTTGAAGTTGTCTACTTGAAAGGGGGCCATCTAATATTTCACGAGGCTTGGTGGCCACTTCCTACTACACACAAGCTTGATGGATTGCTAAAATAGAAGCCAATCTAAACAAATGATTTGGTACCCCATTAGCATTATTAAATGTATATATAGTGGGTTACTAGTAGGGTGTGGTAAGACAAATGTCTTGAGTGTATATATATATATATACACCTGTGTGCATTATGGAGGGTGATTTTTTTTTTTTATCTTCTTCTTTCTCTCCACCACTCCCTCATTGGTCTTAATGTAGTTATAATAATGTGATGATAATGTAATTATGTTTTCTGTAATATATTATTTTTTTCCTACGCTTATGATTACATTTATATAGCCATATCGCTTTCGCAAATGGGTGTGGATCCTGAGGAAATGTAAAGATCGAAACGCGTTCCTGTAACAAATGTGGATATGTCTGGCAATGTTTCACCACATCTCGATGGCACAGTCTATGTCACAGATGTTGATATGGCTGGCAATGTGGTGCAGTGCTTATATTTTATTAGTGTTTTTTTTTTTTTTAATCTTTGTAATAAAGAGCTTGAATTCTAGTGGTATTGTGGTTTTGTCTCTATTTTGGCACAATGAAAGTCCAATTTCATGCTATTCCTACCCCATATAGGGGTTTTATAAGGAAAATAATTATCTTGATTTCAATAGGGATGGTGCCTTCAACTTCATCCACATATTAGAATGGCCATTGCGAATATCCAGACGTTGGTCCCACCATACGGTGGGCCACTTTCAGGGCGTGGTAGGACCAATGTCTGGAATATATAGGATTAAATATGTATATATAAATATATAAGACCACTGAGTATATCCAGACGTTGGTCCTACCATACAGTGGGACTCTTAGAGGGTGTGGTAGGACCAATGTCTGAAATATATATATTGATTTGACCATATAGTGGGCCACTTACATGGTGTGGTAGGACCAATGTCTGGAATATATAGGATTAAATATACGTCACCACTGAGTATATCCAGACGTTGGTCCTACCATACAGTGGGTCACCTCCAGGGTGTGGTAGGACCAATGTCTGCACTATATATATATATATATATATATATATATATATATATATATTGATTTAACCATACAATGGGCCACTTGCAGGGTGTGGTAGGACCAAAGTCTGGAATACATAAGGTTAAATATATACACATATATATATATATATATATATATATAAAACCACTGAGTATGTTCAGATTTTGGTCTTACCAAACAGTGGGCCACTTGCAGGGTGTGGTAGGACTGATGTCTGAAATATACAGCATCTCACAAAAGTGAGTACACCCGTCACATTTATGTACATTTTTTTTCTATCTTTTCATGTGACAACACTGAAGAAATGACACTTTGCTACAATGTAAAGTAGTGAGTGTACAGCTTGTATAACAGTGTAAATTTGCTGTCCCCTCAAAATACAAAAGTGAGTACGCCCCTAAGTGAAAATGTCCAAATTGGGCCCAAAGTGTCAATATTTTGTGTGGCCACCATTATTTTCCAGCACTGCCTTAACCCTCTTGGGCATGGAATTCACCAGAGCTTCATAGGTTGCCACTGGAGTTCTCTTCCACTCCACCCTGATGACATCACGGAGGTGGTGGATGTTAGAGACCTTGTGCTCCTCCACCTTCCATTTGAGGATGCCCCACAGATGCTCAATAGGGTTTAGGTCTGGAGACATGCTTGGCCAGTCCATCACCTTTACCTTCAGTTTCTTTAGCAAGGCATTGGTCGTCTTGGAGGTGTGTTTGGCATTCATGGTTCCCTCAATGAACTGTAGCTCCCCAGTGCACTCATGCAGCCCCAGACCATGACACTCCCACCACCATGCTTGACTGTAGACAAGACGCACTTGTCTTTGTACTCCTCACCTGGTTGTCGCCACACACGCTTGACACCATCTGAACCAAATAAGTTTATCTTGGTCTCATCAGACCACAGGACATGGTTCCAGTAATCCATGTCCTTAGTCTGTTTGTTGTCAGCAATCTGTTTGAGGGATTTGTGTGCGGCGTATGGTCTGAGCACTGATAGGCTGACCCCCCACCCCTTCAACCTCTGCAGCAATGCTGGCAGCACTCATACGTCTATTTCCCAAAGACAACCTCTGGATATGACGCTGAGCACGTGCACTCAACTTCTTTGGTCAACCATGTTGTCACATGAAAAGATAGAATAAGATATTTACAAAAAAATGTGAGGGGTGTACTCCCTTTTGTGAGATACTGTATATATATATATATATATATATATATATATATATATATATATATTGATTTGACCATACAATGTGCCACTTGCAGTGTGTTGTAAGACCAATATCTGAAAAATATATATATCAATTTGATTTTGACCATACAGTAGGCCATCCGCAGGGTGTGGTAGGACGAATGTCTGGAATATACAGGATTAAATATATATATGTGACCACTGAGTATGTCCAGAGGTTGGTCCTACCATACAATGGGCTACTTGCAGGGTGTGGTAGGACCAATGCCTGGAATATACAAGATTAAATATATATATGTGATCACTGAGTATATCCAGAAGTTGGTCCTACCATACAATGGGCTACTTGCAGGGTGTGGTAGGACTGATGTCTGAAATATATAAATATATATTGATTTAACCATATAATGGGCCACTTACAGTGCGTGGTAGGACCAATATCTGGAAAAAATAAATATTGATTTGATTTTGACCATACAGTGGGCTATCCGCAGGGTGTGGTAGGACCATTGCCTGGAATATACAGGATTAAATATATATATATATGATCACTGAGTATATCCAGAAGTTGGTCCTACCATGCAATGAGCCACTTACAATGTGTGGTAGGACCAATATCTGAAAAAATATATATATATTGATTTGATTTTGACCACACAGTGGGCCATCCGCAGGGTGCGGTAGGACCAATGCCTGGAATATACAGGATTAAATATATATATGTGACCACTGAGTATATCCAGAAGTTGGTCCTACCATACAATGGACCACTTACAGTGTGTGGTAGGACCAATATCTGAAAAATATAAATATTGATTTGATGTTGACCATACAGTGGGCCATCCGCAGGGTGTGGTAGGACCAATGTCTGGAATATACAGGATTAAATATATATATGTGTGACCACTGAGTATATCCAGAAGTTGGTCCTACCATACAATGGGCTACTTGCAGGGTGCGGTAGGACCAATGCCTGGAATATACAGGATTAAATATATATATGTGTGACCACTGAGTATATCCAGAAGTTGGTCCTACCATACAGCGGGCCATTCGCAGGGTGTGGTAGAACCAACATCTTGTTACACTCAGTGGTCCCAACTCTACAGCTTATTATCACCAACGAGTTGCAAACCGGAGCATTTATAGACTTCTGTCGACTTGCAGAATAAAGAGTTTCAAAGCAACAGTTTAAGTATGACATGCTACTGAGCCATGATTGACAAGTGAAAATTAATCGATGACAGCTCCGCATGGATCGAAAAATAGAGCCCGCCTGCCTTTTACACGTTTCGTCTAAGTAAAAAAAAAAAACGATGGCAGGTTATTGGGAGACCTAACAAAGAACGAGCTCATCTCACCTGACTCTTCTGCTTTTTTTATTCTTTTTTTTAAGCATTCTTTTGTAAAGAGTTACTTGAGAAGCAAACAAAAAAAAACCACAAACTGCTTGCAGAGGGGGAGAAAAAAAAAATACGACATTCTGTACAGTGGCGAGGAATAAGCTCCTATCTTGGAAAAGCCGTTCCCTCATTCCTTTAATAAGATGCTGTACATCCAACATACTATACCATTACTCCAGATTAACTGCAGTGTAGCATCAGTACATTATACCCGTATTACACATCGGGGGCGCATTGTGCTCTATTCGTAGGTGAAATCCAGCTTGTATATGGGGATGCGAGCGTTATATAATTGCTATTTATAAGTCTTGGGGGGGGGATTTTTTTTTTTTTATTCCTTTTTTACTCATTTCTCTGCATACGCAGCGATGATTTCATACGTTAAAAGTAAAAATGAAAAACAGATGCATTGCGCTTGAGATTAAATGGAATTGATCTCATTTACATGTATAATTAAGGACACATCATGTTTTTAATGCGGTAATGGCTTAACCCCCGCTCTGCCAGCTCCGTGGAATTGACGCTTCTTCCAAAAGGCTTCTTTTTTTTTTGGTAACATTTAAAATAACTTAGATACATTGCGATGAAAGGGAAGGAGCACAACAGGTAAAAAGGGGTTGGGGATTTAGGTATCGCTAGGCAAAAAAAAAAAAAAGATATTTGTAGGCTGACGGATTTTACTGACAGATAGAAGGGGTGCATTATCTTTACTGACCAGTGCTGGTTTATAAGGCTCATGAAGTCAAAAGGTGCATTAAGACAGGGATTTAAAGCAACAGGCATGAGCCAAATTGTAGGTCTGGATTTACTGACGTGATTTACAGATTTACTGACTGTTTTTTTTTCCTACACAAAGGGGAGTTGGTTGCTGAAGAATATTCAGCTAATATAATTTGCGGAGCTGTCAGAGTTTTACTGACGTGGTGTTTACCTACTGATGGGTGGTTCACTGGGCAACTGCAGAAATAAGTCCAAAGCAATTTTTATCAATTCCAGTTCTATCGATCTATACCAGAGCTAAGTCGTTGCCCCCCCCCCCATCCCCCACCCCTATCCTCATTAGGCTCAGTCCCTACAGGGTTAATTTGGACATGACATCCCTAGAATGTGACCATAACAATTTTAGAAGCAATTTTTGTCAATTTTATTTCTAGTTATCTATACCAGAGCCAAGATCCCCCCTTCCCCGTTAGGCTCAGTCCCTACAGGTTAAGGAAGGGTTAATTTGGCATCCCTAGAATGGGTCCATAATGATTTTGAAGCTATTTGTTAATTTTATTTCTATTGATCTATACAAGAGCCAAGATTCCCCCTTCCCCGTTAGGCTTGGTCCCTACAGGTGGTGAAGGGTTAATCTGGACACGACAACTTTAGAATGGGTCCATAGGGATTTTGAAGCATTCTTATTTGATCCTGCTATATTCATTCATAACTGAGCCCCCTGTTGAGCTCAGTTCTTGCAGTTAAGGAAGGGTTACTCCAGATATGGCAAGCCTAGAATGGATCCATAAGCATCTTAGAGCAATCCTCATCAATCCCATTATATTCATCTATACTGGGCCCCACTGTTAAGCTCATTCTTTACAGGCAACCCTAGAAAGGGCCCAAAAGGATCTGAAATCCCATTATATTCATCTATAACACAGCCCCTTGTTAAGCTCAGTGCTTTCAGGCAGGGAAGGGTTAATCCAGACATGGCAACCCAAGAATGCATCCTTAAGGAACTCAAAGCCATCTTCATCAATCCCATTATGTTCATCTATAACTGAGCCCCCCTGTTAAACCTAACTGTTACGCTTAAGCAAGGGTTAGTCATGTCATGGCAACCCAAGAATAGGTCCATAAGGATCATAAAGCCACCTTCATCAATCCCATTATATTTATCTATCATGGAGACCCCCCAGTAAAACTTACAGCTAAGGAAGGGTTAATCTGGACATAGCAAACCCTAGATTGAGTCCATAAGGATGCCAAATCCATCTTCACGAATCCCATTATGTTCATCTATAACTGAGCCTTCCCCTGTTAAGGTCAATGTTTACACTCAAGGAAGGATTAATTCGAACAGGGCAACCCAAGAATGGGTCTGTAAGGAATCTTGAAGCCTTCTTCAATGATCCCATTATATGTATCCAGCATGGAGACCCCTAGTTAAACCTACAGCAAAGGAAGGGTTGATCTGGACATGCAACCCTAGAATGGGTCCATAACCATCTCACACCCATCTTCACCCATCCGATTATGTTCATCTATAACTAAGACCCCCCCCCCCCGTCCCATCCCATTAGTTTTACTCATTAATCTTACTGTTTACACTCAAGGAAGGATTAATAATGGGTCCATCACATTATATTTATCTATCATTGAGACCCCCAGTTAAACTGAGTCCTCACAGCTAATGTGAGGTTAATCTGGCCATGGCCACCCTAGAATGGGTTCATAAGGATCTTATAGCCATATTCATCAATCCCATTATGTTCATCTATAACTAACCCCCCCCCCCCCCTTTTAAGTTCAGTGCTTACAATTAAGGAAGGATTAATCTGAGCAACCCAAGAATGGGTCCATAAGATTCCTAAAGCCATTTTCATCAATACCATTATATTTATCTATAATGGAGACCCCCAGTTAAACCGAGTCCTTACAGATAAGGAGGGGTTAATCTGGACATGGCAACCCTAGAATGGGTGTTCATAAGGATCTTAAAGCCACCTTTATCAATCCCATTATATTTATCTATCATTAAGACCCCTAGTACAACTTACAGCCAAGGAAGGCTTAATCGGAACATGTCAACCCAAGAATGGTTCCATAAGGATCCTAAAGCCATCATCATCAATACCATTATATTTATCAATCATGGAGACCCCCAGTAAATCCTACAGCCAAGGAAGGTTTAATCCGAATATGTCAACCCAAAAATGGGTCCATACAGATATTTAAAGCCACCTTCATCGGTCCCATTATGTTCATCTATGAATGAGCACCCCCACCGTTAAGCTCAATGATTACAACTAAGTAGGGGTTAATCTGGACATGGCAACCCAAGAATGGGTACATAAGGATCTTAAAGCCATCTTCATCAATCTCATTATATTTATCTAACATTGAGACCCCCAGGTAAAACCTACAGCCACAGAAGGCTTAATCCCAACATGTCAACCCAAGAATGGGTCCATAAGGATCTTAAAGCCATCTTCATCGACCCTATTATGTTCATCTATGACTGAACCCCCCCCCCGATAAGCTCAATGATTACAACTAAGCAGGGGTTAATCTGGACATGGCAACCTTAAAATGATTACATAGGGATCTTAAAGCCATCTTCAGCAATCACAATATATGTATCTATCATGGAGACCCCAGTAAATCTTACAGCCAACGAAGGCTTAATCCGGACATGTCAACCCAAGAATGGATCCATAAGGATCTTAAAGCCATCTTCATCGATCCCATTATATTCACCTATAACTAAGCCCCCCTGTTAAGCTTGATGATTACAGCAGGGGAAGGGTTCATCTGGACATGGCAACCCAAGAATGGGTCCATAAGGATCTCAAAGCCATCTTCATCAATCCTTTTATATTCATCTATAACTGAGCCCCCCTGTTAAGCTCAATGATTATAGCAGGGGAAGGGTTCATCTGGACATGGCAACCCAAGAATGGGTCCATAAGGATCTCAAAGCCATCTTCATTAATCCCCTTATATCATGTATAACAGCCCCCCCCCCCCCCCGTTAGGCTCAGTGCTTGCTGCCAGGGAAGGGTTAATCCAGACGTGGCATTTCTCCTGTGGAACGCCACTGCCGAAAAACTGACCTAAGTGACGGTAATAAATGAGGACCATGATCTGCAATTGGAAATGTCACATAAAACTAAAAAATACGACTTGGATTTATATTTTAGTCTCAATGACATTTCCATCATGACAGAAATAAAAAGCCACAAAATCAAATCTCCAGGCTGGAACCTCAGACGCAAAAAGTCATCGAGCTTCTTAAGCCATAAAGGAAAAAAAAAAAAAGATGGGTGGTGGTGGTGGTGGTGGGGAATTTAATTCTACCTGCCCATCAACTGTTCTTTTTGGGTTTTTTTTTTTAACATATTCTCCTTCCGCTTGAATAATTTAGAATATTTTCTATCACAGGAGGAAAGGAGAAGGCTAGCTTTTCCATTGCAGAGCTGAGCGCCAGCCACCCATGCATGCGGTGTGTACATTGCCACTTCCATACGGCTGCCAGTCGGGCATAAGAAAAACATAGTGATGCCCCCCCTGTGCCCGGGGGGTTCTCGGCGCTGACAGATCGCAGCTCTCTCTCTCTCTTTCTCTGCACCAGTGACACAATACATCAGCAGCGGGTCTGCAGTGTGCAGACGGGGGGCAGATGCCTGCGCCGGCGTGGGGGGTGACTTATTCCATAGCCCTCCACCTGGACTCCCGTTACATCCCATAGGATGCAACCGGACGCATTTATTGCAATCAATTAATTCATAAAGGAGCAGACAATACCCCCCCCCCACAAATGCATGCAAAATCAACAAATTTGGGGGGGATAAAAAAAAAAATCACTATTAACGCTTGCATGGCTACATCTGGCTAACGCAACAGCCTTATTGGTCATTGATCCCCCATCTGGCTGCATTTTCAGCTACGGCAGCTGCAACAATGAGCCCCTTTAGGCGGATTAACTGATTCCTTCAAAATAAAAAAATAAAAAATTTAAAAAAAAGCACAGTCCTAAAATAAATGCTGCTTAACCTTTACATGTCTGCATCTGGCTAGGTGATTGGCTGACACAGTTGCAAGCATCAGTACTAGATACAAGGTCTAAGGCACGAAAATTGTTGGACAATCTACGATGGCTGAGGATGGACTACAAGAACCAGCAACCCCTTAGAGAGCCGTAAGGTTCCCCTATGGATGAAATATATTAGTAAAAACATTGCATGCAGCAAAACAGTGGTACTCCAGCTATGGTAGAACTACAAGTCCCGCTGTCCCCAGCGTGCAAGTAATGCTGGAATTGGTCGTTTTTTCGCCAACGGTTGGGGGGGTGCCGCAGCTTGCAAAATAGATTTATTAGAGTGGATATCCATTTTTTTTTTTTTTTTTAAATTTAAACATCATCAAGGTTGAGCCTACTGAAGAACATGCTGGGACTTGTAGTACCATAACAGCTTGTGGAGGGAAAGAGGGGGGGGAGGATGGGTGAAGCACTCAACAAACACAGTCTAAAAATCCAGAATCTATTGATGTGGTCATGCAAAATTGCTGGCAGCGCAATGTTACCTTGTTGGTGCAATTCTAAAAAAAAAAAATAAATAAATAAAAAAAAAAAAAGAATATAAATTGAGCAGATGTGTTTTTTTTTTTTCTTGTCAAGGCATACGATGTTTTTTTTTGTGTGCTCTTCACACCTTGGAAGAGCTGAGTGTGATGAATATAAGAGGAGGCAGTATCAATGTAGCGGTAACAAGATTATAACTGTATAAAACACTGCAGCTTGGCTACAGGGCAACCTCATTGATATTCATGCAGGGTTAGCGTTTGTCAAGCAAAGTTTTTTTTTTTTTTTTTTGTGCGGACAAGGGTGCAAAAAAAAAAAGAAACAATACCGGAATTATTGCTGTATACACACAAAAAAAAAAAAAAAAAATTGGGTTGTAATGTCGTTGTCCAAATTGCAGTAACGCAGCCTTGCAACAAATATGTTTTCGTTATGCAGAGCCGCTGCACTTGCAATTTGTTACTGATATAAGTAAGTGCTTGCAAATCTCACATAAGCTGATAAGAAGGGTGAATCAATAATTAATCTAGTCCTAAACTGCTTTTTTTTTTTTTTAATTCCACCATTTTTTTTTTTTTTTATGCTTTTTCGGTTACAGAAGCCTTTGCAGGAAGAAGACAACGCTAAGAGAAAAAGGGCTGAATTGAATGTAATCACCTCTACAGGCATGCATTGAAATGTAAAAATCATTATGTTTGCATTTAATTCTTTCAAATTCCAACTGAGATTCAAGTCCAGTCTATCTACTTAGCTGGAAACTGAGAATTTGCTTTCCTTGGACATACAGTGCCACCTAGTGGCTGAAAACAGATATTGCAATTTTTTTTTTTTTTCCTGTAACCACCTGGCTATACATTGACAAGAATGTGTTGCTGCAGACTGTAGACAACTGCAATTTTTTTTTTCCAAATCTGAAAATACGACAGTCACTAGTGCGCCTATTATATGTTAAACTCCCGTCCTTTAAAAAAAATAAATAATTTTAATTTTTTTTTTTTTAGTTCTGTGCCAGTCGTTAACTTTTACAGTGCCAGAGGCGGGATTAAAGACGGCTGGTTACGTAGACTTCAGTGCCCACCTATCCGTAACCAGTACAAAATTACTGCAAGCCAACAGACTGATTTTCTTAAAGAGCTTGCTGTCTGCAGCAGGTGGAATCCTACAAGGATAATCGTAAGCAAGGAAACACAGAGCAAACGTTGGGGGGGGGGGGTCATTTACTAAAGCTGGAGAACGCTGAATCTGGTGCGACTTTGCACAGTAACCAGTCAGCTTCCAGGTTTTATCGTCTAAGCTTAATTGAACAAGCTGAAGTTAAAAGCTGATTGGTTACTATGCACAGCTGCACCAGAATCTGCGTGCGCCAGTTTTAGTAAATCAACCCCATTGTGTCTCTTTTCATTGAATGGCTGTTGTAGTTGTTACTCTTTTCTCTTAATAAAACAATGCCTGTGGCTGTAACATCCATATTGAATACAATAATGCCCAGATAGGTCATAAATAATCAATGGACCCCCCTTACCTGCAGTTGTAGGTTCTGATTTCCTTGTTGTCCCTCTTGCATTTGACAGCCACAAAGATCATGGTGACAAAAAGGATGGCGGCGATAGATCCCAGGGCAATGATAAAAATCAGAGACAGGTTAACAGATCCTATAGATTCCTGAGCATCCAGGGCCGGGGATAGGTAGATCAGAATCAAAGCAGAGGCTGAGAGAGAAGGCTTCCCATGATCCTGTGCTGCCACAATCAGTTCATAAGTTGTCTTGGAGTTTTCCCCAAAAGTCCTGGTGGTCCTAATCTCCCCGTTGATCTGGTCGATCTCGAAGAAGCCCCTGTCCCCTTCCGTAATCTCATAGGACAACCTGCCGTTCTCCCCTTCGTCATAGTCGTCGGCCTTAACCACAGTCACTAGGTAGCCTACCCCTGCGTTTCTGGGGATGTAGACCTCAGAGGTGCCGTTGACTAGAGGTGGAGCGGTAATCACAGGGGTATTGTCATTGACGTCCACCACAATGACCCTAACGGTGACGTTACTCTGCAGCGGTGGAGTACCACCATCCTTGGCCGAAATCTTAAATTCAAAAGCCTTGGTTTGCTCATGGTTGAAGGATCTGAGGGCATAGATATCTCCAGTGGTTGGGTTGATAGACACATAGGTGAAAACTGGCATGTCCCTCACTTGAGATGGCACCAGTTGATAAGACACACTGCCATTTAATCCCAAATCGGGGTCCCTGGCTGAGACAGAGAGTAAGTAAGCCCCTGGGGTGTTATTTTCAGAGACAATGACCTGGTAGAAGGTTTTGGAGAAATGGGGATGGTTGTCATTCTCGTCAGTGATTCTCACAGTGAAGGACTTGGTGGACTGGAGTGATGGGTTGCCACTGTCTTTGGCCTGGATAGTCAAATTGTACTGATCCCTCTGCTCCCTGTCCAACCTCCCATCTACTAAAATGGTGGAGAAGCTCTCATATTCCTGAAGCCTGAAGGGGACGTTGCCTAGGAGTTTGCAGACCACCCTACCATTGATACCAGAGTCCCTATCTGAGACCCTCACTAAAGCTATGACATAGCCAGGTGGAGCATTCTCACTTACTTCCACCACCTCACTGTTCACAGAGAGCAAGTTGATAACAGGGACATTGTCATTCACATCCAAAACATTAACAGTCACTTTACAATGGGCAGGGATGGAGTTGGGTCCCAAATCCTTGGCTTGGACATCAATCTCGTACACATGCCCTTCCTCATAGTCTATAGCCCCACTGACTGTAATGACACCAGTTTTGGGATCTATCTTAAAGAGCTCCCTAGTTTTGTCAGACACATAGCTGTTAAAGGAATACACAATCTCACCATTGGTGCCCTCATCTGGATCAGTAGCATTGAGGTCAATGACCAAGGCATTTAAAGGGGAGTTCTCGGGGACATTGACATTATAGGCAGGCTCCTCAAAAACTGGATTGTTGTCATTTGAGTCTATCACTTTGATGTTTAACTCCACAGTCCCAAAATTGGAGGGGTCCCCACCGTCCAGGGCCGTGATGATGTAATTGTAATGAGACTGGGTCTCTCTGTCCAGATTTTTCTCCACCACCAATTCAGCAAACCGTGAGCCATCTCCCCTGGTCTTGATCTCCAAGCCAAACAGGTCATTGGGTGTGATCTCATAGGTCTGGACCCCAAAGTTGCCAGAATCTGGATCATAGGCGCTCTCCAGGGGAATCCTGGTGCCAGGGCTGGCCGTTTCCGAAATCTCCAGGTCGATCTGGTCGGTGGGGAAACTGGGTGCATTATCGTTGAGGTCTTTAATCTCTATTTTAATGACACAAATCTCCATCGAATTGGACATGACCTCCAGTGAGATGACACATTTGGGCATCTGCCTGCACAACATGTCCCTGTCAATCTTCTGCTTGGTGACCAGCAGCCCTGATGCATTGATGTCCACCAGGTGAGGAGCAGAATTGGAAACCACTCTGAAAGCAGGCTGCCTGGGGTCTAGCACAAAACCAGCATCCTTGGCATCCCTGGCCACATTGGCGATCTGGGTGCCAGCTCTCTGCTCCTCATCCACCGTGTATTTCAAGTTGATCAGAGCCCGGGTTCGGCTCCAGGACACCACCAGCAACAGCAGAATGTGCAATACATCCATGTCTTTCCTGATCCAAAGCCACATAGTCCCTGCTCCCTTGCTGGAGAGCTGGAGGGTGGATTTAGAGGGCAATTAATCTCAGGCAGCAGAATGAAAAGGGATGAAAAGGAGAGACAGAAATCAGCAAAAACCATGTAGGTAACTCACTGTGACCCTTTTTTTTGGGGGGGGGGGGGGGAAGGAAGCCTCTCTCAAGCAGTTCCTCTGCAACTTGGCTTGCTTCTTCCAGGGCAGCTGGCCCCTGTGGGGCTCAAGGCAAAGGGAGGCAAAAAGAAGTGCCCAGAGCAGCCTGGGGCACCTGCCCTGCATGCACAATGTCTCATGGAAACGATGCGATCACACAGCAGCTCTCTTTAACCGCGTCCTCATGGCTTGCAATCAGTTCTGGGCTTCATTGGAGATGCATTGGGGTGGACAGATTTTATGGTGCATGACACAAAGTCCAAAAAAAAAAAAAAAATAATAATAGTAATAAAAAAAAAAAAGCCCAGGTTCCTTTTTTTAATTTTTTTTTTTTTTTTTTTTTTACACCCTCTGATCCATTGGCATTCAGTTTCCAGCAAATGTAAGCAGTCTCAGCAGCCTTCGTCCATGGTGCAATGCTCAGAGATTTCCCCTTCTTGCAAACAATCAAAGAGAAGCCAAGTAGGCACCTTGCAGGCAACACAAAGTGAGACTGCCACTTGGATGGGGGGTGCAATGGCAGTCCAACGGTGCAGCTGATTACAATCCGTTAGGGATGCAGTAGCAGAGGGGGGGTCTTTGAGCAATCAGTAAGTCCTCTCCAAACAATTGCCTCCCCAGGCTCACTGAGATTCCATTAATAAGCTTCTATTTTTCTTTATTTTTTTATTTGCAGGAAACTGCAGGGAAAAAAAAAATGAATAAAGATCCAAATTGGGTGTCTCAGGGTTCTGATGTCCTCTGCTGTGTCTCATGGAGTTCCTTGTGCATTGCAATGATCCATTGGCAGAGCTGGCAGCCTGTGCCCAGGCTCTCCTCCTCCTCTCTATGCTGGGGTAGTGTGGCAGCTCCGAGATGAATCTTCTCTATGCTGCTGCTAAGTAGTGGCAGAGCAGTGCAGCCTGCAAACAGAGAGAGGAGAGGAGAGGAGGGAGGGGGAGAGGAGCTCACATACTCCATGCACCAGCCTATCACAGGGTGCCCGGGGGGAGGAGGGGCGGGGGGGCTTCTGATTGGGGCTGGGCTGCTTCAAATTTCCAAAAGGGGAGTAAAACTTCCTCAGTCAGCAGAGAGGCTGCGAGGGGGAGATGTCCATGGTGCTGACTGTCCGGGGATGGAGGATTGCTGGAGGGATGGCTCTGCAATGCATGGCTCAGCCTGGGATCTGACTGCTGTCTTCATCATCTCATCCATCATCACCTTTCATTTATTCACCCCTTAGCCTTCCTCTTATGAAGCCCTAAACCCTTCCTCTGAAACCTGCAGACCCTTCCTCTGAAACCTGCAGACCCTTCCTCTGAAACCCTTCCTTTGAAACCCTTAAACATGCAGTCCCTTCCTCTAAAACTCTTAAACTTGAAGACCCCTCCTCTGAAACCTGCAGACCCTCCCTTTGAAACTCTTAAACCTGCAGACCATTCCTCTGAAACCCTTCCTTCGAAACCCTTAAACATGCAGACCCTTCCTCTAAAACTCCCAAACCTGCAGACCCCTCGTCTGAAACCTACAGACCCTTCCTTTGAAATTCTTAAATCTGCAGAACCGTCTTCTTAAATCTTCAGACCCTTCCTTGGAAACGCTTACACCTGCAGACCCTTCCCCTGAAACCCTTAAACCTGCAGACCCTTCCTCTGAAATCCTTAAACCTGCAGACCCTTCCTCTGAAACCAAACATGCAGACCCTTCCTCTGAAACTCTTACACATGCAGACTCTTCCTTTGAAATCCTTAAACCTGCAGACCCTTCCCTTTATAATTGCAGACCCTTCCTCTAAAATTCTTAAACCTGCAGACCCTTCCTCAAAACCCCTTAAACCTGCAGACCTTACACTTGCAGACCCTTCCTCTGAAATCCTTAAACCTGCAGACCATTCCCCTTACACTTGCAGACCCTCCCTTTGAAATCCTTAAATCTGCAGAGCCTTCCCCTTACACTTGCAGACCCTTCCTATGAAACCTGCAGACCCTTTCTCTGAGACCCTTAAACCTGCAGACATTTATTTTTTTTTTTTCAGATCTCAGCATGGTGTGGTTCTTCATCTTTGTTTTTCAGAAATCCTTGATGTTTGCATGTTGTCTTCCCCTGCCTTTGCTTCTTAGAAGCCATTACATCTGCAGACCCATCTTTAGAAACCCCTAAACCTACAGACCCTTCTATTTTCCAAATCTTTGCATGTTGTGGCCCCCTTAACTTTGTTCCTTAGAAGCCTATAAAACTACAGACCCCTCTTCAGAAACTCTTAAACCTACAGTGCCCTTTTTTCTGCAGATCTCTGCATACTTTGACCCCTTACCTTTGATTCTCAGAAACATATAAACCTGCAGACCCTTCCTTTTTTCCCCAGACCTCATCATGTTATTGTCTCTATGCTTTTCTCCTTAGAAACCCCTAAACCTGCAGACCCTTCCTCAGAAACCCCTAAATGTGAAAACCTTCTTTTTACCCCAGACCTCTGCATGCTTTGGCCCTTTAGCTTTGCTTCCCAGAAACCTTAAGCCTGCAGATTATGTTTTTCAGCTGCCTGCGTGTGGTGGTGCCTTAGATTTGCTCATTGGAATCCCTTGAACATGCACACCCTTCTTTTTCAGCTGTCTGCATGCTGTGGTACCTTACATTTGCTCATCAGCATCACTTAAACTTGCAGCCCCTTCTTTTTTCATTCAGACCCCCTGCATTCTTTGGCCCCTTAGCTTTGCTCCATAGAAACCCTTAAAGCTACAGACCTTTCCTTTTTTCATTCAGACTCCTGCATTTTTGGCCCCTTAGCTTTGCTCTTTAGACCCTTAAACCTGCAGACCCTTCCTCAGAAACCCATAAACCTGCAACCTCTTTCTTTTTACCTAGACCCCTGCATTTCTTGGCCCCCTTAACGTTGCTGTTTAGAGCAGTGGTTCTCAACTCCGGTCCTCAGGACCCACCAACAGGCCAGATTTTAAGTATTACCTTGGGGAGATGCAGACTAGAATACTGCAATCACTGAGCAGCAAATTATATCACCTGTGATGTATTCAGTTATCCTGCAAACCTGGCCTGTTAGTGGGTCCTGAGGACCGGAGTTGAGAACCACTGGTTTAGACCTTTAAACCTGCAGGACTGACTCTTCCGCAGAAATCTTTAAACCTGTAACTTCTTCATTTTTTAACACAGGCACCTGCATTCTTTATCCTCTTAGCTTTGCTATTTAGGAACTCCTAAACCTGCACCCCCTTCTTTTTTACTCTGGACCCCTGCAAGTTTTGGGCTCTTAACTTTGCTGCAAACCTGCAGACCCTTCCTCAGAAACCATTGAACCCGCACACCCTTCCTTTTTCCAGACCTATGATTAAAACTTTAAAACTGCAACTTATTTTATTTATTTATTTTTTTGTTCTCCAAACCCCTGCATGCTGTGGTGCGTTAGATTCGTTCCTGACAAACCCTTACACCTGCAACCTCTTCTCTATTTCCCCTGACCCCTGCATGCTTTGTCACCTTCTTAGAAACCCTTTTTTTCTTCTCCAGGCCCCTGAATGTGTTGGCACTTTAACTTTGCACCTCAGAAGCCTTGGAGCTTACAGGCCCTTTTTTTATTTCCCCAGAATTCTGTGTGCTATTGGCATTGTTCCTTAGAAACCCTTGACCCTGCAGACCCTTAATTCCCCAGAACCCTACATGTCGTGACTCCTTAGCTTTTCAACCTAAGAACCCTCAATCCTACAGAACCATACCCTTGCTCCTACACACCACCCTTTCCATGTTCCTTGCCTTTTATCCAGCCAGATCCTCCTATTTGTGACCCTCGTGGCTTGTCACTCCAGAACTCCTTGACCCGGCTCTTCTTATCTTTGCACCTGCAGAGCTTCTTTGATTTTTATGTGCCCAGGCCACTGTGTGACCCCCATAGGATTTGAATCCTGGAAACCACTGACCTTTCAACTGCTAGGAACCATACTACAGAACCATACCCTTGCTCCTACACGCCACCCTTTCCATGTTCCTTGCTTTTTATCCATCCAGATCCTCCTATTTGTGACCCTCATGGCTTGTCACTCCAGAACTCCTTGACCCAGCTCTTCTTATCTTTGCACCTGCAGAGCTTCTTTGATTTTTATGTGCCCAGGCCACTGTGTGACCCTCATAGGATTTGAATCCTGGAAACCACTGACCTTTCAACTGCTAGGAACCATACTACAGAACCATACCCTTGCTCCTACACGCCACCCTTTCCATGTTCCTTGCTTTTTATCCATCCAGATCCTCCTATTTGTGACCCTCATGGCTTGTCACTCCAGAACTCCTTGACCCAGCTCTTCTTATCTTTGCACCTGCAGAGCTTCTTTGATTTTTATGTGCCCAGGCCACTGTGTGACCCTCATAGGATTTGAATCCTGGAAACCACTGACCTTTCAACTGCTAGGAACCATACTACAGAACCATACCCTTGCTCCTACACGCCACCCTTTCCATGTTCCTTGCTTTTTATCCATCCAGATCCTCCGATTTGTGACCCTCATGGCTTGTCACTCCAGAACTCCTTGACCCGGTTTTTCTTATCTTTGCATCTGCAGAGCTTCTTTGTTTTTTATGTGCCCAGGCCACTGTGTGACCCCCATGGGATTTGAATCCTGGAAACCACTGACCTTTTAACCGCTTTACTACCCTAGGAAACCTCAACCCTACAGAACCATACCCTTGCTCCTACACACCACCCTTGCCATGTTCCTTGCTTTTTATCCAGCCAGATCCTCCTATTTGTGACCCTCATGGCTTGTCACTCCAGAACTCCTTGACCCGGCTTTTCTTATCTTTGCACCTGCAGAGCTTCTTTGTTTTTTATGTGCCCAGGCCACTTTATATGTGACCCCCATAGCATTTGTATCCTGGAAACCACTGACCTTTCAACCGCTTTACTATTCTGCTCTGAAACTCATCTTGCGTCAATCTACTTTAAGCCTTGACACCCTTTTTTCCCTACCTATGTGCAGAAGTCCTTTTGATCTGCTCTCCTTTGCAACTTCATATCCCAAGATGGTCACTCCGGAGCCCCTTGAACTTGCAGTTTTCTGTCTTTCCTCATTAAGATGCCATCCTCCTACCCCACAGAGCCTTTGAACCCAGTGGAGCCTTGTCTTTAGACCTTCAGGCCTCCTTGCTGACCCTGCTTGTATTTTTTATTTTTTTCCTGCATTGCCCTCTTATGTCAGGAGCAGAGCTCACCATGGTAGTGAGATACTTATATCCCCAAGCATGCATAATGTTCATATAGCACCTCGGCTTACAAGCTGGGCTTTCCAATCCATGCATGAAGAGATAGCAATTTTCATGTGTGCCGCCTGGCATTCAGCTGAGCTGAGCATAAAAACCCTGACTATTCGCAAGCTTTTGCTGCAGGTACAGGCATACCCCCTTCAAGATCAATAGCTTTGCTTCTTTTCTTCTTTCCTTTAAATTAATCATTTCCCCATTCAAATGCATGTTTACCCTTCACTCTTTGATTTGCAATCGCATGTCCTTGGAATTAAAAAAAAAAAAAAGAAAAGGAACTGAATAAATAAATAAAAGGGGTTTCATTCTAAAGCATAATTGTCCTATTGAGCAACTGTACAACTTGATCTCCAAGTCATTTTAGAGGCTGGTCTATGGCACGGGGAGCTGAAAACAGGTTTTGAATCGATGCAAATGTATTGTGTGTAACACAATCTCCAAGGCGATTGGGGGAAATAAAGAAGGTTTTGGCGTGGAAATAAATTGCCTGGATATAAGCACTACATGGCAAATGCTCCGCCGCTGATCTGCAAGTCATTTTAGGTGGTGTGCATGGTGCAATGGGGAGGTGGAAAAGGGGTCTTTAATTTTTTTTTTTGCATTAGCTGCTGAAGTGACAGGAGCACCGCCACTCAATGCAGGTCACAGTCTGCTAATAACGCTCTTTATATAGTGAGCATGCAGCTATCCATCACTGCAAAAATGGAGTTTAGCCAGTGTCTGTGTGTGAATGAGGCAAGCAAGCTGGGAGAAAAAAAGAGAGAGACTGGTTGTACCTGTTAAGGTTTGTGTTACACAAGCAATCTCCAGTTACATTGCATTCATAAGAGCACTGAAAAGCACTGTCACCGCCGGCCTGCATTAACCCCTTCCGGGCTCCAGGGCTCCGCAGCACCCATCCCCAGCCGTTGGCATAATCAGCCTTCCAACCTACTAAATTCCCCCATCTAGTCTGCAAGCATCTCCTGCACTGACATCTCTAAAGCAGTAATAAAAGAACACTTTCACCAAAGCCATCACAGTAATAGCAGCCTTCTCTAAGTGCTCAGGCTCTACTGAAAGCCTTGCATGGAAGTCTAAGCCTAGGACCAGGGGATAGGCGCTGGTTTGTATGGACGGGGAATCGAATGACCATTTGGACTGGTCAGCAAGAGCCGCGCCGTGGCTCTGATGTATTTAATGTGTTTTTAATCAGATCCATCGACTGGAAGCCGCTTAAATATCCAAATGAGAGGAGATGTTGTCACATTATTTAAAGGTGGATGGCGGCTATAGGAAATCAATTTGGGATGGTTAATGGGGAGATGTTCATTTAATGTTACATGGGACGAGGTGGGAGTGGTAGGGGTGTGTATGGGGCTTAGGAGGAGGGGCATGTTATAATGTACGTTATATAACTAGAGTGGATAGTAATAGCTAGTTATGAAACCTCTATGTTGTTATTATTAGTATATTATTAAAGAGAGAAGAGACCGGGGAGGGCAGATAGAGAGAGACACAAAGTATGGAGATATGTTACATTATAATGTACACTATATAATGGAGGAGAGATGTGTACCAACCACTAATGTAACATATGAATGCAATTACAATAACGTTATAGCTTAGAACGTTATCATTATAGAAGAGGCAAAAAAAAAGAGAGAGAGGGAATAGAGAATAAATGGAGAGAGAAAGAGAGAGAGAGATGGAAAGACCAAGGCCAAAGAAAGAGGGAGGAAAGGAGAAAGAATAAAGAGAGGGGGGG
>BLSH010085622.1:163716-176094 GCA_018402905.1 Glandirana rugosa | reverse complement strand
GGAGAGAGAAGGAGAAAGAATAAAGAGAGGGGGTGGAGAGAGAGAGAAGGAGAAATAATAAAGAGAGAGAGGGGGAGAGAGAAGGAGAAATAAGAGAGGGGGGAGAGAGAGAAGGAGAAATAAGAGAGAGAGGGGGAGAGAGAGAAGGAGAACGAATAAAGAGAGGGGGCGGAGAGAGAGAAGGAGAAAGAATAAAGAGAGGGGGGTGGAGAGAGAGAAGGAGAAAGAATAAAGAGAGGGGGCGGAGAGAGAGAAGGAGAAAGAATAAAGAGAGGGGGGTAGAGAGAATGATGGGAGAAAATGAGAAAGAATAAAGAGAGAGGAAGAGGGGGTGGAGAGAGAGAGGGGGGAGAGAGAGAGAATGAGAAAGAATAAAGAGAAGAAGAAAGTATAGAGAAGGAGAGAGAGACAGAAGGAGATAAAATATAAAAACAGAGAAAAGAGAAAGAATGAAGAAAGAAAAGAAGAAAAAATAGAGAGAAGGAGAAAGAATAAAGGGATAGAGAGAAAGAAGAAAGAAAGAGAAGAAGAAAGAAAGAGGAGAGAGAGAGAGAAGGAGATAAAATATAAAAAGAGAGAAAGAATGAAGAAAGATAAGGAGAAAGAATAGCGAGAAAAGGAGAAAAAATAAAGAGAGAGAGAGAGGAGAAGAAATAAAAGGAGAAGGAGAAAGAATTCCCAGAGAAAATGAGAACGAATGAAGTGAGAGAGAAGAAAGACGCGAGAGATGGTGAGGGATTAAAGAGAGAGAGAAGAAGAAATAATGGAGAAAGAGAAGGAGAGAGAAGGGAAAAAAATAAAAAGAGAGAGAGAGAATGAATAAAGAGAGAGAAGTCAGAGAAATGGAGAGAGAGAAAGTCAGGAAGACCAAGGCCAAAGAGAGAGGGAGAGAGGAAAGGAGAAATAATAAGGAGAGAGATGAAGAGGAGGAGAAGGGTGCACACAGTTTTAAAGCCCAAATAGACTATAATCTAGAGACTGAAGTGTAATAACCACTAATGTGACATCTTCATGCAATTATTATAATGTAATAGCATAGAACATTATTATAATGGAAAGATGTAAAGAAAGAATTTGACTAGGAGAAAGGAGATGGAAGAGATGGAGAAGGTTAGAGAGAGAGGGACGATAGAGGGAGGTGGGAGCATAGTGTAAAACGGCAGGTATGTTATAGTACCTCCTGTATATTCTGTTTAAACTGGTATTCTGAATAATATACCTGTTTATTATACAATAACTATAAGCAATCACAGCACCAAACATTGCTGTTGAGAGAGGCAAAAGAGACAGAGATACATCCATTGAGAAAGGACAGGGGAGAAAGGATGGATGGTGCATGGATGGATGGATGAAGGGATGAATAGATGGTGCATGGAATGGATAGTAAGTAGATGGGTGAATGGAAATGGAGGCATGGAGGGTGAGTGGGTGTATAGATTTGCTGGTTGGTTGGATGGTGGGTGGGTGAATGAATGGATGGATGGATGGGTGGTGAGTGGATGGATGGTGGGTAGATGGGTGAGTGGAGTGGTGGATGGTAAATGGCTAGATGGGTGGATTGATGGATGGTGAATAGATGGATGGTGGGTAGATGGGTGAGTGGAGTGGTGGATGGATGGTAAATGGCTAGATGGGTGGATTGATGGATGGTGAATAGATGGAAGGTGGGTAGATGAGTGAGAGGAGGGATGGATGGATGGTGAATGGCTAGATGGATGGATGGATTGATGGATGGTGAATAGATGGATGGTGGGTAGATGGGTGAATGGAGGGATGGATCATAAGTAGATGGGGGGAGGGGGTTGATGGGTGAGTCATTACAAACAATTAATATCATCAGTGCCAGGTCCAGGTTGCCATCATCCCTGTGTAAAAATTGGCATCGTAGAATCTCTCAGAGTGCAACTTTAAAGGGCAACCAACAAAAGAAAAAAAGATACTGATATGAAATCTACATATTTATTAGAATTTAAAAAAACAAATCTTCACATGAGGCACATAATGTAAAAGAGCATAAAACAGTTCACAGTAATGTGCGTGGTATGTAGACCAATCCCATGAGTAGCTGTAGAGTCCAATGCCTGGATAGCAGCAACACATGGAACGGGTCATCCTGGGGGATTTTTTTTTTTTAAATTCTAATAAATATGTAGATTTTATATCAGTATCTTTTTTTCTTTTGTTGGTTGCCCTTTAAAGTCCCACTCTGAGAGATTCTTCGATACCAATGGGTGAGTCATTGGGTTGATGGGTTGGTTAGTTGGATGGTTGTTTGGATGGATGGTAGATGGATGGCTTGACAGGTGGACGGATGGATTGATTTGTTTTCCCTAATATAACATTTACAGGAACTCCTTCTGTTGGAGCACCTTTGGGCATATTTAGAAAGCTAAAGTCCAATAAACCAAACCGACCAATCAGATCTCCTTATACTGCAGTCAGGTCAGAACTATCTGCACCCCTATGTGACGTGCCATGTGTCATGGATAGGGTGTGGCTGACGCATTTTCACATAATTTATATGAGTTACCATTTATTCCTAAGAAAAGGTGCGTTTAGGCAGAAAAAGATGCAGAGTTATGTACCAAAACGCAAAGCTAGGAACGTCCCTGATTCATCTCGCTCTTTAACGCAAGTCAACGCATCTGCACAGCCATTAGGTTATTATTATTATACAGGATTTATTTAGCGCCAACAGTTTACGCAGCGCTTTACAATATAAAAGGGGGACAATACAGAAACAATACAATAGGATACAAAAGGATTAACAGGCTCTGCTCAGAAGAGCTTACAATCTAATAGGGGGGGCAGGTGGTACAAAAGGTTGTAACTGTGGGAAGTGAGCTGATGGAAGTGGTAAAAGATTAGTTGGAGGTGTGATAGGAGAGATGAGTTTTCAGGGATCGCCTGAAGGCAGCCAGAGTAGGAGATAGCTGGAGAGGTTGAGGTAGAGAGTTCCAGAAAATGGGAGAGGCTCTGGAGAAATTCTGGAGATGAGCATGGGAGGAGAAGACAAGGGAGCTTGAGATTAGGAGGTCTTGGGAGGAGCGGAGAGGACGGTTTTGGTGATATTTGGGGACAAGATTGGTACTGTTGCTTGGGGCAGAGTTGTGGATGGCTTTTTATGTTGTAGTTAGTATTTTGAATTTAATTCGCTGGGTGATCGGGAGCCAAGGTAGGGATTGGTGGAGAGGGGTGGCAGACACACAGCGGTTGGTAAGGTGGATAAATCTGGCAGCAGCATTCATGATAAACTGAAGAGGGGATAGCTTATGGAGAGGGAGGCCAATGAGAAGGGAGTTGCAATAGTCAAGGCGAGAGATAACAAGGGAGTGAATGAGGAGCTTGGTGGTTTCATTGGTTAGAGATGGTCGTATTTTAGAGATGTTACGGAGGTGAAGTCTACAAGCTTTTGATAATGATTGGATTTGAGGATGAAAGGACAGGTCAGTGTCTAGGATCCCACCTAGTACCCTGCAATGAGGGGAGGGCCTGATGGTTGCATTATTGATTTTGATGGAAAAGTCATGGAGGAGGGCACAGGTGGGGGGGGGGGGGATATTACCAGCTGGGTTTTAGAGAGATTTAGTTTAAGGAAGTGGTGTGACATCCATGCTGATATGTCAGTTACTAATGTGAGAAGTGACTGTAGGAGAGAGGTGAGGAGTAGACAGATAGATTTGGGTGTCATGGGCGTATAGATGGTATTGGAAACCCTGGGTGGTTATCAAGTGACCAAGGGAGGAGGTGTAGATAGAGAAGAGAAGAGGTCCAAGAACAGAGCCTTGGGGGAACCCGACAGAAAGGGGCAATGGAGAGGAGGAGACAGAGTTGTAGGGAACACTGAAGGAGAACTGTGATAGTTAGGAGGAGAACCAGGATAGAGCAGAGTCAGTAATGTCTTATATCTGTCAGATACGCTGACTCCTCACACAGATACGGGGTGCAATGTGTCATCTTACTCTATAGGGCCCATTGGTGACAATGACAGGCATCATGTATAGAGACAGCGTACACGGCGCCCGCACTGCCACTACAGAACCTCTGCTATTCATAACCCACTGACACACAATAATACGTTCAGACAAATATGATAGATTATAAATCTGAGCAAAAGAAATATTTGTCTGGTAAACTTAGATAGATATATAGATAGATAGATAGATAGATAGATAGATAGATAGATATGGGGGGGGGGGGGGGGAGCGATAGATAGATAGATAGATAGATAGATAGATAGATAGATAGATAGATAGATAGATAGATAGATAGATAGATATGGGGGGGGGGGATAGATAGATAGATAGATAGATAGATAGATAGATAGATAGATTCGGTAGGAGGGAGGGTGATGGAAGGGTTAAGCTCATTAGCTGTCATGTCAGAAGTGGGAGACTCGCCGGCTCTGCAGATCACATTATGGAAAGCAGACACTCGGAGGAATAGGAATGGATAGATGGATAGATCTGGATACAATTCTTGGATACAAATATGTATTGACATGAGGCAGCAGGGCAGGGAAATGTTATCCCCTCTGCAGGCCTATGATAAGGGTGAAAGGGGCACCTGGCCAGCATGCCTTCTGTGCTTAATGGGAGGAGGTGATGGAGCTCTGGTAGGGATGGAGGGGACACCGGGGCTGGGAGTTAATAAAATCTATGTGGTTTTGGAGGTTAATGGCAGACCCTGAAGCTGAGGAAGGAAGGGCTCCCCTTAGCCGGCGTAGGGGCCTTGCATACACAAGGCTATTAGCTGGGAAGCTGAGTGATACTGAAGTGCCTGATGTTGCATCCTTGTGGCAAAGCCTGTCAGGAGCCCGCTGATCAATACCAAACAACTGGCGCCTGCAAGATTTGATTGAGCTGCAGAGCCTGAGTCTGAATGGGATCTTCTGCTATTAACAATCCCCCAGGTAACCAGAAATGGAAGAATTACCCAGGTAAAATTATTAGCGTTGCAGTGGCACACCCGCTCTCACACACACATATATATCTTATAAAAAAAAATTGCACACACACAACAAGGCGCAATGAGGTCGGCCTCCTGCCAATTCCCCAGGGAGCCCTAATAGAAAGTCTATCTGCAGATGTCTTTTAAAGCTCAGAATGGGAAACAAGATCGCCCTATGAAATGTCATTATGAGCGCCTATAATTACACTCAGCGAAAGAGACAAAGTACATCTGCATAGGAAAGAGGTTGGGTCAGAAGAGCTCGTCATTGGCCATCCAACGTCCGCCTCAACTGCTAAAAATCGGAGTCCTTCACCAGACCTGGCCCTTTTCTTTTTATTATAATGAAACATACTGTATGTATTTCAGTGTTGGCTTTCGAGAGACCCCCAACTCATGGTCCTTGTTTGCACATGAGCGCAACATGGTGGCAAAGCTCTTATGAAGGAAAGAGTTTGGGTCAGAATTGCTTGTCATTGACCATCCAACCTTCACCGCACCTTCAAAATTGGAGGCCTTCGCCAGTCCTGGCCCTTTTCTTTTTATTATAATAAAACATTCTATCTCTTCAAACATACTTTCAAGAGACCCCCAACTTATGGTCCTTGTTTGTGCACAGGCGCAACTTGGTGGCAAAGCATCTTATAAAGGAAAGAGGTTGTGTCAGAAGAGCTCGTCATTGGCCTTCCAACATCTTCTGCACTGCCAAAAATAGAAGCCTTCGCCAGTCCTGGCCCTTTGGCTTTCAAGAGACCTCCCCAACTCATGGTCCTTGTTTGCACATGAGCACAACATGGTGGCAAAGCTCTTATAAAGGAAAGAGTTTGGGTCAGAATAGCTTGTCATTGGCCATCCAACATCCACCGCACCTTCAAAATTGGAGGCCTTCGCCAGTCCTGGCCCTTTTCTTTTTATTATGATAAAACATACTGTTTCTTGAAACTTACTTTCAAGAGACCCCCAACTTATGGTCCTTGTTTGTGCACAGGCGCAACTTGGTGGCAAAGCATCCTTTGAAGGAAAGAGGTTTTGTCTGAAGAGCTCGTCATTGGCCTTCCAACATCTTCTGCACTGCCAAAAATTAGAAGTCTTCGCCAGTCCTGGCCTTTTTCTTTTTATTATAATGAAATGCAACATGGTGGCAATGAAGGAAAGAGGTTGGGTCAGAAGAGTTCATAATTGGCTGTCCAACGCCCACCGCACAGCTGAAAATGCAGCCCTTTTCTACCCTTGGCCCCTTTCATTTTATTATAATGGAACGTACCAAACATATTTCAGGGTAGGCTTTCAAGAGACCCTTAAGACATGTTCCTTGTTCGCACATGAGTGCAACGTGGCCTCAACGCTCTTACAGTAGGAAAGCGGTGGGGTCAGAAGAGCTCATCTTTGGCCACCCAATGTCCACTGCACAGGCAAAAATGGAGGCCAATCCTGGTCCTCTTCTTTTTATTATAATGAAACATACTGTATGTAGTTCAGGACGGGCTTTCAAGAGACCCCCAACTCATGGTCCTTGTTTTCACACAAGAGCAGCACTCTTACGGTAGGAAAGAGGTTGGGTCAAAAGAGCCCGTCATTGGCCTTCCAACATCTGCCGCACTGCCAAAAATAGAAGCCTTCGCCAGTCCTGGCCCTTTTCTTTTTATTGTAATGAAACGCAACATGGTGGCAATGAAGGAAAGAGGTTGGGTCAGAAGAGCTCATAATTGGCTGTCCAACGTCCACCGCACTGCCGAAAATTCAGCCCCTTTCTAGCCTTGGCCCTTTCATTTTATTATAATGGAAGGTACCAAACATATTTCAGGGTAGGCTTTCAAGAGACCCTCAAGTCATGTTCCTTGTTTGCACATGAGTGCAACGTGGCCTCAACGCTCTTACAATAGGAAAGAGGTGGGGTCAGAAGAGCTCGTCTTTGGCCACTGCACAGGCAAAAATGGAGGCCAGTCCTAGTCCTCTTCATTTTATTATAATGAAACATACTGTATGTATTTCAGGACGGGCTTTCAAGAGACCCCCAACTCACGGTCCTTGTTTTCACACAAGCGCAGCACTCTTACGGTAGGAAAGAGGTTGGGTCAGAAGAGCTTGTCATTGGCCTTCCAACATCTGCTGCACTGCCAAAAATAGAAGCCTTCGCCAGTCCTGGCCCTTTTCTTTTTATTATAATGAAATGCAACATGGTGGCAATGAAGGAAAGAGGTTGGGTCAGAAGAGCTCATAATTGGTTGTCCAACGTCCACCGCACTGCCGAAAATTCAGCCCTTTTCTAGCCTTGGCCCTTTCATTTTACTATAATGGAAGGTACCAAACATATTTCAGGGTAGGCTTTCAAGAGACCCTCAAGTCATGTTCCTTGTTTGCATATGAGTGCAACGTGGCCTCAACGCTCTTACGATAGGAAAGAGGTGGGGTCAGAAGAGCTCGTCTTTGGCCACCCAATATCCACTGCACAGGCAAAAATGGAGGCCAATGCTGGTCCTCTTCTTTTTATTATAATGAAACATACTGTATGTATTTCAGGACGGGCTTTCAAGAGACCCCCAACTCACGGTCCTTGTTTTCACACAAGCGCAGCACTCTTTCGGTAGGAAAGAGGTTGGGTCAGAAGAACTCAACATTGGCCATCCAACACCCACTACAAGGGCATAAATGGAGCCCTTTGCCAGTCCTGGCCCTTTTCTTTTTATAATAAGGAAACCTTCTGTTATGTATTTCAGGGTGGGCTTTCAAGAGACCCCCAACTCCTTTTTTGCACACGGGTGCAAGATGGTGGCAACACTCTAACGGTAGGAAAGCAGTTGGGCCAGAAGAGCTCAACATTGGCTGTCCAACGTCCACCGCACCAGCAAAATTAAAGCCTTTTCGACAGTCCTGGTCCTTTTATTTTTTTGGGTTGAGTCAGAATATCATTGGCCACCCAATGTCCACTGCAGAGGCAAAAATGGAGCCCTTCCCCAGTCCTAGCCCTTTTCTTTTTATTATAATGAAACATTTTGCGTATCCTATTTAGCCCACAATCATAGAAAGTATAGCATTTATTTCCTATGGTCATCAGCTCCATCTAGTGGACATAATGCAGTATTTTCCTGATTTACGCTATTCATATAAATGAAGAACACTTGACCTGGAGAGAAAACAGGCTAAGAGACATCTGGTTTTACCAGCATTTTGACAGCAGGAATGTAATGTAGTGGTCACATTACCGCTCCAGTCCCTATTTTTTCCTTCCTGTGGTGTGGTGGTGGGGAAGGAGGGGCAGTGATGCAGGGACTACACATAATAAAAAAATATATGTCCTATTTAGCTGGCAATCATAGAACTTGAACTATGATCATAAGCTCCATCTAGTGGCTATTATGCAGTATTTTCCTGATTTACGCTATTCATATGAATGAAGAACATTTGACCTGGAGAGAAAATAGCCTAGTGACATCTGGTTTTGCCAGCAAGAATATAATGTTGAGGTCACATGACCACTCCAGTCCCATTCTTTCCCTTTCTGTGGTATGGTAGTGGGGAAGGAGCTGTACTGATGCAGGGCAGGGACTATATGTCACAGAATTATTAGGTTATTTCCTCTCCATGTCAGATGTTCTTCTTTGATAGGAATAGTGTGGATCAAGAACATATCCTATTTAGCCCACAATCATAGAAAGTTTAGCATTTATTTCCTATGATCACCATCTCCATATAGTGGACACAATGCAGTATTTTCCTGATTTACGCTATTCATATAAATGAAGAACACTTGACCCGGGGAGAAAATAGCCTAAGAGAGACCTGCTTTTGCCAGCATTTTGACAGCAGGAATGTAATGTAGAGGTCACATGACCACTCCAGTCCCTTTCTTTTCCTTCCTGTGGTGTGGTGGTGGGGAAGGAGGGGTGGTGATGCAGGGACTACACATCCCAGAATTAATAGGCTATTTCCTATCAAAGATGTTCTTCTTTGATAGGAATAGCAATGATCAGGAAAATATCATATTTAGCTGACAATCATAGAAATTATAGTATTTATTTCCTATGATCCCAGTATTAACAGGCTATTTCCTCTCCAGGTCAGATGTTCTTCTTTGATAGGAATAGTATGGATCAGGAACATATCCTATTTAGCTGACAATCATAGAAAGTATAGTATTTGTTTCCTATGATCATCACCTCCATCTAGTGGCCATTATGCAGTATTTTCCTGATGTACGATATTCATATAAATTAAGAACATTTGACCTGTAGAGAAAATAGCCTAGTCACATCTGGTTTTGCCAGCAAGAATCTAATGTAGAGGTCACAGTCCCATTATTTTCCTTCCTGTGGTATGGTGGTGGGGAAGGAACAGCACTACAGAATTCTATATGGTTCTAGCTGCTCAGAGGGCGTGACCACTGTGGGGTTTGAGCCAATAGCAAAGACCTCCAGCTGCGGGGCTGCATCATTACATCGCTCTTATAGTACTGAGAGCTACAGGGTTGGGGGACATTGAAATGACAACTGGCTCCAAAAGAAAGTGACTGCTGAGGCTTAGGAGTGTATTAATAAAACAGAAATAGAGCAAAATTAATAATAAATAAATAACAATAAAAACAAATAGCATAAAAAAATAATATTATTAGCCTATTTCATCTTCAGGTCAGATGTTCTTCTTTGGTAAGAATAGCATGGATCAGGAAACTATCCTATTATAGAAAGTATAGGATTTATTTACTATGATCATAAGCTCCATCTAGTGGCCATTATGCAGTATTTTCATTATTCATATGAGTGAAGAACATGTGACCTGGAGAGAAAATAGCCCAGTGACATCTGGTTTTGCCAGCAGGAATGTAATGTAGTGTCTCTAGTCCCATTCTTTCCCTTTCTGTGTTATGGCGGATGGGAAGGAGTTGTGGTGATGCAGGGACTATATGTCACAGAATTATTCGATTATTTCCTCTCCATGTCAGATGTTCTTCTTTGAAAGGAATAGTGTGGATCAGGAACATATGCTATTTAGCCCACAATCATAGAAAGTATAGCATTTATTTCCTATGATCATCAGCTCTTTCTTGATTCACGCTAATAATATGAATGAAGAACATTCGACCTGGAGAGAAAATAGCCTAAGTCACATCTGGTTTTGCCAGCATTCGCACAGAATGAATGTCCAGACAGATTCACATGAATTTTTCTTTTTAAGCACAGCCATTAGTGTTGCAACGAGAAATTCCCACAAATCAGGAGAGTACACAAAAGGGGCCCTCCATGCAGAACATGGAGCTGTAATGTACAGAAAGATAAAAAAGAAGAGCCAGGATCCAAGATGTGCTTTGTAGTCTCCATCAGAAACCTGTGTGGCAGGGTGACAACGCAGGAGCACAATGGGGAGGCAGGGACAGCGTTGTCACCCGATCACAGGAAGTGGATCACATGGTATTGTTTTAATGAAAGCTGCAGATTTACAGGGGATGGAAATGACTTCTAAGATACAAGAATTAGTGGGGGGTGCACATCTACTGGCTCTTTGACGTATCGAACAATCGCGATGATGTCATCACCCAGCACGCCTTTGAACCTCCGATGGCAGACAGGTGCTGTGTGCTGTATCCAGTGACACACAGACAGGAGAGCCGGGGGAAGGAGCTGTGACTAATCCACCAACTGCTGTGTACATCACAAGGAGCTAGTAATCAGCAGCAGGCCCGGTGAACGGCAAGTGCTGGATCCTAGGGTCCCGGGGGGGGGGGGGGGGCGTCTTCATCATATCCAAGATCTGAAATGGTGCCCCTGCACTGACATGAACTCACAGAGTCAGGAACATTTGCTCCTGCCTGCAAAGGAGCCCACAATCTAATGTCCTGCAGATAATTCAGAGAAAAGAATTCCTTCCTGTTCCTCCAAGGCTCTGGTGTCCAACCTGCAGCCCAGGGGCCACATAGGGCCCTCAGACCCTTACACAATATGAATGGGGCACTGACATGTAGAAGAGGCTGTTCTAGCAATGGGCCCTAGCAGTCTCATGCAACATGTTCCCAACATGACCATCTCCTGTCGAATGTTTGCAGTCTCTGACCATCTCCTGTAATACATCTACAGTCTCTGACTGTCTCCTGTAGTATGTCTGCAGTCTCTGACCGTCTCTTGTACTATGCAGTCTCTGACCGTCTCCTGTAGTATGTATGTCTGCAGTCTCTGACCGTCTCTTGTACTATGCAGTCTCTGACCGTCTCCTGTAGTATGTATGTCTGCAGTCTCTGACCATTTCCTGTAGTATGTCTGCAGTCTCTGACCATCTCCTGTATCATGTCTGTAGTCTCTGACCATCTCCTGTATCATGTCTGCAGTCTCTGATCATCTCCTATAGTATGTCTGCAGTCTCTGACCATTTCCTGTAGTATGTCTGCAGTCTCTGACCATCTCCTGTATCATGTCTGCAGTCTCTGACAATCTCCTATAGTGTGTCTGAAGTCTCTGACCATCTCCTGTAGTATGTCTGCAGTCTCTGACCATCTCCTGTAGTATGTCTGCAGTTTCTGACCATCTCCTATAGTATGTCTGCAGTCTCTGACCATCTCCTGTAGTATGTCTGCAGTCTCTGACCATCTCCTGTAGTATGTCTGCAGTCTCTGACCATCTCTTGTATCATGCCTGTAGTCTCTGACCATCTCCTGTATCATGTCTGCAGTCTCTGATGATCTCCTATAGTATGTCTGCAGTCTCTGATCATTTCCTGTAGTATGTCTGCAGTCTCTGACCATCTCCTGTAGTATGTCTGCAGTCTCTGACCATCTCCTATAGTATGTCTGAAGTCTCTGACCATCTCCTGTAGTATGTCTGCAGTCTCTGACCATCTCCTGTAGTATGTCTGCAGTCTCTGACCATCTCCTATAGTATGTTTGAAGTCTCTGACCATCTCCTGTAGTATGTCTGCAGTCTCTGACCATTTCCTGTAGTATGTGTGCAGTCTCGGACCATCTCCTGTAGTATGTCTGCAATATCTGACATCTCCTGTAGTATGTCTGCAGTCTCTGACCATTTTTTGTAGTATGTCTGCAGTCTCTGACCATGTAGTAGCACAGAGGCGTAACTAGAACCTAGCATAAGAAATTATGAAGGGCCCCCCTGACCCCTGGCCAGGGCCCTTCCCTCTTCCCACTGATCCTGGGGCCCTTTACACCCATCGCAGGTCTCTTTATTACGGTATCACCGAATAAACTAATAGTTGTATACCAAGCTTCCCATTCATTCAGAAACGGAAGTATAGTAAAAACAGTTTACTATGCTTCAGTTATGAATGAACCAATTGGTACCAATCACTGACTCTGTCCATTCAGAAAAGGAAGTTACCAGTCTCTGACGTCTGTATGATGTCCTCTACAGTCTATAACGTCTGTATGATGTCCTCTACCAGGCTCTGACGTGTGTATGATGTCCTTTACCAGTCTCTGACGTCTGT
>BLSH010085622.1:148316-163706 GCA_018402905.1 Glandirana rugosa | reverse complement strand
AGGGGGACCAGGGAAGCACACAGGGACCCTGGGAACTGCAGAAGACAAGTAAACTGGATAGGAGGGGCGGCGGGGGCAGCATATAGAGGAACCAATCTCCTCCATTAGGAAGAAAATGGGGGAGATTGGTTCTTCTAAATGCCGCCCTAGCTGCCCCTCCTATCCAGGTGTACAAGGGAGGCACACGGCCCCCTGGAGCACAGGGCCTGGTTGCAATTGTAACCCCTGAAACCCCTGTAGTTACGCCCCTGTATCTGCAGTCTCTGACCGTCTCTTGTAGTATGTCTGCAGTCTCTGACCGTCTCCAGTAATATGTCTGCAGTCTCTGACCATCTCTTGTAGTATGTCTGAAGTCTCTGACCATCTCTTTTATCTTGTCTGTAGTCTCTGACCATTTTCTGTACTATGTCTGCAATCTCTGACCATCTCCTGTGATATGTCTGCAGTCTCTGACCATCTCTTTTAGTATGTCTGCAGTCTCAGACCATCTCTTGTAGTAGGTCTGCAGTATATGACCATCATCTGTATCATGTCGGCAGTCTCTGACCATCTCTTGTATTGTGTCTGCAGTCTCTGACCACATCTTGTAGTAGGTCTGCAGTCTCTGACCATTTCCTGTACTATGTCTGCAGTCTCTGACCATCTCCTGTAGGATGCCTGCAGTCTCTGACCATTTCTTGTAGTATTTCTGCAGTCTCTGACCATTTCCTGTAGTATGTCTGCAGTCTATGACCATCTCCTTTAGTATGTCTGCAGTCTATGACCATCTCCTTTAGTATGTCTGCAGTCTCTGACTATCTCCTGTAGTATGTTGGCAATCTCTGACCATCTCATGTAGTATGTCTGCAGTCTCTGACCATCTCATGTAGTATGTCTGCAGTCTCTGACCATCTCTTGTAGTATGTCTGTAGTCTCTGACCATCTCCTGTAGTATGTCTGCAGTCTCTGACCATTTCCTGTAATATGTATGCAGTCTCTGATGATCTCCTGTAGTATGCTTGCAGTCTCTGACCATTCCCTATACTATGTCTGCAGTCTCTGACTATCTCCTGTAGTATGTCTACAGTCTCTGACCATCCTCTGTAGTATGTCTGCAATCTTTGACCATCTCTTGTAGTATGCCTGCAGTCTCTGACCATCTCATGTTGTAGGTCTGCTGTCTCGGACCATCTCCTGTAGTATGTCTGCAGTCTCTGACCATCTCCTGTAGTATGTCTGCAGTCTCTCACCATCTCCTGTATTATGTCTGAAGTCTCTGATCATCTCCTCTAGTATGCCTGCAGTCTCTGACCATCTCCTGTAGTATGTCTGCAGTCTCTGACCATCTCCTGTATTATGTCTGAAGTCTCTGATCATCTCCTGTAGTATGTCTGCAGTCTCTGACTATCTCCTGTAGTATGTCTGGGGTCTCTGACCATTTCCTGTAGTATGTCTGCAGTCTCTGACCATCTCCTGTATTATGTATGCAGTCTCTGACCATCTCCTGTATCATGTCTGCAGTCTCTGACCATCTCCTGTATCATGTCTGCAGTCTCTGACCATCTCCTGTAGTATGTCTGCAGTGTCTGACCCTTTCTTGTAGTATGTCTGCAGTCTCTGACCATCTTTTGTATCATGTCTGCAGTCTCTGACCGTCTCCTGTATCATGTCTGCAGTCTCTGACCGTCTTCTGTATCACGTCTGCAGTCTCTGACCGTCTCCTGTATCACGTCTGCAGTCTCTGACCATCTCCTATAGTATGTCTGCAGTCTCTGACCATCTCCTGTACCATGTCTGCAGTCTCTGCCTTAGCCTAACGTGCATTAACATGGAAAAAAATGACTGCATTAGCAGAATGCGCAGAGGACGGCGAGGTCTGCAGGGCCTGACAGCAGAGACACATTAATGCACATTTGCTCCTATGTAAGAACTTGCAGCAGCTTGGTGTAAATGGTCATAGGGGCCGCGATGCAGCAGAGCAGCCACGTTAGCGAGACTGAAGTGCAGGGTGACGCCGGCTTTGCCTGTTATTCCCCTTTATAACACATTGATGGGTGGAGGGGGCAGCTGACAGCATGCAGAATCCTTGCACTGTCTTCTCTCTCCTCTCTGCAGCCAAGCCAGGCAAATCAATAGCAGCAATCTATAGAAGGCACAAGAGAGACATCTAGTGGCCAGACAGGGTAACTGACAGCAGCAGCAGTAATCAGCAATTTAGCAACCCAGCAGCTGTGATCTTAAAGGGGACCGAGCGTCAGATTTATTATTTCATGCTTAGTGCATGCATGCTGAGTCATGCGTCACACTGCCAGCTACATTTCCCTTCTCACAGAGATCTCAGGCATGACAATGCCTTTATCTGCTTTGCTCTCCAGAAGGACGGCACCATCTTTCTTTATGCATCATCCAGTGTCACCATCTACTTCCTAAACTGAGGTCCCGGCTCAGAGGTGACGCTATCATGAAAATCCCGGTGCCTACGCAATTCTTGGCTGTGTTCACAAATGTTTGACACAGATCAGCCCCCCCCCCCCCATCCCCCTCTCTCACTTTGTGACTTGCAACAAGGTTATAATGTATAGTCTGATCACTGGGGGAGGGGGGAATGAGGAAATGCCTCTTCCTGCCTGCAGCATACTGATGACATCATCACAGCCTAGGCAAAGTCACTGGGCTGGGGCTCAGGGTGTTCCCTCATATCAGAGGCGTTACTAGAACCTTCACAATTATGTGCCGCTTTGCATCGGTTTATCACATAGAATCCCCAATAAAATACGTTTACGTTTTCGGGTGTAACGTGACAAAATGTGGGAAATGTGAATACTTTTTCAATCAGATGAATTTGTACATTCAATCGTTCAAAACAAAAAAAAAACATTTCAGAGATGAATACAAGAACAACATGAACCAACTGTCATTTTTAAGGCGGAGTCACCCTTTAAGACCGCCCCTCCTAGTTGCGCCACATTACTCTGTTCCGATGTTTTCTCCTTGTATCACCACGGGGGGTTCGGCGCGTCTCAAACTTTTTGAAGAGTCCTCCGAGGATCGTCTAGAAGTCTGTTCTGCCCCCCCCCCAGGACCCCCCCCCCCAGGCTGCTTTTAACAAAGTGCCATATATATGAGATATCGGGGGCCCCACATCGGCCTGCGCCTATCAGGAGCTCCCAGGGCACGGCACGCCTAAGGCAGCGCCACTCAGAGGACGAGGCGGTTGTTTTCCCGTAGCAGATCTTTATTTGTTCCTATTCCTCTATTTCATTCAGTTTATGGAATTTGTTCCATTGGAGAGGGAAGATCTGGAATGACCAGGTGAGCTACGGACATGCAGGGTGGGGTCCCCTGTCTAGAACCCCACATGGGCCCTGATAGTCCGAGGGATAGAGATCGATGGAGTCAGTAATAAACATTGCACCTCTTATTTCAGTTCCAGCGATGGCATCACTGGGTCTCTGTACTTCTCTATGCAATGCAAGCAGATCATGGCTGGTGGGAGGAGCCATCACAGTGCTGTATATAGCCTGAAAACATGACAGCACCCGGCCTCAGTTCTCCTCTCCTCAGTCCTCAGCCCTGTTGCAAGCAGTGGGCGGGCACTTGGCAATGATTAATGCAGAAATCATAATGCCTTGATGGGTGGGCGTCAGTCTGGAGGAGTGGGAGTTCCTAGAGTGCTGCATTGGCCTTGTTCACACCCACATGTGATGCTGAGCCCACATAAGTGATATCCAGCGAATGAAAAAGACAGGCCAGTGACAGTCACGCTCGGGAGGAAAGAGCTAGATGATGCTGGATGTCCTTCAGCCAGAAAAATAAGGCCAGCTCGCTCTGGCTTGCCGCCCACATATTGTTATTATTGCCTATTTGTTGCCAAGAAATTGCAATGATTGCCCATTGGTTGCCCACCTTTGTATTGTTAAGGTTACCCATTTGCTGCCTATTTACTGGTTGTTTGTTGCCATTTGTTACTCACGCTGCCCATACATTGTATCAATTACCCATTTGTTGCCCATGCATTGTAAAAATTGCCTGTTTGTTACCATGTATGGCATCAATTGCCCATTTGTTGCCCATGCATTGTAACAACTGCCTGTTTGTTGACATGTATGGTATTGCTTGCCCATTTGTTTTTCAAATATTGTAACAACTGCCAACTGTTGCTTTTGTGATCTCATGTTTGCTCATTTGTTGCCCATACATTGTAGCAATTGCTTGTTTGTTGCCATGTATGGTATTGTTTGCCCATTTGTTCTCCACATATTGTAACAATTGCCCATTTGTTGCCCGTACATTGTAAAAATTGCCCATTTGTTGCCCATGCATTGTAAAAAATGCCTGTTTGTTGACATGTATGGTATTGTATTCCCATGTATTGTAACAATTGCCCATGTATTCCATGTGTTGCCCATGCTATGTATCAATTGCCTTTTTGTTACTATGTATGGCATTGATTGCCCATTTGCTGCCCATACATTGTAACAATCACCCATTTATTGCCCATGTATTGTAACAATTGCCTGTTTGTTGCCATGTATGGTATCAATTGTCCATTTGTTGCCCATGTATTGTAACAATTGCCTGTTTGTTACCATGTATGGTATTGTGTGCCCATCTGTTCTCCAAATATTGTAACAACTGCCAATTGTTGCTTTTGTGATCTCATGCTTGCTCATTTGTTGCCCATGTATTGTAACAATTGCCTGTTTGTTGCCATGTATGATATTAATTGCCTATTTGTTGCCCATGAATTGCAACAATTGCCTGTTTGTTGCCATGTATGGTATTGTTTGCCCATTTGTTCTCCAAATATTGTAACAACTGCCAATTGCTGCTTTTGTGATCTGATGCTTGCTCATTTGTTGCCCATACATTCTAGCAATTGCCTGTTTGTTGCCATGTATGGCATTGTTTGCCCATTTGTTTTTCAGATATTGTAACAACTGCCAATTGTTGCTTTTGTGATCTCATGCTTGCTCATTTGTTGCCCATGCATTGTAGCAATTGTCTGTCTGTTGCCATATATGGTATTGATTGCCCATTTGTTGCCCATACATTGTAACAATTGCCCATTTGTTGCCCATACATTGTGAAAATTGCCCATTTGGTGCCCATGCATTGTAGCAACTGTCTGTTTGTTGCACATGTATGGCATTGCTTGCCCATTTGTTGCACATGCATTGTAACAATTCCACATTTGTTGCCTGTGTGTTCTCATGCTTGCCCATTTGTTGCCCACATATTGTAATCCATGCCTATATGCTGCCCATGGTATGAGCAGTGATTCTCAAGCTTACTGAGACCAGGGCTTGGTAAATTCTTAAGTTCTTCCAAAACCTTCCATGCGCCAAAAAAAAAAATAAAAAAAAAATAATATATATATATATATATATATATATATATATATATATATATACGGTATATATAGTCTCACAATACAAGTATGGGAATATTAAATATGTATTGAAATGCTGGAAGATTCTAGGTGGGGATGGAAGCTCTGGAAGGAGTTAGGGGATTATGCATCAGACCTGGTGGCCCTATAGGTCATACAGTTTCTTCTGGTACCTGGGGGAAACTGTGATGAATGGGGTCCTTCCAGGAGTCTGGGGGGTTGCAGGGGCATTGCCGGGCTGGGGGTCACTGTTCAAGGGTAGGGTAATTATGGGTATGGGGAAGGGGAGGCTGGACGATCTGCCACAAGCTAGAGGGCAGTGCAGGCCACCATGGGAGAATGGGTATGACTGTGCGTAATGGCTCACGGGATCTGGGGGCACTGTAGAAGGTTGAGGAGCACTGTGGGGTAACTATGGGAGGTTGGGGGGCACTGTGGGCCACTATTTGAGATTGAGAGGAGTACTGTGGGTGCTGAGGGTTCTCAGGGGATCTGAGGGCACTGTAGGATGTTGAGGAGCACTGTGGACCACTGTGGGAGGTTGGGGGCACTGTGGGTGCTAAGGATGCTCATGGGATCTGGGGGAACTGTAGGATGTTGAAGAGCACTGTGAGCCACTATGGTAGGTTGGGGGTACTGTGGGCACTGAGGGATTTCAGGGGATCTGAGGGAACTGTAGGATGTTGAGGGGCACTGCAGACCACTGTGGGAGATTGGGGGGCACTGTGGGTGCTAAGGGCGCTCAGGTGATCTCAGGGAACTGTAGGATGCAGTGGAGCACTGCAGACCACTGTGGGTGGTTGGGGGGCACTGTGGCTGCTAAGGGCGCTCAGGGGATCTGAGGGCACTGTAGGAGGTTGAGAGGGGCACTGTGAGCAATTATGGGAGGTTGCGGGTACTGAGGGCCACTATGGGAGGTTGGGGGGCATGGTGAGTGTTAAAGGCTCTCAGGGGATTTGGGGGTCCTGTGGGAGGTTGAGGGACACTTTGGGAGCTGTGATCTCTCAGGGGATATGAGGGCACTGTAGGATGCTGAGGGGCACTGTGGACCACTGTGGGAGGTTGGGGGGCACTGTGGGTGCTAAGGACGCTCAGGGGATCTGAGGGCACTGTAGGAGGTTGAGGGGCACTGTGAGAAGTTATGGAAGGTTGCAGGTACTGAGGGCCACTATGGGAAGTTGGGGGGCATTGTGAGTGCTAAAGGCTCTCAGGGGATTTGGGGGTACTGTGGGAGGTTGAGGGACACTTTGGGAGGTGTGGTCCCTCAGGGGATCTGAGGGCACCGTAGGATGCTGAGGGGCACTGTGGACCACTGTGGGAGGTTGGGGGGCACTGTGGGTGCTAAGGACACTCAGGGGATCTGAGGGCACTGTAGGAGGTTGAGGGGCACTGTGAGAAGTTATGGAAGGTTGCGGGTACTGAGGGCCACTATGGGAGGTTGGGGGGCATGGTGAGTGTTAAAGGCTCTCAGGGGATTTGGGGGTACTCTGGGAGGTTGAGGGACACTTTGGGAGCTGTGGTCCCTCAGGGGATCTGAGGGCACCGAAGGATGCTGAGGGGCACTGTGGACCACTGTGGGAGGTTGGGGGGCACTGTGGGTGCTAAGGACACTCAGGGGATCTGAGGGCACTGTAGGAGATTGAGGGGCACTGTGAGCAGTTATGGGAGGTTGCGGGTACTGAGGGCCATTATGGGTGGTTTGGGGGCATTGTGATTGCTAAAGGCTCTCAGGGGATTCGGGGGTACTGTGGGAGGTTGAGGGACACTTTGGGTGCTGTGCTCTCTCAGGGGATCTGAGGGCACTATAGGATGTTGAGGGGCACTGTGGGCCACAATCGGAGGTTGGGAGGCATGGTGATGATTGAGAGATCTCAGGGGATCTGGGGGCACTGTGGGAGGTTGAGGGGCACTTTGGGTGCTGTGCTCTCTCAGGGGATCTGAGGGCACTGTAGGATGTTGAGGGACACTGTGGGCCACAATGGGAGGTTGGGGGGCATGGTGAGCATTGAGGGATCTCAGGGGATCTGGGGGCACTGTGGGAGGTTGAGGGGCACTTCAACTGGCTGGAGGCATGGAAGGAGGGAGGCCAGAAGCCAGGAGAATGCTACAGTCTGGTGGTTGAGAGTGCCATACTACTATATTGTAAGCTCTTGTCACTATCAAATCATTCCACTATTAAACCCTTTAATTGGCATGCTCAATGCACTGTACAACAGCCCAACTGGCTCCTTGTGCTGCTTCTTCATCCACTTCCAGGAGCTCGCGATTTCTTTAAGCACAGTATTATTATTATTATTATTTTTATCAAGTGTTTTCCTTTGGGGTGATATTGTAGTGGCCTCTGATGGAGTAATTGCATTGCGGCGTTTCGGAATTTCCGTAATATCTTTGGGTAAGCTCATAAGCCCTTCCAAAAACTGCTGATGCGAATTCATTCCGAAGGAGGAACACTGAAGGCGGTGTGATTAAATATGTGTTGTTATGATGAGAGATAAACACAACGATGGATCATTTATTACAAAAAAATGTCTTTTCCCTTTTTTTTTTTTTTTTTTTAGGGGTCAGCAGAGGAACCGATGGAAGCTGCCATTCCCTTCGCAGATGTAAATGCAGAGTTGTAAACAAACTGGCGTTTCAGATGGGATGATTCCTGTAAGGGAAGACAATCTGTTTTTTGTCGGGGACCCCCCCCCCTCCTGTAACTGTAATTCCACTTTAAGACCCGAAGATTTACATGGCGGTCCCGTACAGGAGAGATAAGGCGTACCGCTGGAATGTGCGCTCTGTAGTGTAAACAGGTTACAGTTAGTGCGTGGCGGAGGTTCACCTCCCATGCATTTTTGCTCTGAGGGCTCTCATACATATCATTGCTCTATACGGGGCCCATCCAGGCTTTGCAGAGTTTAAAAATGAATGTATATGGAATCCCTAGGGCCCCATTCACACCTAGTGTTTGGGAACGCACAACTTTGGCCATGTTGTTTTTGTACTGACCATCTACTCTATTATGTCCAGTGCACTGTGGGTGCTGAGAGCTGTCAAGGGATTTGGGGGGCACTGTGGGAGGTTTATGGGCACTGTGGGCCACTATGGGAGGTTGGGAACATTGTGGATGATGAGGGCTCTCAGGGAATCTGGGGGCATTATGGGAGTTTGATGGGCACTGTGGGCCATTATGGGAGGTTGGGGACATTGTGGGCGCTGAGGGTTTTCAGGGGATCTGGGGGCACTGTGGGAGGTTGATGGGCACTGAAGGCCACTATGGGAGGTTGGGGACATTGTGGCTGCTGAGGGCTCTCATTGAATCTGGGGGAAATATGGGAGGTTGATGGGCACTGTGGGCCACTATGGGAGCTTGGGGACATTGTGGGCGCTAAGGGTTCTCAGGGAATCTGGGGGCACTATGGGAGGTAGATGGGCACTATGGGCCACTATGAAAGTTTGGGAACATTGTGTGCACTGAGGGCTCTCAGGGGATCTGGGGGTACTATGGGAGGTTCATGTGTATTGAGGGCCACTATGGGAGGGGAGGTTGGGGACATTGTGGGCACTGAGGGCTCTCAGGGGATCTGGGGGCACTATGGGAGGTTGATGGGCACTGTGGTTGACTATGAGAGGTAGAGGACATTGTGGGTACTGAAGGCTCTCAGTAGATCTGGGGGGCACTTTGGGAGGTTGATGGGCACTGTGGGCCACTATGGTAGGTTGTAGACATTGTGGGCGCTGAGGGTTCTCAGGGGATCTGGAGGCACTATGGGAGGTTGATGGGCACTGTGGCTGACTATGAGAGGTAGAGGACATTGTGGGTACTGAAGGCTCTCAGTAGATCTGGGGGCACTTTAGGAGGTTGATGGGCACTGTGGGCCACTATGGGAGGTTGTAGACATTGTGGGTGCTGAGGGTTCTCAGGGGATCTGGGGGCACTATGGGAGGTAGATGGGCACTATGGGCCACTATGAAAGGTTGGGAACATTGTGTGCACTGAAGGCTCTCAGGGGATCTGGGGGTTCTATGGGAGGTTCATGTCCATTGAGGGCCACTATGGGAGGGGAGGTTGGGGACATTGTGGGCACTGAGGGCTCTCAGGGGATCTGGGGGCACTATGGGAGGTTGATGGGCACTGTGGTTGACTATGAGAGGTAGAGGACATTGTGGGTACTGAAGGCTCTCAGTAGATCTGGAGGCACTTTGGGAGGTTGATGGGCACTGTGGGCCACTATGGGAGGTTGTAGACATTGTGGGTGCTGAGGGTTCTCAGGAGATCTGGGGGCACGTTGGCGGGTTGATGGACACTGTGGGCCACTATGGGAGTCTGGGGACATTGTGATCCCTGAGGACATTGTATGCACTATAGGAGGTTGATGGGCATTGACAGCCACTATGGGAGGTTGGGACATTGTGGGGGCTAAGGGCTCTACAATCAGTGCGTGGCAGAGTTCACCTCCCATGCATTTTTGCTCTGAGGGCTCTCATACATATCATTGCTCTATACAGGGCCCGTCCAGGCTTTGCAGAGTTTAAAAATGAATGTATTTGTAATTCCTAGGGCCCCATTCACACCTAGTGTTTGGGAATGCACAACTTTGGCCATGCTGTTTTTGTACTGACCATCTATTTTAGTATGTCCAGTGCACTTTGGGCGCTGAGAGCTGTCAAGGGATCTGGGGGCACTATGAGAGGTTGAGGGGCACTGTGGGCCACTATGAGAAGTTGAGGACATTGTGGGCACTGAGGGCTCTCAGGGGATCTAGGGGCACTATGGTAGGTTGATGGGCACTGAGGGCCACTATGGGAGGTTGGGGACATTGTGGGCACTGTGAGCTCTTAGGGGATATGGTGGCACTATGGGAGATTACTGGGTACTGAGGGCCACTATGGAAGGTTGGGGATATTGTGAGTGCTGAGGGTTCTCAGGGGATCTGGTGGCACTATAGGAGGTTGATGGCCACTGAGGGCCACTATGGGAGGTTGGGGACATTGTGGGTGATGAGGGCTCTCAGGGGATCTGGGGGCACTATGGGAGGTTGATGGGCACTGAGGGCCACTATGGGATGTTGGGGACATTGTGGGCACTGTGAGCTCTTAGGGGATATGGTGGCACTATGGGAGATTACTGGGTACTGAGGGCCACTATGGAAGGTTGGGGATATTGTGGGCACTGAGGGTTCTCAGGGGATCTGGTGGCACTATAGGAGGTTGATGGCCACTGAGGGCCACTATGGGAGGTTGGGGACATTGTGGGTGATGGGGGCTCTCCGAGAATCTGGAGGCACTATGAGAGTGGGTGGGTCACTATGGAAGGTTGGAAGGCACTGTGGTCGCTTAGGGGTCTCAGGGGATCTGTGGGCACTATAGTAGGTTGAGAAGCACCAAGGGCCACTTTGGGAGGGCTTTCATTGGATCTGAGGGCATTGCAGGAGGTTGATGGGCGCACTGTGGGCGCTTAGGACTCTCAGGGGATCTGGGGGCACTATGGGAGGTTAAGGGGCACAGCGGGACACCATGGGAGGTTGGGGAGCACTTTGTCAAGTCTCATGATTGAAGGAACTGGGCTCTCCCTGACTTACTGCCACTTGTGCACAATTACATCGTGAGAAGCTCACAGTGTGCAGTAAAACCAAAAGCCATCTCAGTCCAGAGGAGAAGCTTGTACAACTGTGCAAGGCTGAAGTGAGGGCGCTGGTCATATTTATAACAACGTAACATCATGCAAGAATACAAATACTGTATATAAAAAAAAAGTGTGGATAGCTATCAGCAGATGTGTGGGGCCCCCGATGTTCCGTGAACCGTGATCATTAGGTAATACCAATCATTCCATATGGAGGATGACAGCCGGCTCTATGTACACAGAATTCAATGTATAAACTGTTATTGGCCAATTCCATCCAAACCTCGCAGATTATCTAAACACATGTTGTGCAACAGAGAGGACATACGTGGCGGCCGGTGCTGGTCTGCATGTTCACATAAATATACATGTCCTGTTTAAATTACAACAAGAGCATGTGACCAAAACCTGGAGTATCTTTTATTAAATCTGACCTCTGGCCTTCCCTCATGTCCTGCACGGTTGTACCGGCTCCTCTCCTGTGCTAAAATGGCTTCCTCCGATTTCACTGCACACTGTGAGCTTCTCACAATGTGCATTAGAAGCTGCAGCAAGTTGAAAAGAGCCCTCTCATTTCCTGGCTGATGACCGTCCAACATCATTTAGCCTAGTGGACTCCAAACTGCGGACCAGGGGCCAGATGAGGCCCTTTGATTGCTTTTATCCGGCCCTTGGGTCTCTATTTCATCCATTGATACCAACAATGGGTCATAATTCTCCCCACCGAAACCAATTAAGGGGCACAATTCCTCCTAATGACACCAACAATGGGTCACAATTCTCCCCAATGACACCAACAACGGGGCACTATTCCCTCCCAATGACACCAACAATGGGAGCATGATTGCTCCCAAAGACACCAACGACGGGCACTATTTCTCCCAATGACACCAATGATGGGGCACGATTCCTCCTAATGAAATCCACGACGGGGCACGATACCTCCCAATGACACCAACGGCGGGCACTCTTCCTTTCCTCCCAATGACACCGACAACGGGGCACGATTCCTCCCAATGACACCAACGACGGGCACTATTCCTTTCCTCCCAATGACACCAATGACGGGGCACAATTCCTCCCATTGACACCAACGATGAGGCACAATTCCTCCCAATGATACCAACAATGGGGGCACGATTCCTCCCAATGACACCAATGACTGGGTACTATTCCCCCCAATGACACCAACAATAGGGGCATGATTCCTTCCAATGACAACAATGACAGGGCACTATTCTCCCAATGACACCAACAATGGGGGCACTATTCTCCCAATGAAACCAACAATGGGGGCACAGTTTCTCCCAATGACGCCAACAATGGGGACACAATTTCTCCCAATAACACCAACAATGGGGGCACAATTCCTCCCAATGACACCAATGATGGGGTACTATTCCCCCCAATGACACCAACAATGGGGGCATGATTTCTCCCAATAACACCAACAATGGGGGTCACGATTCCCCCCAATGACACCGACAATGGGGGGGCACGATTCCTCCCAATGACATCAATGACGGGGTACTATTCCCCCCAATGACACCAAAAATGGGGGAAAAATTTCTCCCAATGACACCAATGACGGGGTACTATTCCCCCCAATGACACCAACAATGGGGGCACGATTCCTCCCAATGACACCAAGAGTGGGGCCCAGTGACACCAATAGTGGAGCTCAATTCCTCCCAATGAAACAAATGATGGGGCATTATTTTTTCCCCAGTGATGTCAGAACCTCTCCTACTCCCAATGGCCACAGTCTGCCCCCCTAAAGCCTTAAGGACAGTAAACTGGCCCTTTGTTTAGAAAGTTTGGAGACCCCTGATGCAGTCCTGTCTTCCCCAGCCTGACTGTCCCTGAAACGCCCCTTTAATTCATTGGATTTTAGTTCTGTAAATCACGAAGGCTCAGCATCACATGCAGATGTTTCTCCCTCTGTCCTCCCCTCCTGTTTAATGCTAGTTAGTTTAGTCCTAACAGAACCCTCCATTTTCCCTCGGTCCGTGTTAGTACTTCACAGAGACGGGGCTCAGGAAAGTCATTTTCTTCTTACACTTCATAAGACTGGAAAAACATCCCCTCTTCTGCAATTAGCTGAAATATAATTGCGTTGGCTTCAACTTCTGCATCTAATTGAGGAGTCAAGCTGACTATGGATGGCGGCAAGTCAGCAGGTGATCATATTGTCCAGACAGACTGGGCCTAAGGACGTATGTCAGTGCATAAAGCGGTATTTGAAACAGAAATTGTCTACATTCAGGATTAGCTGCACTTCCCTGCTCTGTAATGTACCGGCTTTCTGAGAACAGTGGATAGTGCCTGCAGAATGTGTGCCCGCATTCTCCACCAGATGCCAACACAGGAGCACAAGAGACAGTTGTCACCCCAAAACAGAAGTTTCCAAAACGTGGCCCTTCATGGCAGGATCATCAGATACCCACTTAAAGAAAGATGCAGATAAAAAAAAAATAACTAGCATTCCTGCTCGCGATTTCAAAGCGCGCCTAACATGCGTTTCCCAGTGTCCCACACAGGGCAGCCCATTCACTTCAATGGGCTGTTTATGGCCCAAAAGAAGCCCCTGCATTTTCTGAGGCGCATTTTTTTAAATGAGCTTTTTGCTACGATTGCACGCGGTCGCGGGGCGCGTACGGCGATTTCCCATTTAATTGGATGTGCGGCGTTCAACGGGGTTGCCACCTGCCAATCGATACACGTTGGGTAAACTTTGCATGGAAACCCCCCCCATCCGCTGCTTATTGCAGCTCAAGGGGGAGGGGGGGGTGGTGGTTTTGGTTGGCGAGCGGCAAAAATGCCCCCCCCCCCCAACCACACGTCTAAATGAAGCCTGGTGGGGTGGTTGATGGGTGCCAAAAACAAAGCTCAACTGTGCATTTTTTGACCCCCAACAGCACATCTAAATGAAGCCTTACATGGAATAAATATTTAAAAACAAATATGTTTTCTTTTTTTTATGAATCAATATTTTCTTTGGAAGGCGTTTTATTCGTTCTCCGCATGGCGCGGCCGGGGATACTGCTGAAAACAAACATTTCATACAATTCATATCTCTGAATTGCTTTTTACATTGAAAGAGAGATTGTCAAAAATCTATATTGTAACAATTAAGAATCGTGCATATGGTGATTAAAGATATCGTTTAATCTGCCCCCCCCCCCTCCCCCGGTCAACATGCTAATGAACTAAAAGAGCTAAAAACTTTCTGTTTTACCCTATTTTAGGCTCAGTGATGTCATCACTGGATCTCTGTGATTCTCTATGCACTGCAGGCAGTTAGTGGCTGATGGGGGGCGGCTAGAAAGGCGTTACTGCGGCCATCAAGGAGTTAAAGCAGGCGGCGAGGAGGTGTAATAGCAGTAAAACACGATAAGAAAATCGGCCGAAAATTTCCGTTCTGCGAATGACCGACCAATTTGCTAACCAAGTAATACCCAATATCGATATTGTGAATGGAAAAGACCAAACAATTGTGTCTTATGGTTTGCGAGCGAACGATATTCTATTAGTTGGCGTGAAGGTCACCAGTAAAAAAATCTCTTGAACATCATCACGCCTGAGCAGAGCTACAAGGTCACACGCACACCACATCACCACCACGTATTAAACCGATTGCTCTTTTAGAGATTTTTTTCGATTGGTTAATGTGTGCAATGATTTCGACCACTGGCCGCCGTTTCCTTGGTCGGCGGTCGAGCCTTCAGTCTTATTACTAACTGTGTATTGCTGCCATTAGTGTGTCGTTCAAGGAGTTAAAGCAGGCGCAAAGGAGGTGTTGCTGCGCCGCTGCGGCAGTCAAGGAGTTAAAGCAGGCGGCAAGGAGGCATTACTGCGGCAGTCAAGGAGTTAAAGCAGGTGGGGAGGAGACGTTACTGCGGCAGTCAAGGAGTTAAAGCAGGCGGAAAGGAGGCGCTGCTGCAGCAGTCAAGGAGTTAAAGCAGGCGGAGAGGAGGCGCTACTGCAGCAGTCAAGGAGTTAAAGCAGGCGGCAAGGAGGTGTTACTGCGGCAGTCAAGGCGTTAAAGCAGGCGGAGAGGAGGCGTTACTGCGACAGTCAAGAAGTTAAAGCAGGCAGCGAGGAGGCTTTACTGTGGCAGTAAAGGAGTTAAAGCAGGAGGCAAGGAGGCATTACTGCGGCAGTCAAGAAGTTAAAGCAGGCAGGGCAAGGAGGGGTTACTGCGACAGTCAAGGAGTTAAAGCAGGCGGCGAGGAGGCATTACTACGGCAGTCAAGCAGATAAAGCAGACGGGGAGGAGGTGTTACTGCGACAGTCAAGGAGTTAAAGCAGGTGGCAAGGAGGCATTACTACGGCAGTCATGGAGTTAAAGCAGGTAAACTGACAGCGTCATTGTGGAGGAGGGGCAGACGAAATAGACGAACTGACG
>BLSH010085622.1:134149-148306 GCA_018402905.1 Glandirana rugosa | reverse complement strand
GTTAAAGCAGGCAGAGAGGAGGCTTTACTGTGGCAGTCAAGGAGTTAAAGCAGGCAGAGAGGAGGCTTTACTGTGGCAGTCAAGGAGTTAAAGCAGGCAGAGAGGAGGCTTTACTGTGGCAGTCAAGGAGTTAAAGCAGGCGGGGAGGAGGCTTTACTGTGGCAGTCAAGGAGTTAAAGCAGGCAGAGAGGAGGCTTTACTGTGGCAGTCAAGGAGTTAAAGCAGGCGGGGAGGAGATGTTACTGCGGCAGTCACAAAGTTAAAGCAGGCGGGGAGGAGGCTTTACTGTGGCAGTCAAGGAGTTAAAGCAGGCAGAGAGGAGGCTTTACTGTGGCAGTCAAGGAGTTAAAGCAGGCAGAGAGGAGGCTTTACTGTGGCAGTCAAGGAGTTAAAGCAGGCGGGGAGGAGGCGTTACTGCGGCAGTCAAGGAGTTAAAGCAGGCGGAGAGGAGGCGTTACTGCGGCAGTCAAGGAGTTAAAGCAGGCGGGGAGGAGGCGTTACTGCGGCATTCAAGGAGTTAAAGCAGGCGGGAGGAGGCGTTACTGCGGCAGTCAAGGCGTTAAAGCAGGCGGAGAGGAGGCGTTACTGCGACAGTCAAGAAGTTAAAGCAGGCAGGGAGGAGGCTTTACTGTGGCAGTAAAGGAGTTAAAGCAGGCGGCAAGGAGGCGTTACTGCGGCAGTCAAGAAGTTAAAGCAGGCAGGGCAAGGAGGGGTTACTGCGACAGTCAAGGAGTTAAAGCAGGCGGCGAGGAGGCATTACTATGGCAGTCAAGCAGATAAAGCAGACGGGGAGGAGGTGTTACTGCGACAGTCAAGGAGTTAAAGCAGGTGGCAAGGAGGCATTACTACGGCAGTCATGGAGTTAAAGCAGGTAGCAAGGAGGCATTACTACAGCAGTTAAGCAGTTAAAGCGGGCGGTGAGGAGGCGTTACTGCGACAGTCAAGAAGTTAAAGCAGGCAGAGAGGAGGCTTTACTGTGGCAGTCAAGGAGTTAAAGCAGGCAGAGAGGAGGCTTTACTGTGGCAGTCAAGGAGTTAAAGCAGGCGGGGAGGAGGCTTTACTGTGGCAGTCAAGGAGTTAAAGCAGGCGGGGAGGAGGTGTTACTGCGGCAGTCACGAAGTTAAAGCAGGCGGGGAGGAGGCTTTACTGTGGCAGTCAAGGAGTTAAAGCAGGCAGAGAGGAGGCTTTACTGTGGCAGTCAAGGAGTTAAAGCAGGCGGGGAGGAGGTGTTACTGCGGCAGTCAAGAAGTTAAAGCAGGCGGGGAGGAGGCGTTACTGCGGCAGTCAAGGAGTTAAAGCAGGCGGAAAGGAGGCATTACTGTGGCAGTCAAGAAGTTAAAGTAGGCGGGGAGGAGGTGTTACTGCGTCAGTCAAGGAGTTAAAGCAGGCGGAGAGGAGGCGTTACTGCGGCAGTCAAGGAGTTAAAGCAGGCGGGGAGGAGACGTTACTGCGGCATTCAAGGAGTTAAAGCAGGCGGGGAGGAGGCGTTACTGCGGCAGTCAAGGAGTTAAAGCAGGCGGAGAGGAGGCGTTACTGCGGCAGTCAAGGAGTTAAAGCAGGCGGGGAGGAGGCGTTACTGCGGCAGTCAAGGAGTTAAAGCAGGCGGGAAGAGGCGTTACTGCGGCATTCAAGGAGTTAAAGCAGGCGGAGAGGAGGCGTTACTGCGGCAGTCAGGGAGTTAAAGGTGGTGGAGAGGAGGTGTTACTGTGGCAGTCAAGGAGTTAAAGCAGGCGGGAAGGAGGCGTTACTGTGGCAGTCAAGGAGTTAAAGCAGGCAGAGAGGAGGCGTTACTGCGGCAGTCAGGGAGTTAAAGCAGGCGGAGAGGAGGCGTTACTGTGGCAGTCAGGGAGTTAAAGCAGGCAGAGAGGAGGCGTTACTGCTGCAGTCAGGGAGTTAAAGCAGGCGGAGAGGAGGCGTTACTGCAGCAGTCAGGGAGTTAAAGCAGGCGGAGAGAAGGCGTTACTGCAGCAGTCAAGGAGTTAAAGCAGGTGGAGAGGAGGCGTTACTGCGGAAGTCAAGGAGTTAGAGCAGGCGGAGAGGAGGTGTTACTGCGGTATTCAAGGAGTTAAAGCAGGCGGGGAGGCGGCGTTACTGCGGCAGTCAAGGAGTTAAAGTAGGCGGAGAGGAGGCGTTACTGCGGCATTCAAGGAGTTAAAGCAGGTGGAGAGGAGGTGTTACTGCGGCAGTCAAGGAGTTAAAGCAGGCGGGAGGAGGCGTTACTGCGGCAGTCAAGGAGTTAAAGCAGGCGGAGAGGAGGCCTTACTGTGGCAGTCAGGGAGTTAAAGCAGGCGGAGAGGAGGCCTTACTGCGGCAGTCAGGGAGTTAAAGCAGACGGGGAGGAGGCGTTACTGCGACAGTCAAGGAGTTAAAGCAGGTGGCAATGAGGCATTACTACGGCAGTTATGGAGTTAAAGCAGGTAGCAAGGAGGCATTACTACAGCAGTTAAGCAGTTAAAGCGGGCGGTGAGGAGGCGTTACTGCGACAGTCAAGAAGTTAAAGCAGGCAGAGAGGAGGCTTTACTGTGGCAGTCAAGGAGTTAAAGCAGGCAGAGAGGAGGCTTTACTGTGGCAGTCAAGGAGTTAAAGCAGGCGGGGAGGAGGTGTTACTGCGGCAGTCAAGAAGTTAAAGCAGGCGGGGAGGAGGCGTTACTGCGGCAGTCAAGGAGTTAAAGCAGGCGGAAAGGAGGCATTACTGTGGCAGTCAAGAAGTTAAAGTAGGCGGGGAGGAGGTGTTACTGCGTCAGTCAAGGAGTTAAAGCAGGCGGAGAGGAGGCGTTACTGCGGCAGTCAAGGAGTTAAAGCAGGCGGGGAGGAGACGTTACTGCGGCATTCAAGGAGTTAAAGCAGGCGGGGAGGAGGCGTTACTGCGGCATTCAAGGAGTTAAAGCAGGCGGAGAGGAGGCGTTACTGCGGAGGTCAGGGAGTTAAAGGTGGTGGAGAGGAGGTGTTACTGTGGCAGTCAAGGAGTTAAAGCAGGCGGGGAGGAGGCGTTACTGTGGCAGTCAAGGAGTTAAAGCAGGCAGAGAGGAGGCGTTACTGCGGCAGTCAGGGAGTTAAAGCAGGCGGAGAGGAGGCGTTACTGTGGCAGTCAGGGAGTTAAAGCAGGCAGAGAGGAGGCGTTACTGCGGCAGTCAGGGAGTTAAAGCAGGCGGAGAGGAGGCGTTACTGCGGCAGTCAGGGAGTTAAAGCAGGCGGAGAGAAGGCGTTACTGCGGCAGTCAAGGAGTTAAAGCAGGTGGAGAGGAGGCGTTACTGCGGAAGTCAAGGAGTTAGAGCAGGCGGAGAGGAGGTGTTACTGCGGCATTCAAGGAGTTAAAGCAGGCGGGGAGGAGGCGTTACTGCGGCAGTCAAGGAGTTAAAGCAGGCGGGGAGGAGGCGTTACTGCGGCAGTCAAGGAGTTAAAGCAGGCGGAGAGGAGGCGTTACTGCGGTAGTCAAGGAGTTAAAGCAGGTGGAGAGGAGGTGTTACTGCGGCAGTCAAGGAGTTAAAGCAGGCGGGGAGGAGGCGTTACTGCGGCAGTCAGGGAGTTAAAGCAGGCGGAGAGGAGGCGTTACTGCGGCAGCCAAGGTGGAGAGGAGGCGCTAGTGCTGTGATCGAGGCGTTAAAGCAGGCGGAGAGGAGGCGTTACTGCGGCAGTCAAGGAGTTAAAGCAGGTGGAGAGGAGGTGTTACTGCGGCAGTCAAGGAGTTAAAGCAGGCGGAGAGGAGGCCTTACTGTGGCAGTCAGGGAGTTAAAGCAGGCGGAGAGGAGGCGTTACTGCGGCAGCCAGGGTGGAGAGAAGGCGCTAGTGCTGTGATCGAGGCGTTAAAGCAGGCGGAGAGGAGGCGTTAAAGCAGGCGGCAAGGAAATGTTAGTGTGGCAGCAAAGGATTTAAAGCAGGCGGAGAGGGAGCATTACTGCAGCAGTGCCAACGTCTGTCAAATGCCCTCCAAAGAGCGATCCAAACACGGTTCACTCTTCATAGAGTGGTTGCCATGCTTGGCAATGGAGAGGAGGGTAAGGCGGCACTCAGTAAGTTCGGCAGACGTCCGCAGCCTGTGCACTGTTTCCTATTACTGACACGTGTAATTCCAGTTTCGCCTCGACAAGTAACGTCAGAGCGATTTTTTTCCTCCTTTCATCCCAGCGGGAGTTCAAGTTGTCAGCGATCAGCGAGCCACAAGGCCTCTCAGATCTCCCCCTTCTGAGATCACTCACATCCCAACCATGCACGACTACACCGGGCCACAAGAAAGGCATTTAAATGGGAGTCAGCGGCGCGCCTGACTTCTGAGAATTATCAGTAATGCCCGACGTTTCATCTCTTGTATTAGGAAAATCACCATAATGACGGAACATTGACAGCAGATAAGGCGAAGGACCCGCGGGCTGATTGAAAGCAGAAAAACAGCCAACTACACGGCTGAAATACATTCATATAAACGCATGGGATCTGACTTTCCTGCTAAAGGATTTCTAATCTTGTTTAGCCAATCATGTGATTTAGAGACCCCCTGCCAGGCAGCACAGCCCGTACCCTGACCTCACTTTCCTCTATTGCGTTTAGGTGGTACAGCTTGGTCAGCAGTCCTCTGATTGGAGAATAGGATGTACAATCAGAGGACAACCCCCGGATGAGGTCATCTCCTGGATAAACCCACCCCCCCACCCATTTAGCCAATCATGTGATTTAGAGACCCCCTGCCAGACAGCACAGCCTGTACCCCGACCTCACTTTCCTTTATTGCAGTCACAGGTGGTACAGCTTGGTCAGCAGTCCTCAAATTGGACAATAGATGTCCAATCAGAGAACATCCCCTGGATAAACCCACCCCCCGCCCTTGTTTAGCCAATCATGTGATTTAGAGACCCCCTGCCAGGCAGCGCAGCCTGTACCCCGACCTCACTTTCCTTTATTACACTTAGGTGGTACAGCTTGGTCAGCAGTTCTCTGATTGGACAATAGGATATCCAATCAGAAGTCATCCCCTGGATGAGGTCATCCCCTGGATATCCCCACAGTCAGGGGCGTAACGATAGGGGTTGCAGGGGTTGCAAGTGCAACCGGGCCCCATGGTCCAGGGGGCCCATCTGCCTCCCTTGTACACCTGAATAGGAGGGATTGCGGGGGTGGCATTTAGAGGACCCAATCTCCTCCATTTTCCTCCATCCAGTTTACTTGTCTTCTGCTGTTCCCAGGGTCCCTGTGTGCTTCCCTGGTCCCCCCACAGAGCTGCTGTCTTCCTCCCTCCTCTCTCCTGCCAGATGCTGTAGAGCAGGGGTAATAAAGGGACCCACGATGGGAGTAAAGGGCCCCAGTATCAGTGGGAAGAGGGAAGGGCCCTGACCAGGGGTCAGGGGGCCCTTCATAGTTTCTTGCACCGGGGCCCTGAAGGTTCTAGTTACGCCTCTGCCCACAGTCCCCCGCCCATTTAGCCAATCATGGGATTTAGAGACCCCCTGCCAGGCAGCGCAGCCCGTACCCCGACCTCACTTTCCTCTATTGCGGTTAGGCAGTACAGCTTGGTCAGCAGTCTTCTGATTGGACAATAGATGTCCAATCAGAGTACATCCCCTGGATGATGTCATCCCCCTGGCTCGCCGCTCCTAAATATTTTTTAGGGAGGGATACTGAAAGTACTGCACTTCGGGAGACTCTGGTTGGCTCATACAGTGGCCCCTCCCCCATCTCAGTCTGGGTGTTAGGGATGGGATTTGCATGAACTTTGGTCGTTTGTTGTTGGGCAAACTAAATAGGGTGTTCACCCGCCCGACAAAGTGAACTTCCACTTGCAGTTGGAAGTCCTTCATTTTGTGGCAATATAACGACCGACATTAAATGACCGCTGTGTGAGCCGCAGGGATCTTTGGCTGCTAGGATGCAAGCATCCGCCAGCATCCTAGCAACCAACAACCTCACTGGTTGCTAGGACACTGGTGGCCACGCTGTCATTTGGTTGTTATGGTGCACCATGATAACCAATGACGCTGTGCAAAAGTGTGGGGGGGGGGGGGTCCACAAAATTTACATCAGACCCTTACTCTAGATTTTAAGGGGGCAATTTTTGTGGGGGTCTCTCTTGAAATCTCTACACCTGACCTCAATTTAGAATTTTTAGGGCGAATCCCACACTATTTTTTTTTTCAGGGGGGGGGGGGCTTACAATTCGTACCAGACCCTCATCTTTATTTTTGCACCAGAGCAGTGCCTTTTTTTGGGGGGGGGTTCCCCGAAACCTTTTTTACAATAAAAATGTAACTTAGCGGCACTTTTGCTTGTATACATCAAACAGATTTGTCGCTTTCCATTGTTAACCGCTTCAATACCGGGCACTTTTACCCCCAATTTTCAGCTTTTAGCGCTCTTGCACTTTGAATGACAATTGCGCAGTCATGCTACACTGTACCCTAGGGCATTTTTATCATTTTGTTCACACAAATAGAGCTTTCTGCTGGTGGTATTTAATCACTGCTGGGGGTTTTATTTTTTGCTAAAGAGAAAAAATAATAATAATAATAATAGTAATAATAATAATAATAGGGCGGCAAGCTTCACATGATGCAGTTTTCTGTGATTGCAGCGCGATTTACCGCGTTCATAGGTGCCATTAAAATGAAGGGCATCCTGAATGCGCGTTTGTTGCGATTTGTCATTTTACCAGAGTGTTTTGAAACTGCGGACAGAATAGCCGCGATTCTGGAGGTGTTTCTACTACTGCTACTACAAAATATTATTATTAATAATAATAATAATAATAAGTAAAATCTAGCTGCTAAATAAATAATAATAATTAAAAATAAATGACAAAAAAATGATTAATGATATTATTATTAATAATAATAATAATAAGTAAAATCTAGCTGCTAAATAAATAATAATAATTAAAAATAAATGACAAAAAAATTATTAATGATATTATTATTAATAATAATAATAATAATAATAGTAATAATAACAATAATAATAGGGCGGCAAGCTTCACATGATGCGATTTACCGCGTTCATAGATGCCATTAAAATGAATGGCATCCTGAATGCGCGTTTGTTGCGATTTGTCATTTTACCAGAGTGTTTTGAAACTGCGGACAGAATAGCCGCGATTCTGGAGGTGTTTCTACTACTAATACTAAAAAATATTATTATTAATAATAATAATAAGTAAAATCTAACTGCTAAATAAATAGTAATAATTAAAAATAAATAACAAAAACATAAAACATTATTATTATAATAATAATAATAATAGTGATAATAATAATAATAGGGCGGCAAGCTTCACATGATACAGTTTTCTGTGATTGCAGCGCGATTTACCGCGTTCATAGGTGCCATTAAAATGAATGGCATCCTGAATGCGCGTTTGTTGCGATTTGTCATTTTACCAGAGTGTTTTGAAACTGCGGACAGAATAGCCGCGATTCTGGAGGTGTTTCTACTACTGCTACTAAAAAATATTATTATTAATAATAATAATAATAATAATAAGTAAAATCTAGCTGCTAAATAAATAACAATAATTAAAAATAAATGACAAAAAAAATTATTAATGATAGTATTATTAATAATAATAATAATAATAATAATAGGGCGGCAAGCTTCACATGATGCGATTTACCGCGTTCATAGGTGCCTAACTGCTAAATAAATAGTAATAATTAAAAATAAATAACAAAAACATAAAACATTATTATTATAATAATAATAATAATAGTAATAATAATAATAATAGGGCGGCAAGCTTCACATGATACAGTTTTCTGTGATTGCAGCGCGATTTACCACATTCATAGGTGCCATTAAAATGAATGGCATCCTGAATGCGCGTTTGTTGCGATTTGTCATTTTACCAGAGTGTTTTGAAACTGCGGACAGAATAGACGCGATTCTGGAGGTGTTTCTACTACTAATACTAAAAAATATTATTATTAATAATAATAATAATAAGTAAAATCTAGCTGCTAAATAAATAATAATAATTAAAAATAAATGACAAAAAAATTATTAATGATATTATTATTAATAATAATAATAATAGTAATAGTAATAATAATAATAATAGGGCGGCAAGCTTCACATGATGCGATTTACCGCGTTCATAGGTGCCATTAAAATGAATGGCATCCTGAATGCGCGTTTGTTGCGATTTGTCATTTTACCAGATTGTTTTGAAACTGCGGACAGAATAGCCGCGATTCTGGAGGTGTTTCTACTACTGCTACTAAAAAATATTATTATTAATAATAATAATAATAATAATAATAAGTAAAATCTAACTAAATAAATAATAATAATTAAAAATAAATAACAAAAACATAAAACATTATTATTATTATTAATAATAATAATAATAATATTAATAATAATTGGGCATCAAAGCTTCACGTAATGTGTTTTTTTTTTGCAATTGCAGTGCGATTTATCAAACAACAATCGCGATTTTAGGTGCCAGTCAAATGAATGGCATCTCAAATGTGCGATTTGTCATTCACACCTCGCGGCATTGAAATCACGGTCAGACTCGCGGCAAAACTGCCCGCAACTCAGAACACCTGAGGGCTGACGGACCCGGAGCTCACACCTTCAGAGAGAAGTCAGCATTGGCAGCGTTAAAAAAAAAAATAAATAAAATCATTGAAACAAAATATGAAGATTCTCGTCGGCTCAGATTTGCAGGTTACAAATAATCATTCTTGTTTTTCAAGGACTGAATTAAAGCGGTCGGCTTTCTGCGCCGCACTCCCGCCACCTCTCCATAATGTTCCCGCTATTTAGAGAAAAAAAAAAAAGTAGCGGTGTGAATTAGTAATCACATTTGAATAGCTTGTCCTTGAGCGGACTCCCATTGTTCTACACGTGTTCTTAAAGGTTACAATAATTTCATGCAAATGTTGCAGCAAAATGTTATCATCAAAGGGACGGAGGCTTTTCCATCTCCGGCGCCGGACCGCACGCCGCGGAGCCCGCGTAGGAAAATTGTCGGAAATGAAACAGCAATCACCGCATCAGGCTGACGGAAACCCGAAGAAGGTGTGATGGTAACTTTGTCAAAAACAATTTGTATCGTTTTTTTTTTTGGATAAGCGATCCGCTCTCAGGGGTGGAACAATATAGCTGCAAAAAAGGGAATTTTCTTCGCTTGTTTCATTTGCATTGCACAGCGGGGATAGAATTCTACGGATATTTCTGTAGGGATCTTTTTATTTTTAAAAAATTGCAGTGTAAATGCCTGAGCGTTCACACTGCTGTCACAAATAATCCATCTAATCTGTGCATTTCCTATGATCGTCAGCTCCACCTAGTGGCCATAATGCAGTATTTTCATATTTGCGGTGTTTCAGAAAAAATACCACATTATGACCACTAGGTGGTGCTGATGATCATAGAAAATACAGCGCCTTGAAAAAAGTATTCATACCCCTTGAAATTTTCCACATTTTGTCATGTTACAATGAAGAATGTAAATGTATTTTATTGGGATTTTGCGTGATCACCAACATAAAGTGACACATAATTGTGAAGTGGAAGGAAAATGATAAATGTTTTACAAATAAAAATGTGAAAAGTGTGGGGGGCATTTGTATGGCGCCCCCCTGAGTCAATACTTTGTAGAATCGCCTTTCCCTGCAATTACAGCTGCAAGTCTTTTTGGGGAAGTCTCTGCCAGCTTTGCCCATCTAGAGAGGACATTTCTGCCCATTCTTCTTTGCAGAATACCCCAAGCTCTGTCAGATTGGATGGAGAGCGTCTGTGAACAGCAATTTTCAAGTCTTGCCACAGATTCTCAATTGGATTTAGGTCTGGACTGTGACTGGGCCATTCTAACACATGAATATGCTTTGATCTAAACCATTCCATTGTAGCTCTGGCTGTATGTTTAGGGTCGTTGTCCTGCTGGAAGGTGAACTTCCGCCCCGGTCTCAAGTCTTTTCTTCTAAGGTTGCCCTGTATTTGGCTTCATCCATCTTCCCATCAACTCTGACCAGCTTCCCTGTCCCTGCTGAAGAAAATCATCCCCACAACACAATGCCGCCACCACCATGTTTCACGGTGGGGATGGTGTGTTCAGGGTGATGTGCAGTGTTAATTTTCCGCCACACATAGCATTTTGCTTTTGGTCAAAAAGTTCCATTTTGGTCTCATCTGAGCAGAGCCCCTTCTTCCACATGTTTGCTGTGTCCCCCACATGGCTTCTAACAAACTGCAAATAGGGCTTCACCAATGGCTTTCTTCTTGCCACTCTTCCATAAAGGGCAGATTTGTGGAGGGCACGACTAATAGTTGTCCTGAGCAGATTCTCTCACCTGAGCTGTGGATCTCTGCAGCTCCTCCAGAGTTACCATGGACCTCTTGGCTGCTTCTCTGATGAATGCTCTCCTTGCCCGGTCGGTCAGTTTAGGTGGACGGCCATGTCGTGGTAGGTTTGTAGTTGTGCCATACTCTTTCCATTTTCCGATGATGGATTGAACAGAGCTCCGTGAGATGTTCAAAGCTTGGGATTTTTTTTTATAACCTAACCCTGCTTTATACTTCTCCACAACTTTATCCCTGACCTGTCTGGTGTGTTCCTCGGCCTTCATGATGCTGTTTGTTCACTAAAGTTCTCTAACAAACCTCTGAGGGCTTCACAGAACAGCTGTATTTTATAAATGACACACATGTGGACTCTATTTACTAATTAGGTGACTCCTAAAGGCAATTAGTTCCACTAGATTTTAGTTAGGGGTATCGGAGTAAAGGGGGCTGAATACAAATGCCCCCCACACTTTTCACATTTGTTTGTAAAAAAATGTTGAAAACCATTTATCATTTTCCTTCCACTTCACAATTATGAGCCACTTTGTGTCGGTCTATCACATAAAATCCCAATAAAATACATTTACCTTTTTTGGTTGTAACGACAAAATGTGGAACACAGTTAACCCTTAGAGCGCTCCCTGCGGGTTAACCTCTTCACTGCCAATGGCATTTACACAGTAATCAGTGCATTTTTATAGCACTGGTCGCTGTATAAATGCCAATGGTCCCAAAAAAGTGTCAAAATGGTCCGACATGTCCGCCCCAATATCGCAGTACCGCTAAAAATCGCAGATCCCCACCATTACTAGTAAAAAATTTTAAAAATTAAAACCCCGTAAATAAATTCTCATCATTTGTAAGCATGGCAACTTTTGCGCAAACCAATCAATAAGCGCCGATTACGTTTTTTTTTACCAAAAATATGAGGACGAATATAAATCGGCCAAAACCGATAAAAAAATGTTTTTTTTATATTTTTTTTGGATTTGTATTTTAGCAAACAGCAAGAAAAATAGGTTTTTTTTTTTTTTTTGCAAAATTGTCGCTCTTCTTTTGTTTATAGCGGCGATCAGAAATGACGCAGAGGCGATCAAATACCACCAAAAGAAAGCTCTATTTGTGGGAAAAAAACGGACGCAAATTTTGTTGGGTACAACGTCGCACGACCGCGCAATTGTCAGTTAAAGCGATGCAGTGCCGGATCGCAAAAAGTGCTCTGGTCCTAAAGGGGGAAATCCTTCTGGGGCTGAAGTGGTTAATATCCCTTTAATGAGCCCTAGAAGAAGGGTGACCAACTACAGAAGATTAATACAAAAATTCAGCACTCTGCCCTTCAGTGTCCCGAGATCCTGACTCAAACCTAAACCTACGACACCCATCGCATAGCTCCCAACAGTCCCTGGTTTTGAGGGACTGTCCCACATTCAGAACAAAGTCCATCCGTCCCTTCACTCCCCTCATTTGTCCCTCACTTTGGTCTGATCTGAGGGGGGCGTGGCCGGGGGTGTGTCCTATGCCTGCATACTTTTCATAATAGGCGTCCCTCGTTCCAATCTCAAAAAGGTGGGAGGTATGCCAATGTATGACAAAAGGTGCCATCGAGATTGGAGAAAGTCCCCCAATGGGGACAAGAATCCGGCAGAGGGTCTATCCCCTCCCCCACCTAAAAATGTAAAGGTTTTGACTGGAGATGGGTTTAGAGGGGATCTTCCGTAGCTTTGCTGGTACGTGGCGCAGCGAAGGGTTAATCTGTAAAAAAAAAATGTGTTTTAGCAAAACACTTCAGGAAATGTTAAATGCAAAGTATGGCAGAGCTCCAACCCTCCCGAGCCGCAGACTCCTCTTCATTAATGTAAATATTGTCTTCCAAATATTTTAAAGTTCTGTCATCTGGAATGTTAAATATCTCAGGGAGAACTCGTCATTCGCTCGCTCGGTATATAGAACGCCGATTGTTAGATAAGTATTCACAGAGCTTCACTTTGTCCACATTTTGTTACGTCACAGCCTTATTCCAACATGGATTAAATTCATTCTTTTCCTCAAAATTCTACAAACAATCCCCCATCATGACAACGTGAGAGAAGTTGGTTTGAAATCTTTGCAAATTTATTAAAGATAAAAAACGAAGAAATCCCATGTACAGAAGTATCACAGCCTTTGCTCAATCGTTTGGTGAAGCTCCTTTGGCACCAATTACAGCCTCGAGTCTTTGTGATGCTTTGAGCTCGGCACTCCTATTTTTGGGCAGTTTCTCCCATTCTTCTTTGCAGGACCTCTCAAGCTCCATCATGTTGGATGGGGAGGGTCGGTGCACAGCCATTTTCAGATCTCTCCAGAGATGTTCAAGTCTGGGCTCTGGCTGGGCCACTCAAGGACATTCACAGAGTTGTCCCATAGCCACACCTTTGTTATCGTGTTCTTGGGGTTGTTATCCTGTTGGAAGATGAACCTTCACCCCAGCCTGAGGTCCAGAGCACTCTGGAGAAGGTTTTCATCAAGGGTGTCTCTGCACATTGCTGCATTCATCTTTCCCTCGATCCTGACTAGTCTCCCCATACCTGCCGCTAAAAAACACCCCCACGGTATGATGCTGCCACCACCATGCTTCACTGTAGGGATGGTATTGGCCAGGTGATGAGCGGTGCCTGGTTTCCTCCAGACATGACGCTTGCCATTCAGGCCAAAGAGTTCAGTCTTTGTTTCATCAGACCAGAGAATTTTGTTTCTCGTGGTCTGAGAGTCCTTCAGGTGCCTTTTGGTAACCTCCAGGTGGGCAGTCATGTGTCTCTTACTGAGGAGTGGCTTCCATCTGGCCACTCTACCACATAGGCCAGATTGGTGGAGTGCTGCGGAGATGGTTGTTCTTCTGGAAGGTTCTCCTCTCTCCACAGAGAAAACACTGGAGCTCTGTCAGAGTGACCATCGAGTTCTTGGTCACCTCCCTGACTGAGGCCCTTCTCCCCCGAACGCTATTGGAAGAGTCCTGATGGTTCCAAACTTCTTCAATTCATGGATGATGGAGGCCACTGTGCTCATTGGGACCTTCAATGCTGCAGACATTTTTCTGTAACCTTCCCCAGATCTGTGCCTCCATACAATCCTGTCTCGGAGGTCTCCGGCAATTCCTTGGACTTCATGGCTTGGTTTGTGCTCTGACATGCACTGTTAACTGTGGGACCTTATATAGACAGGTGTGTGCCTTTCCAAATCATGTCCAACCAACTGAATTCACCACAGGTGGACTCCAATCAAGTTGTAGAAACATCTCAAGGATGATCAGCGGAAACGGGAGGCACCTCAGCTCAAGTTTGAGTGCCATGGCAAAGGCTGGGAATTCTTATGTCCATGGGATTTTTTATTTTTAATAAATTTGCAAAGATTTCAAACAAACTTCTATAGGGTGTCAGCGGTCCGTCACAAAGCCCTATGTACATTTGTCACCCGAAAAGAAGTTGTTCAAATAAACAGTTCTTGTTTCTGGGTTACTCCAAAGCTGGCATAGTTATTGGGGTAACTATAGCAAGGCTTGTGGGTCTCCTTTTCCAGAGAGCTTGGGAAGCAGCTTCTTGGCGGAAATACCCAACAGGGTGTCAGCAGTCCGTCACAAAGCCCTATGTACATTTGTCACCCGAAAAGAAGCCCTTGCTCCATTTCAGGCAACAAGCTTCTCCCCTGTCCCTTTTTTTGGTGACAAACTTACAGCGATTTTTAAACAAGCGTTTTGCCGCAATTGGCACCCAATTCTGTTGCACGGCAATCGCAGCAGAATTGCACGGTGTTTGGGGCGCCAATAGGAACAATGGCATCCAAACGTGCGTTGGATCGTTCCTTGGTTGCCCGAGAGACACCGGCGGGCATCGGGGGGGGGGGGGGGGGGGG
>BLSH010085622.1:117929-134139 GCA_018402905.1 Glandirana rugosa | reverse complement strand
AGTGGGGAACGACCCTCCTTATGCTTCTGAAAGCAATCCAGCGGCTAATTAGCCACTTGGACCGCTTTCGCGAGAAAGCCAATTGCTGGCTGAAAAAAAAATATAGCTTCAGCCATAAACCCGGTAAACCACTTGCAACCTGCAATGTATAAATATATATACGCATTGTGGTCGGCAAGTGGATATATTTGAAATCAAATCTTTATTATTTTTTTGGCAAAACTATTGTGTGGGCGGATTTCTGTTTCACGCCCCTCCAGCCTGTGTGTAAGAATAGGAGGGAGGTGAAGCCTCCAGCAATCTACATGTAATATCCCACCCCCCATTGTGTTGAGCTGGTAAGTGGGCATGAGTGAGGAGGGAGGGAGAAAGGGAGGGGGCTGTCTTATAGCCCCCAGATGTCTCCATAAAGAAGACCTGTCATGCCTTATTTCTATCACAAGGGATGTTTACATTTCTTGTGATAGAAAAAAAAGTGCTACAAAAAATTAAAGGAACAGTGTAAAAAAAAATTAAATACATTTGAAAAAATAAAAATAAAGGAACAGTGTAAAAATAATAAATAAATAAATAAATGAAAAAATAAAGGAATAGTGTAAAAATAAAACAAAATAAATACATAAAAAATAAAGGAACAGCATAAAAAACTCCTTTATAAAAAAAATAAAAATAAAGGAACAGTGTAAAAAAAATAAATAAATACATAAATTAAAAAAAAAAAAATTAAACGAACTGTGTAAAAATAAAAAAATAAATAAATACATAAAAAATAATAGTAAAGGAACAGTGGAAAAATAAAAAAATAAATACATTTAAAAAATAATTAAAGGAACAGTGGAAAAAAAAAAATTAAATAAATAAAAAAAAAAAAGGAAAAGCACCCCCCATCCTCTCGAGCTTGCACGCAGAAGCGAATGCATATGTAGGTCACGCCCGCATATGTCAACGGTGTTCGCGCCACACACGTGAGGTATCGCCGCAGTCAGGTAACCTGAATTTTTTTTTTAAAGCGTCTCCTATGGAGATTTTTAAGTACCGTAGTTTGGCGCCATTCCACAAGCGTTTGCAATTTTAACCACTTCACGCAAATCGATGTACCCGTACGTTGGTCGCGAGAAGTGGATGTATGCAGCTGCGGGCTATACCCCGGTACCGCTTTTCAGAGCAGGCGGTCGGCTATCTGGTGATAACGGCCGTCAATAGTGCCAATTTTAAAAAAAATGACAGTATTCAGAATCGCCAATTCTGGCAATCTGAATACTTTTAAGTGCAAAGGAGGGATGAGGGGTCCCTTCATCACATCAGAGGTTCCCCCATAACATCAGAGTCCTCCATCACATCAGAGCTCCCATCCCATCAGAGGTCCCTCTATCACATCAGAGGTCCCCCCACAACAGAGGTTCCAGATCACATCAGAGTCCCCCATCACATCAGAGACCCCATCACATCAGAGTCCCCCATAACATCAGAGTCCCCCATCACATCAGAGACCCCATCACATCAGAGTCCCCATCACATCAGAGTCCCCCATCACATCAGAGTCCCCCATCACATCAGAGTCCCCATCATATCAGAGTCCCCATCACATCAGAGTCCCCATCACAGCAGAGTCCACCCATCACAACAAAGTCTGCCCATCACATCAGAGTCCCCCATCACATCAGAGGTCCCTTCATCACATCAGAGGTCCCTTCATCACATCAGAGTCCCCCATCACATCAGAGTCCCCCATCACATCAGAGGTCCCTTCATCACATCAGAGTCCCCCATCACATCAGAGGTCCCTTCATCACATCAGAGTCCCCCATCACATCAGAGGTCCCTTCATCACATCAGAGTCCCCCATCACATCAGAGGCCCCCATCACATCAGAGTCCCCCATCACATCAGAGTCCCCCATCACATCAGAGTCCTCCAACACAGCAGAGTCCACCCTTCACAACAAAGTCTGCCCATCACATCAGAGTCCCCCATCACATCAGAGGCCTCCAACACAGCAGAGTCCACCCATCACAACAAAGTCTGCCCATCACATCAGAGTCCTCCAACACAACAGAGTCCACCCATCACAACAAAGTCCGCCCATCACACCAGAGTCCCCCCTTCACATCAGAGTCCGCCCATCACATCAGAGTCCGCCCATCACATCAGAGTCCGCCCATCACATCAGAGTCCGCCCATCACACCAGAGTCCCCCCTTCACATCAGAGTCCGCCCATCACATCAGAGTCCGCCCATCACATCAGAGTCCGCCCATCACATCAGAGTCTGCCCATCACAGCAGAGTCCGCCCATCACATCAGAGTCCGCCCATCACAGCAGAGTCCGCCCATCACAGCAGAGTCCACCCATCACATCAGAGTCCGCCCATCACAGCAGAGTCCGCCCATCACAGCAGAGTCCGCCCATCACAGCAGAGTCCACCCATCACATCAGAGTCCGCCCATCACAGCAGAGTCCACCCATCACATCAGAGTCCTCCATCACATCAGAGTCCGCCCATCACATCAGAGTCCGCCCATCACATCAGAGTCCGCCCATCACAGCAGAGTCCGCCCATCACATCAGAGTCCGCCCATCACAGCAGAGTCCGCCCATCACAGCAGAGTCCACCCATCACAGCAGAGTCCACCCATCACATCAGAGTCCTCCATCACATCAGAGTCCGCCCATCACATCAGAGTCCGCCCATCACATCAGAGTCCGCCCATCACAGCAGAGTCCACCCATCACACCAGAGTCCACCCATCACAACAAAGTCCGCCCATCACACCAGAGTCCCCCTTCACATTAGAGTACGCCCATCGCATCACAGTCTGCCTTTCACATTAGAGTCCTCACTTCACATCAGAGTCTCTCCTCCACACTTTTTCCAAAAGCTAAGTACAGCACTCTGCTGGCCCATCCCACCAGCCACGATCTGCCTGCATTGCACAGAGAAGCACAGTGACCCAGTGATTATGTCGCTGGGTCTATAATAAGGTCATTAAATTGTTAAGGTTATAATTAAACATTTTTATTAGCATGTTGATGAAGGGGGCCAGGGAAGGCAAAATACGAGCAGATTAAACTTCACCTTTTGTTGAGTAAAACCCCTCCCCCTCTGGGTGATCTCTGTACATTGCAGGGCTCATAACAAACTTTGTTGCAGATTCCTACCCTTTGTTATTCTGAAGAAGTAGCTGCACCTGCAGGGTCTGCATCCCTTTAGACAAGATTTCACTTTGGGAGTAGCTCACCAAAAATGACATGTGTGCTCCAGGTGATGCCCAAAATCAGACTTGTATCTTAGTGCAGACTTCTGGGAAATTCAGTGAGCCAATCACACAAGTAGGAAATTACATTTCTGGGGGTGGAAGGGGAGGGGAGGCCCTCTACACCATCTGTGTATAAAGCGCCTGCAGTTCGCCATATTCCATTTTACAGAAAAGTACGCTGCAGATCGAAAAGCAAAGGGATTTTTTAATGCTCTTTATATATATTATATATTTATATATATGATATATTATATACTGTATATAGGATACAATATATATATAAATACAGTATCTCACAAAAGTAAGTACACCCCTCACATTTTTGTAAATATTTTATTCTATCTTTTCATGTGACAACACTGAAGAAATGACACTTTGCTACAATGTAAAGTAGTGAGTGTACAGCTTGTATAACAGTGTAAATTTGCTGACCCCTCAAAATAACTCAACACACAGCCATTAATGTCTAAACCACTGGCAACAAAAGTGAGTACACCCCTAAGTGAAAATGTCCAAATTGGGCCCAAAGTGTCAATATGTTATGTGGCCACCATTATTTTCCAGCACTGCCTTAACCCTCTTGGGCATGGAGTTCACCAGAGCTTCACAGGTTGTCACTGGAGTCCTCTTCCCCTCCTCCATGACAACATCACGGAGCTGGTGGATGTTAGAGACCTTGTGCTCCTCCACCTATCGTTTGAGGATGCCCCACAGATGCTCAATAGGGTTTAGGTTTGGAGATGCTTGGCCAGTCCATCACCTTTACCCTCAGCTTCTTTAGCAAGGCAGTGGTCGTCTCGGAGTTGGGTTTGGGGTCGTTATCATGTTGGAATACTGCCCTGCTGCCCAGTCTCTGAAGGGAGGGGATCATGCTCTGCTTCAGTATTTCACAGTACATGTTGGGATTCATGGTTCCCTCAATGAACTGTAGCTCCCCTGTGCCGGCAGCACTCATGCAGCCCCAGACCATGACACTCCCATCACCATGCTTGACTGTAGGCAAGACACACTTGTCTTTGTACTCCACACCTGGTTGTCACCACACACGCTTGACACCATCTGAACCAAATACATTTATCTTGGTCTCATCAGACCACAGGACGTGGTTCCAGTAATCCATGCCCTTAGTCTGCTTGTCTTCAGCAAACTGTTTGCTGCTTTTCTTGTGCATCATCTTTAGATGAGACTTTCTTCTGGGACGACAGCCATGCAGACCAATTTGATGCAGTGTGCGGCGTATGGTCTGAACACTGACAGGCTGACCCCTAACCCCTTCAACCTCTGCAGCAATGCTGGCAGCACTCATACGTCTATTTCACAAAGACAACCTCTGGATATGACGCTGAGCACTGCACTCAACTTCTTTGGTCGACCATGGCAAGGCGCTGTTCTGAGTGGAACCTTTCCTGTTAAACCGCTGTATGGTCTTGGCCACTGTGCTGCAGCTCAGTTTCAGGGTCTTGGCAATCTTCTTATAGCCTAGGCCATCATTATGCAGAGCAACAATTCTTTTTTTCAGATCCTCAGAGAGTCCTTTGCCATGAGGCGCCATGTTGAACTTCCAGTGACCAGTATGAGAGAGTGAGAGCTATAACACCAAATTTAACACACCTGCTCCCCATTCACACCTGAGACCTTGTAGCACTAACGAATCACATGACACCGGGGGGGGGAATAGCTAATTGGGCCCAATTTGGACATTTTCACTTAGGGATGTACTCACTTTTGTTGCCAGCGGTTTAGACATTAATGGCTGTGGGTTGAGTTATTTTGAGGGGGCAGCAAATTTACACTGTTATACAAGCTGTACACTCACTGCTTAACATTGTAGCAAAGTGTCATTCCTTCAGTGTTGTCACATGAAAAGATAGAATAAAATATTTACAAAAATGTGAGGGGTGTACTCACTTTTGAGAGATACTGTAAATTTTTTTTTCATTTGCCATTTTTTTCCCATGAAAGTGGAGCTTTCCTTTAAGCCCCGTCTTTGACCTCATATCAAGACCAACTGCTAACGCTCTCATTCTTGTATAAACTAAATGTATGCATTTGAGCGGAGTGTTCCTTTAAGCGCCTGGCAGCTGCAGTCGATGCGACTTCAGTGAATCTATCCGTTCTTCCTCGAGCGATGCCAATTATTTGGCACATGACTCCGGTAATCTGGAGCAGAATGAGAGAAGGCGAGACGGCGGCTTAATTGACACGGCTGGCAGCGGGGGAACGACAGCCGACAGACCTATTTTTTGCTGCAATGTCAGAGACCGGGGATGACAAGAATAAGCCCTGGCACCTCCTCAGCCGGGCCGGAACGGCGGATCGTGCCGCCGGGGGGATGAGATCAGCTGATCCCGGCAAAGCCAGCGAATCCCTATTGTGTATGCAGAGCGGCGCTGAGTTATCATAGAAAGAGACAAAACAGGTAAACTGCCGTCTGTAGAGTCAATGAAGCGTCACCGCCGTGTCAGTTCCCTTGTCTCTCTTTCATGCTGCGAGACGCAAAATAAAGAGCTGTCACTTGTTATTCATAATATAGATTGTACATAGAGAGGATTTCGTCTTTTATATTACGTGTGGGGGGAGCAGAGCCGAGGATGGCGTGACGGCGCAGAGCCAAGGATGGCGGGACGGCGCAGAGAAGGTTAGGGCGGTTTAGAGCCAAGGATGGATGGCAGGGCGGCGCAGAGCCGAGGATGGCGGGAAAACGCAGAACCGAGGATGACGGGACGGCGTGGAAGCGAGGATAGCGGGACGACGCAGAACCGAGGAGGGCGGGACGGCGCAGAGCCAAGGATGGATGGCAGTGCGGCGCACAGCCGAGGATGGTGGGGCTGCGCAGAGCCAAGGATGGATGGCGGGGCGGCGCAGACCTGAGGATGGCGGGACGGCGCAGAACCAAGGAGGGCGGGACGGTGCAGAACCGAGGATGGAGGGACGATGCAGTGCTGAGGATGGCGAGACAGCGCAGAGCCGAGGAGGGCAGGACGGTATGGATCCGAGGATGGCGGGACGACGCAGAGCCAAGGATGGCAGGATGGCGCAGAGCTGAGGATGGCAGAACGCGCAGAGCAGAGGAGGGCTGGACGGTGCAGAACCGGCTCAGCATTCACAAAGGATTATGGGAAAGGCCAGAGGAGGGCAGGACGGCGCAGAGCCAAGGATGGATGGCGGGACGGGGCAGAGCTGAAGATGGTGGAGCTGCGCAGAGCCAAGGATGAATGGCGGGGCGGCGCTGAGTTATCATAGAAAGAGACAAAACAGGTAAACTGCCGTCTGTAGAGTCAATGAAGCGTCACCGCCGTGTCAGTTCCCTTGTCTCTCTTTCATGCTGCGAGACGCAAAATAAAAAGCTGTCACTTGTTATTCATAATATAGATTGTAGATAGAGAGGATTTCGTCTTTTATATTTCGTGTGGGGGGGAGCAGAGCCGAAGATGGCGTGACGGTGCAGAACCAAGGATCGTGGGATGACGCAGAACCTAGGATGGTGGGACGGCGCAGAACCAAGGATGGTGGTACGGCGCAGAGCAGAGGAGGTTAGGGCAGTGCACAGCCAAGGATGGATGGCGGGGCGGCGCAGAGCCAAGGATAGCGGGAAGACGCAGAACTGAGGATGACAGGACGGCGTGGAACCGAGGATAGCGGGACGACGCAGAACCGAGGATGGCGAGACGGCACGGAACCGAGGAGATCGGGGCGGCGCAGAACCGAGGATGGATGGCAGTGCAGCACAGAGCCGAGGATGACAGGACTGCGTAGAGCCAAGGATGGATGGCGGAGCGGCGCAGAGCCGAGGACGGCGGGGAGGCGCAGACCTGAGGATGGCGCAGAACCAAGGAGGGTGGGACGGCGCAGAACCGAGGATGGCGGGACGACGCAGTGCCGAGGATGGCGAGACAGCGCAGAGCCGAGGAGGGCGGGATGGCATAGATCCAAGGATGGCAGGACGACGCAGAGCTGAGGATGGTGGAACGCACAGAGCCGAGGAGGGCTGGATGGCGCAGAAACAGCTTGGCATTTACAAAGGATTATGGGAAAGGCCTGAGGAGGCGGGATGGCGCAGAGCCAAGGATGGATGGCGGTGCGGGGCAGAGCTGAAGATGGCGGAGCTGTGCAGAGCCAAGGATGAATGGTGGGGAGGGGCAGAGCCGAGGAGGGCTTGAAGGCGCAGTGCCGAGGAGGGCGGGACAGCGCAGATCCGAGGATGGCGGGACGGCGCAGAGCCAAGGAGGGCGGGACGGCGCAGATCCGAGGATGGCGGGACGGCGCAGAGCCGAGGAGGGCGGGACGGCGCAGATCCGAGGTAACCAGGAGTAAAAAAAAAGCAGCTTAAAAATGCTCCTAAAGCCACAAACTCCAACGCGTATCGACACATAAAATATTTGGGCGTCCTTTCCATTGGCCAGAATATTATACCATGTTATGTATAGTAATAGAATATATATTCAGTATTAGTATATTATTAATTCTGGAGCAAAGGTGTCCAGGAATGAAAAAAACAACTTAAAAATGCGCCTAAAGCCACATTTCCAGCTCGTTTTGGCATTCCAATCATTTGGGTGTTCATTCATTCTATTGGCCAAAATATTATACAATATATAATATTAGAATATATATTCAGTATTAGTATATTATTAAAACTGGTGGAAAGGTTTCCAGGAGCACAAAAAGCAGCTTAAAAATGCGCCACGTTTTTACTAACACATTTGGGCACATCAAGCTTTTGGGCGTTCATTCATTCCATTGGACAAACTATTGTACTATACTGTACAGTGTATAGTATTAGAATACTGTTAATACTGGAGCAAAGGTGTCTAGGAGCGAAAAAAGCAGCTTAAAAATGTGCCTAAAGCCACACTTTCCAGCGCGTTTCGGCACTTCAAGTCTTTGTGCATTCATTCATTCCATTGGTCAGAATATTATACTACATTATATATATTATTAGAATATATATTAAGTATTAAAATATTATTAATACTGGAGCGAAGGTGTGTAGAAGTGAAAAAAGCAGCTTAAAAATGCGCCTAAAGCCAATGTGTTGCGGCACTTCAAGCGTTTGTGCGTTCATTCATTCTATTGGCCAGAATATTATACTATATTATACAGTATATAGTATTAGAATAGTATTAATACTGGAGCAAAGTTGTCCAAGAGCAAAAAAACAGCTTAAAATGCGCTTAAAGTCACATATTCCAATGCGTTTCGGCACGTCAAGTGTTGGGAGCGTTCATTCATTCCATTGGCCATGATATTATACTATATTATATGTAGTATTAGAATATATACAGTATCCACTATTAGAATACAATTAATACTGGGGCAAAGGTATTCAGGAGCGAAAAAAACAGCTTAAAGATGCGCCTAAATCCAAGTTTCTCCAGCGCCTTTTGGCACGTCACGCATTTGGGACGGAGTTCATTCACTCCATTAGCCAGAATATTATACTATATTATATATATATATATATATATGTTATTTTACTATATATCCGGTGTTAAAATGGTATTAATACTGGAGCAAAGGTGAACAGGAGCAAAAAAGCAGTTTAAAGATGCGCCTAAAGCCATGTTTCCAGCGCGTTTCAGCATATCAAGTGTTGGGGAATATTATACTATATTATATGTACTATTAGAATCTACACTCACCGGCCACTTTATTATGTCCACCTTGCTAGTCCCGGGGTTGGACCCCCTTTTGCCTTCATTCATCGTGGATTTTGACACACAGTTGATGCAGATTTGTCAGCTGCACATCCATGATGCCAATCTCCCCGTTCCACCACATCCCAAAGGTGCTCTATTGGATGAGATGTGGGGAGTGTGGAGGCCATTGGAGTGCAGTGACCTCATTGTCCAGTGGTGAGATGATTGGATGAGATGTGGGGAGTGTGGAGGCCATTGGAGTACAGAGACCTCATTGTCCAGTGGTGAGATGATTGGATGAGATGTGGTGAGTGTGGAGGCCATTGGAGTGCAGGGACTTCATTGTCCAGTGGTGAGATGATTGGATGAGATGTGGTGAGTATGGAGGCCATTGGAGTACAGAGACCTCATTGTCCAGTGGTGAGATGATTGGATGAGATGTGGTGACTGTGGAGGCCATTGGAGTACAGAGACCTCATTGTCCAGTGGTGAGATGATTGGATGAGATGTGGTGAGTGTGGAGGCCATTGGAGTGCAGGGACTTCATTGTCCAGTGGTGAGATGATTGGAGCTTTGTGACATGGTGCATTATCCTGCTGGAAGGAGCCATCAGAAGATGGGGACACTGCAGTCATAAAGGGATGGACATGGTCAGCAACAATCCTCAGGTAGGCCGTGGGGGTTTAAACGATGCTCAATTGGTACTAAGGGACCCAAAGTGTGCCAAGAAAATATCCCCCACACCATTAAACCACCAGCCTGACCCGGTGATACAATGCAGGATAGATCCATGCGCCAAATTCTGACTCCACCATCTGAACATTGCAGCTGAAATCCAGACTCATCAGACCAGGCAACGTTTTTCCAATCTTCTATTGTCTGGCACCAATAACCATGTGACATTCAAAGTCACTAAAATCCCCTTTCTTCCCCATTCTGATGCTCGGTTTGAATGTCAGCAAGTCATCTTGACACGCCTAAACGTGATTAAACGCATTTGCCTAACAAACAAATTTTAACTTTAGGTATACTTTAATAATTTTACTTTCACCAGACAGCAGTGTTTTAATGTGTCTCACTGCGGATCTCCTGCAGATAAGAGAGTCCAGTCCTCTTCTCACAAGCACTGGATCTCCTCCAGAGAATAAAGTCCAGTCCTCTTCTCCCCAGCACTGGATGGCCTCCAGAGAAGAGAGTCCAGTCCTCTTCTCACCAGCACTGGATCGCCTCCAGAGAAAAAAGTCCAATCTTCTTCTCTTCACCAGCGTAGGATCTCTTCCAGAGAATAGAGTCCGGTCCTCTTCTCACCAGCACTGGATCGCCTCCAGAGAAAAGAGTCCAGTCTTCTTCTCTTCACCAGCATAGGATCTCCTCCAGATAATAGAGTCTGGTCCTCTTTTCACCAGCGCAGGATCTCCTCCAGAGAAGAGAGTCGAGTCCTCTTCTCACTAGCACTGGATGGCCTCCAGAGAAGAGTCCAGTCTTCTTCTCCTCACCAGCACTGGATCTCCTCCAGAGAATAGAGTCCGGTTCTCTTCTCACCAGCACTGGATCTCCTGCAGAGAATAAAGTCCGGTCCTCTTCTCACCAGCGCAAGATTTCCTCCAGAGAGGAGAGTCCAGTCCTCTTCTCACCAGCACTGGATCGTCTCCAGAGAAAAGAATACAGTCTTCTTCTTTTCACCAGCGCTGGATCTCCTCCAGCGAAGCTTTGGAACGGTTCCCTGTTTTTCTAAGCTAAGCATAGACAGGGCATTGTACTCTGACAGCCTCTCATGCTTGCTGTCAAAATACATGGATCAAGGGCTGAAGCCGATTGGCTACAGCTGCTGATCAACAAAAGTTTTCCAGTCTGTCCTTTTGACAGAAGTCAATCTAACGATCAACTTCCGTTGAACAGAGAGGGCAACACACCGATCGAATTGGTCAAATTTTGATACATCTATGGCCAGCTTTAGAAGGGGACAAGCAATGGCGGACCCCCATATCTCTCCCACTGCAGGTTTCCTTGAAGTGTCCGTTGTTCATCTGAGATGTCTCCTAATTATTTCTTTGACCCAGATCGTACGAGCGATCCTTGCTACAATGTTACATATTATTATTATTATTATTATACAGGATTTATATAGCGCCAACAGTTTGCGCAGTGCTTTACAATAAACAATTACAATACAGTTCAATACAGAAGGAATAGGAGGGCCCTGCTCGTAGAGCTTACAATCTAAAGGATGTTTCATATTAGGAATTCCCTCTGAACACTGATAAAGCAGAGATCACACACATTGTGTCGATTGTTTTTTTATCAGACTATTAGCCTAGGTTCACACTAATGTGGTGCAGAAATTGCCGCCATCCATGCACCACATTCCAATCGCACTGCCCTTGCAAGATGCATGGGCCCAAACTGCACCGCACTGAATCGCATGTGAATTGCACAGGAATGCGGTGTGGTTCTTGCGCGATTCACATGTGGTTCATAGTGTGATCTGAAGCCTAAGTATTATTTTTCATACTATCCAACCACTTTCACAAGCGAGGCATTATCCTCTTATATCATCTGTCGCTGATTCCGAACGATTAACCTAACCCGCCGTGTCTGAATATTGTTACCGACTATTTATTTCCAGCAGTGAAAGCTGGCACAGAATCCGGGAGGAAGCATTGGCAGATCTGTTCAACTGTACAAATATATACTATATATATATATATACATATATATATATATATACACAGACGTATTTGCGACAATTCAGGCTTGCGCTTAAAGCTGAGTTTTAATCTGCGGTTATCTACCCTCTTCCAACGCTCCATTCAGGAGATACCCCCCCCGAGCGAGCTATGAGTCACTCAAATGGTACCTTACGCAGGGCAATCGACTCTCCCCATGTGAGCGAGCTGATGCTTGATGAATTGGCCCATTACATGGAGTGAGTCACTTATCCAGAAGTACTGATTATTTTTCTTTGCTGGCAATGTAATGGGATGTTGGGGACCCGAGGAAAGGGGCATACTGTATGTGCTATTGGGGAAAGGGGGTTACAGTTGGGGGAGTACACAGTAGTGAGATTACCATGAGATTTTGCAAACCACCTTTAAAATGTGCCATTCTGATTGGTTTATGAGCTATATTAATAGCTTTACTGTTACAACACTGCTCACATTTAGGCAAATCAATAAATGTGGATCTAGTAGGGTACATTATTGGAGCAATTTATGTTGCGACGGTGATGTCTACAGCTAAGACCTGGATCTTAGTGGGAGACCTTCAGTGTAAGTCCTGGATGAAAGTGGGAGACCCTCAATGTAAGACCTGGATGATAGTGGGAGACCTTCAACGTAAAGCCTGGATGATAGGAGACCTTCAATGTAATGTAAGACCTGGATGATAATGGAAGACCTTCAAGGTAAGACCTGGATGATAGTGGGGGACCCTCAATGTAAGACCTGGATGATAGTGAGAGACCTTCAGTGTAAGACCTGGATGATAGTGGGAGATCTTCAATGCAAGGCCTGGATGATAGTCGGAGACCCTCAATGTAAGACCTCGAAGAGAGTGGGAGACCCTCAATGTAAGACCTGGATGATAGTGGGAGACCTTCAGTGTAAGACCTGGATGATAGGAGACCTTCAATGTAAGACCTGGATGATAGTGGGAAATCTTCAATGCAAGGCCTGGATGATAGATGGAGACCCTCAATGTAAGAACTGGATGATAGTGGGAGACCTTCAACGTAAAGCCTGGATGATAGGAGACCTTCAATGTAAAACCTGGAGGATAGTGTGAGACCTTCAATGTAAGACCTGCATGAATGGGAGACCTTAAATGGAAGATCTGGATGATCATGGGAGACCTTAAATGCAAGACCTGGATAATAGTGGGAGATCGATCCTCTTGGTAAGACCTGGGCGATAGTGGGAGACCCTTAATGTAAGATCTGGATGATTGTGGGAAATAGGGTTGCCACATCATCCCTTTAATCCAGGACACATATGAATTACACAGGTTCTGAGGCCAATTTAAAGCAGATAAGGCATTAAGTAAGTTTAATTACCACTTTAATTAGCCACAGAACAACCTGTGTAATTCATGTGTCCAGGATTAAAGGGATGATGTGGCCACCCTAGTGGGAAACCCTCAATGTAAGACCTGTGAGATAGTGGGAGACCCTCAATGTAAGACCTGGATGATGTCGGAGACCCTCAATGTAAGGCCTTGAAGATAGTGGGAGACCCTCAGTGTAAGACTTGGATGATATTGGCAGACCCTCAATGTAAGACCTGGGTGATAGTGGGAGACCTTCAATGTAAGACCTGGAGGATGGTGGGAGACCTTCAATGTAAGGCCTGCATGATAGTGGGAGTCCTTCAATGCAAGGCCTGGACGATAGCGGGAGTCATTCAATGTAAAGCCTGGATGATAGTGGGAGACCCTCAATGTAAGACCTGGATGATAGTTGGAGACCCTCAGTGTTGAGACCAGAGGGCCATGTGTGAAGTAAAGATGGAGAAATATCTTCAGAGTTTAAATGACTCTCAAAACACCAGGAGGTAACAGGTCCACACACTAAAAGTGGTAGTAAACTCTGTTACACCTCTTGTACCTACAGGTAAGGCTTACCTGTAGGTACTGCAAATATCTCCTAAACTTGCACAGTCTAGGAGATATTCAGAGTGAATGCAGCCAATGACATCACCGGCGCATGTGCTCTGACTCCGGATTACAGTGCCGGACCTTCAGAGCTCATGCCTTCATGTAGCAGGAGGCCGCGAACCTAGAAGGAAGACCGGGGGAAGATGTCAGCCCTCTCATCGGTGACATTGCAGCACTGGAAGGCTTAGTTCTAAGGTAAGTCTCTCATAATGTGCTAGTATGCGATGCATACGAGCACATTATGACATTGCCTTGTAGGGAATTTTTTTTTTAACCATATGCTGTTTACTACCGCTTTAACCAGGGTATCCAGGCTGACAAGTTCTGCATCTCTTAGTGGTTTCTCTGAGTGACTCAATTCCATCCATCAGTGGACAAAGACTGGACTTCCCCCCTAAGCCTAACAAACTCAACCAAGGTGGCTTCAGACATCCTTCTTCAGAAGTTCAGTCCCATCTGACTCCTTTACAGAACTGCTCAATAACATAGGAGTTGGATGATGGGCTTACGAAGCCACCAGTACAAGAATGGAGGGAAGGTAGAAGGCATGGACCACCTAAGAGGTGAGTATAAAAGCTCTTTTAGGGCATCAACCCTTTATCTCCATTTTTTAAAACCTAAAAGGATCTTTCTCTATGACAGTCTCTATTAAGCCCCAGGGTCTCTGGAAGTCCATGGAGGAACATGGCTCTGACTCCAAGTTCTGCCCCTGACAAGGATCTCTCATGTGTTCTCATGGAAGGCCTGGGATCAGGGCTGGTGCAAGGATTTTTGACACCCTAGGCGAAACCTCATTTTGCCACCCCCCCCTTTGGCTCTGCCCCTGACTCCACCCCCTTTGCCCTGTCAATTTATACAATGGAGGTGGCAGAGGTAGAGATTTTTCGCAGAGCCTCTCTACCCATTTCTTTAACCGTGGTCCACAGGCCCTCACCTGTGCCCCTGGATCTGCCTCATTTTACCACCCTGGGGTGCTCTCCAGTGACATGAGTGATTGATGCAGAGCAGTGATGGATCAACAGCGGATGGGCGCCCCTGGTGGTAGTGGCGCCCTAGGCGGCCGCCTACTCCGCCTAGTGGTAGTGCCGGCCCTGCCTGGGATCCCAACTACATGCTTAGAGAAGGTGTTACTTCTTTTCTGAATGTCTTTGTATATGGATCCCATCTCAGCCACAAGTGATGTTTCTGGTGATCGGAAACAAACGTTCGACCAATAAAAGAACAGAAGCTCTGTCCTCATACCTTATTGTTAAAGTGCAGATAATCTTCTTTAAGACCGTGTTATAACTTTTTATATGCTAATCAACAAATCTACTATTTCATGCAAAAAGACGTCGGATCCTAAAGGGTATTCAAAAACAAAACTTATATACAGTATATATAATTATATATAGTGCAGATATGAGTTATGACAAAAGTAGAGGAAAAAAAAAAACAATAGAAAAGAAACATTGAGAGAGTACAATGGTTATAGGAACTTTTACTGAACCTTCCTGCAGTGAAAACAGTTATATTTATGAAAGTAAACTTCTAATATGTTTGAAAGTAGAGCTTCAAGCTGCGGAGGAATCATTTCACCCCACCGCATGCAAATGAACATGATGCATTTTTTAATATTCACTGCCAGGGTTACACAAACCTTTGGAAGCGAAAGAGAGGAGATGGAAAACTCAGCGCGCTCATTAAGAGGATCCTCTCCCCATGAACCCAGATAATGGTGTTTTTTTTACAACGCTCTGACAAATACAAACCTGTGTTTTATAGAAAGTAATAACAGCCTTCCTTCCAGAGGAGGGGGAGGAAAAAGCCGACTAGGACAACAGAAGGAGGAGAGGATGGACTAGGAGACAAAAGGGGTTTACTCAGAGTACAATGGAATTCATTTCTAAGAGATAAAGCCCCGGCAAAGTTAGAAGTTTCCTCTACATTCACACTTTATGACCAAAAGGTATGTGGGCCTCCTCCGAATTATTGCTTACAGGTGTGTCCAGCGAATGGCACTGTTCCAACCTTGTGGGAACAGTCTGGTGTACAAAGCCAGTTCCATAAAGACATGTGGTGACCAGTATGGTTTGTAGGAGGAACGTGGCCTTGTGGGAACAGTTTGGTGAAGGCCCTTTTCTATTCCAGCATGACTGTACCCCTCTGTACAAAGCCAGTTCCATAAGCACATGGGGTGACCAGTTTGGTTTGTAGGAGGAACGTGGCCTTGGGGGAACAGTTTGGTGAAGGCCCTTTTCTATTCCAGCATGACTGTACCCCTCTGTACAAAGCCAGCTCCATAAAGACATGGGGTGACCAGTTTGGCGTGTAGGAACGTGACCTTGTGGTAATAGTTTGGTGAAGGCTCTTTTCTGTTCCAGCATGACTGTACTCCTGTGTACAAAGCCAGCTCCATAAAGACATGGTGTGACCAGTTTGGTTTGTAGGAGGAACGTGGCCTTGTGGGAAGTTTGGTGAAGGCCCTTTTCTGTTACAGCACGACTATGCCCCTGTGTACAAAGCCAGCTCCATAAAGACATGGGGTGACCAGTATGGTTTGTAGGAGGAACGTGGCCTTGTGGGAACAGTTTGGTGAAGGCCCTTTTCTATTCCAGCATGACTGTACCCCTCTGTACAAAGCCAGTTCCATAAGTTATCTTTTCCCGGAAGTGGTTTGACAAG
>BLSH010085622.1:103710-117041 GCA_018402905.1 Glandirana rugosa | reverse complement strand
TTCCATAAAGACATGGGGTGACCAGTTTGGTTTGTAGGAGGAATGTGGCCTTGTGGGAACAGTTTGGTTAAGGGCCTTTTCTGTTACAGCACGACTGTGCCCCTCTGTACAAAGCCAGCTCCATAAAGACATGGGGTGACCAGTTTGGTTTGTAGGAGGAATGTGGCCTTGTGGGAACAGTTTGGTGAAGACCCTTTTCTATTCCAGCACGAATGTGCCCCTGTGTACAAAGCCAGCTCCATAAAGACATGGGGTGACCAGTTTGGTTTGTAGGAGGAACGTGGCCTTGTGGTAACAGTTTGGTGAAGGCCCTTTTCTGTTCCAGCATGACTGTGCCCCTCTGTACAAAGCCAGCTCCATAAAGACATGGGGTGACCAGTCTGGTTTGTAGGAGGAACGTGGCATTGTGGGAACAGTTTGGTGAAGGCCCTTTTCTGTTCCAGCATGACTGTGCCCCTCTGTACAAAGCCAGCTCCATAAAGACATGGGGTGACCAGTTTGGTTTGTAGGAGGAATGTGGCCTTGTGGGAACAGTTTGGTGAAGACCCTTTTCTATTCCAGCACGAATGTGCCCCTGTGTACAAAGCCAGCTCCATAAAGACATGGGGTGACCAGTTTGGTTTGTAGGAGGAACGTGGCCTTGTGGTAACAGTTTGGTGAAGGCCCTTTTCTGTTCCAGCATGACTGTGCCCCTCTGTACAAAGCCAGCTCCATAAAGACATGGGGTGACCAGTCTGGTTTGTAGGAGGAACGTGGCATTGTGGGAACAGTTTGGTGAAGGCCCTTTTCTGTTCCAGCATGACTGTGCCCCTCTGTACAAAGCCAGCTCCATAAAGACATGGGGTGACCAGTTTGGCGTGTAGGAACGTGACCTTGTGGTAACAGTTTGGGGAAGTCCCTTTTCTGTTCCAGTGTTACTGAAACCCTGGTCTACTGTACAAAGCCAGCTCCATAAAGATATGGTTTGACCAATTTGGTGTGTAAGAGGAATGTGGCCTTGTGGGAACAGTTTGGTGAAGGCCCTTTTCTGTTCCAGCACGACTGTACCACTTGTGTACAAAGTGAGCTCCATAAAGACATGGGGTGACCAGTTTGGTGCGAATAGGGTTGCCACATCATCCCTTTAATCCAGGACACACATGAATTACGCAGGTTCTGAGGCTAATTTAATGCAGATAAGGCACCAAGTGAGTTTAATTACCAACTCAATTGGCCACTGAACAACCTGTGTAATTAATATGTGTCCTGGATTAAAGGGATGATGTGGCAACCCTAGGTGCGAAGTAGCTTGAGTGGCCTACAAAGAGCCCTGACCTCCACCCTACTGAACACCTTTTGGATAAATTGATGATCTGTCAATGGCTGTTAATGATCTGCATGCATTGTTATATTATGTACTGTATATGTAGCGTACCCCCTTAGGAGTAACTGGGATCCCCCACCCTGAATAGCCAGAGAACAGTCCGTGACTTTGCTTTTTTTGTTTATTGAGGGTAAATAACTTGGATAGGGATGGAAAGTTATGGGATGCCCTCTTGACTTCAGGGGCAACTCTTCCTATATACAGTCTCTATATACGGCTCCTCTTCTTCCTCCAGCACTCACTTTCCTTGCAGAATCCAGCTACACTCACCGGCCACTTTATTAGGTACACCTGTTCAATTGCTTGGTAACACAAATTGCTAATCAGCCAATCACATGGCAGCAACTCAATGCATTTAGGCATCAAGATGTGGTGAACATGACTTGCTGAAGTTCAAACCGAGCATCAAAATGGGGAAGAAAGGGGATTTAAGTGCCTTTGAACGTGGCATGGTTGTTGGTGTCAGACTGGCTGGTCTGAGTATTTCTGGGATTTTCACACATAACCATCTCTCAGGTTTACAGAGAATGGTCAGAAAAAGAGAAAATATCCAGTGAGCGGCAGTTGTGTGGAGGAAAATGCCTTGTTGAGGTCAAAGGAGAATAGACAGACTGGTTTGAGATGATACAAAAGCAACAGTAACTCAAATAACCACTCATTACACCCAAGGTATGCAGAATACCATCTCTGAATGCACAACATATCGAACCTTGAAGCAGATGGGCTACAGCAGTAGAACATATATGAATTTATTTATATATTTTTACCAATTTATATGTTAGTGTACATATATGAATTTACCTATACTGTTACTTATTTATTGTACCAATCATGTTGTGTTTTTTTTCTGTGTTTGATTACCTATATACAATTCATACCCTATTATGATTATGTTACCTTAACCTTTAATAAAATAATTTTTGCTACCATCTTACATTTGCTCCCCACCACGTGTGTCATTTAAAGTCCCAAACCCCTTATATAATTTATCTACAGCAGTAGAAGACCACACCGGGTACCACTCCTGTCAGCTAAGAACAGGAAACTAAGGCTACAATTGGCACAGGCTCACCAAAATTGGACAATAGAAGATTGGAAAAATGTTGCCTGGTCTGATGAGTCTGGATTTCAGCCGCAACATTCCGATGGTGGGGTCAGAATTTGGCACATGGATCCATCCTGCCTTGTATCACCGGTTCAGGCTGGTGGAGGGGGTGCAATGGTGTGGGGGATATTTTCTTGGCAGTCTTTGAGGCCCTTCGTACCAATTGAGTATCATTAACGCCATGGCCTACCTGAGTATTGTTGCTGAACATGTCCTTCCCTTTATAACTACAGTGTCCCCATCTTCTGATGGCTCCTTCCAGCAGGGTAATGCACCATGTCACAAAGCTCCAATCATCTCACCACTGGACAATGAGGTCACTGCACCCCAATGTCCTCCACACTCACCATATCTCAATCCAACAGAGCACTTTTGGGATGTGGTGGAACGGGAGATTGGCATCATGGATGTGCAGCCGACAAATCTGCAGCAACTGCGTGATGCTATCATGTCCTACGGACCATAATCTCTGAGGAACGTTTCCAACACCTTGTCATATCTATGCCATGGAGAATGAAGGCAAAAGGGAGTTCAACCCAGTACTAGCAAGGTGGACCTAATACAGTGGCTGGTTAGTGTAAGTCACCCTGTAGTACTTTTGTAGCAAAGGCCCATTACAGGTAGGAACTTGCAGCCCCTATACTTGAAGAACAGATAGGGTGACACAGCTCACACTTTCCCAGCCCTTCCTCTCTGTGGTCACTGCTCCCAGCACCACCTCTTCTGGCACTGCCAATGCGGCTGGCTGCTGCTGCCCCTTTCACTAGCCCTCCAGGCTAACTTCTCCCCACAGTGCTCTGGCTTGACAATCACCAGCCCACCCGGCTGACTCTCAGGAGATCTCCCATACGTGCTGACCTGCTTCCGCTGTGCTCTCTCCTTGCTCCTGTGCCTCCAGGAAGGGTTTCCTCAGTATGTTGTAGGGGGAATCTTCCAGCACCCTAGCCCCAGGCCCAAGGTCACCCCCTTCCCCCCAAACTAGAGGGCACCCTCATAAATATGCATTGCAGCCCCTCCTTACTCCCCCCTCTAGCTCTGGAAGTTTCTACCAACTTTCACACCAGGGGGAAGTGTCAGAGAGAGCTCCCAGATGAGTCATCCAGCCCCTGACCCAGATTCACAACCCAGGCCTGTCTTCCAACCAAGCCAAATTTTCCTATGCTAACAACTACTTCTAGCACACACTGGAGGGTGCTACATATACAAAGTCATTTTAGACAATTGTGCCCTTCCAACCTAGTGGGAACAGTTTGGTGAAGGCCCTTTTCTGTTCCAGCATGACTGTGCCCCTTTGTACAAAGCCAGCTCCATAAATACATGGGATGACCAGCCTGTTGTGGAGGAGATCGAGTGGCCTACAAAGAGCCCCGAGCTCCATCCTACTGAACACCTTTTGGATAAATTGGTGATCTGCCAATGACTGTTGATGACCTGCATGCATTGTTATATAATGTATACAAAGTCATTTTAGACAATTGTGCCCTTCCAACTTTGTGGGAACAGTTTGGTGAAGACCCTTTTCTGTTCCATAATTCCTGTGTCCTTGTGTACAAAGCCAGCTCCATAAAGACATGAATTGACCAGTCTGGTGTGGAGGAGCTTGAGTGGCCTTCAAAGAACCCTGACCTCCATCCTACTGAACACCTTTTGGATAAATTGGTGATCTGCCAATGACTGTTAATGACTTACATGCATTGTTATATTATGTATATGAAGTCATTTTAGACAATTGTGCCCTTCCAACTTTGTGGGAACAGTTTGGTGAAGACCCTTTTCTGTTCCATCATGCCTGTGCCCCTGTGTACAAAGCCAGCTCCATAAACACATGGTTTGGCCAGTCTGGTGTGGAGGAGCTTGAGTGGCCTTCAAAGAACCCTGACCTCCATCCTACTGAACACCTTTTGGATAAACTGATGATCTGCCAATGGCGGTTGATGACTTACATGCATTGTTATATTATGTATATGAAGTCATTTTAGACAATTGTGCCCTTCCAACTTTGTGGGAACAGTTTGGTGAAGACCCTTTTCTGTTCATCATGCCTGTGCCCCTGTGTACAAAGCCAGCTCCATAAAGACATGGTTTGGCCAGTCTGGTGTGGTGGAGCTTTAGTGGCCTTCAAAGAACCCTGACCTTCACCCTACTGAACACCTTTTGGATAAATTGGAACACCAGTTAGACGTGTTCGGTTCATTTAGTTCCAAATCAAAATTTGTACACATTTTTCGTTATTCAAACAAAATGAATGTACAGGCAACTCAATGGATGAACAGTGGTGCAAATTCTTTTTTATAAAGACACCCCTAAGTGTAAGGAAAGTTTAAAAGTTAGGAAAAGAAGTGCCAAACTGGCTACACATTTTACAATCATATACATGTTTCTGAGCCGCTCAGAAAGCCTTCATGAGAAAGCCAACCATCATCTGAAAAAAAACAATATTGGGGATTATGGTTGATAGCTTCAGCCATGGCCCGGTAAACCACTTAAAACCTGCACCGTATATATATATATGTGTGTGTGTGTGTGTTGCGGACTTGAAGTGGTTAAATAGTGAGTTTGGTTTGTGGTGCTCCGATGTTGTGTAGTTCCGTTTCAACATCTTATTGCATCTATAGGCTGCGGAGACACTTTACTGAGCTCCTCGGCTTTCTGTACTCGTAGCCTGGATGAGGGGTTTGATTGATCCCAGAGACGTCAAACACACATCTTATTTCAAGTGGCTGCAGTGGAATGAGATTTTGCATTCGTTCTCTTTGAATATATGAAAGAGGTTGGAGATTCGGTGAACTGTACATCAGAGAGAGGATATACTATAGGAAGGAGGAGGACTTCCAAGTATCATCGCCATAATTACACATAGCATGTATAATACATGGAGGGGGGATATGGGGAGAGGCCATTCTCCTAGTCTGATTTCCCTATGGATGAAAGTCAAGTGTCCTGATTAAATACACAGCAAACACCGATCACAGCAGCTCAGGAGCTTAGAAACTCAATGACTTCCGCTCACATAAAAATATTACTGTGTACCTCAAGCACTGGTCCAAATCATTTGGTGGAGGGGGGATTCTGGTGTGAGGTTGTTTTTCAGGGGTTGGACTTGGCACCTTAGTTCTAGTGAAGGGAACTCTTAAGGCGTCAGCATACCAAGATATTTTGGACAATTTCATGCTCCCAACTTTGTGGGAAGAGTTTGGGGATGGCTCCTTCCTGTTCCAACATGACTGCGCACCACTGCACAAAGCAAGGTCCATAAAGACATGGATGAGCGAGTTTGGGGTGGAGGAACTTGACTGGCCTGCACAACCCATTAGAACACCTTTGGGATGAATTAGAGCGGAGACTGTGAGCCAGGCCTTCTCATCCAACATCAGTGCCTGACCTCATAAATGCTCTTCTGGAAGAATGGACAAACATTCCCATAGACACTCCTAAACCTTGTGGACAGCCTTCCCAGAAGAGTTGAAGCTGTTATAGCTGCAAAGGGTGGGCCAACTCAATATTGAACCCTACAGACTAAGACTGGGATGCCATTAAAATTCATGTGTGTGTAAAGGCAGGTGTCCCAATACTTTTGACAATATAGTGTATTTATCTCTTTATCTATCCATCCAACTATCTACTGTATATCTACAGTACAGAGGCGTAACTAGAACCTTCAGGGCCCCGGTGCAAGAAATTATGAAGGGCCCCCCTGACCCTGGCCAGGGCCCTTCCCTCTTCCCACTGATCGTGGGGCCCTTTACTCCCATCACGAGTCCCTTTATTACGGTCCCGCAGTGGGGCCCTTTCACAAGTTCTGCAGCCCCCTTTCTGTCATCTTCGGGCCTCCCCATTGTGGTGAAATGCCAGGTTCCGGTCGCAATGGCAACCTTTGCTATTCTCACTGGTGTCAGCAGTTTTTAATTTTTATTTTAATTTTATTATTTTTTTTACCACTTCATTTTTTTTCTTTTACAATTTTATTTTTATTATTCTTTTTTGCATTTTTTAGGAGCTCTGTTGGGGGGATTTGATGAGATATCAGGGGTCTAAACAAACCTCAGCTCTCAATCTCCATCTGTGTAGCCTCAGCTGCACAGAATGAATGGACAGGAATAGTTGTACACTGAGCCTCCCATTCATTTAGAAACTGAAGTATAGTAAAAAGTTTACTATGCTTCATGAATGAACCAATTGGTACCAATCACTGGCTCTGTTTATTCAGAAAAGGAAGGAGCTGGTAAATGAACATTTACAGACCCGTTCCCATCTCTCCATCATGACTCATCTTCTACAGCAGCTGGCAGGAGAGAGGAGGGGGGAAGACAGCAGCTCTGTGGGGGACCAGGGAAGCACACAGGGACCCTGGGAACAGCAGAAGACAAATAAACTCGATAGGAGGGATGCATATAGAGGAACCAATCTCCTGCATTAGGAGGAAAATGGAGGAGATTGGTTCCTCTAAATGCTGCCCCCGCCATCCCTCCTATTCAGGTGTGCAAGGGAGGCACACGGGCCCCCTGGAGCATGGGGCCCAGTTGCAATTGCAACCCCTGCAACCCCTATCAGTAAACCCCTGCTACAGTATCTATCTATCTATCTATCTATCTATCTATCTATCTATCTATCTATCTATCTATCTATCTATCTATCTATCTATCTATCTATCTCTCTGTCATTGCTTGATGACACTAAAGCAATGCGGGATATACTGTATCTTTCTATCTATCTAGCACAAATACTGGGGGCGGGGATATGTGTTGGGAGGTGTTAATTTGGGGGGGAACGACAGGAGGTAATAATTGTTCTAGGAAGGGAAATTTGGGGAGGTGTGCTTGACTAGGATGCCATTAAAGTTCATGTACATATAAAGGCAGGTGTCCCAATACTTTTGACAATATTTTTTTATATATATATATTATATATATAATTATTATTATTACATAATGATGAGTATAATGTAGCAGAGCGTTACCCTGCCAGGCTCCAGGTCTAGGAGAAAATCAGCTCACTAATAAGTCAGCTGGGTTCTGCGCTTTAAGTAGTGACCAGACCATGGCTCAGGGCTCCCTGGGTTGGAGATGACTCCACCCTGGAGACAGGGAGTCTGGGCCTGGAAGTCTGGAAGGACTGCACCTAGGAGACAGGTGGAAGCCGTGTAGCACGAGGCTACTACATGTCAGCACTGAGTTGCTGAGCATCCAGTCTGTGGGAGACAGACCAGTGCCTAAAGTGGAAGGCCTAAGCAGGAGAGCTACGTTTATTAGCCAGGAGGGCTGACTATTGTTTACTAGCCAGGAGGGCTGACTATTGTTTACTAGCCAGGAGGGCTGACTATTGTTTACTAGCCAGGAGAGCTGACTATTGTTTACTAGCCATGAGGGATGACTATCGTTTACTAGCCATGAGGGCTGACTATCCTTTATTTCAACAAACAGCACAAAGCTGACAGTGAGTAAGCCAGCAGGCTGAAGTGTGTGTTTATAAAATGATGGTGGAACCCCCTGCAAGGGAAGATTACTGTTTAGTTTGAACTTTTCCGTTCCTATTAATAAAAATGGGCTGCCATGCCCTTAAAACACAGTTTGGAGTGGCACGTTTTCTGGAAGTCGCATGCACCACATGAGTTAAATTACCCAACATACTTACAATAACTAATATTTATTTTAAAATTATTAATAATTAAATAGCAATGACTTCTGCTATTTACTGCTACTACTACTAAAAGAAAAGAAGAAGAAGAAGAAGAAGTAAAATTAGGTGTTAATAAATAACAAAAAAACATAAACATTATTATCAATAACAATAATAAATTAATAAAATAGGCCTAACAAATAAATAAAAATCAATAATAAATAAAAAATAAATAATTAAAAAACATAAACATACAACATTATTATTAGCAGTAGTATTATTATAATAATAATAATAATAATAAATAAAGAAATGAAGAAATATTTAATAATAAGTAAAATAGGTCTGCCAAATAATAATAATATGTCTGCTGAATAAATAAAAATAAATAATAAATAGATAAAGGTAAATAATTTAAAAAAATATTATTATTAGTATTATTATTAGTATAATAAGTTTAATCCATCTTAATCCTCTTGTATTTTATTGTATTGTAACTGTATTGTCTCCCTTTTACATTGTAAAGCGCTGCGTAAACTGTTGGTGCTTTTTAAATCCTGTATAATAATAATAATTATTGATAAATACATACAAATAAATTAAATACTGTAAGTCTGCTAAATAAAAACAAATAAATATAAATAATAAAAATGACTACTACTACTGCTGATAATAATCACTATTATTATTATGTTTAAAAATAAATAACAAAAATAATCTAGAACTGCAGAACAGTCATCTCTCTCTACCTCACCGATACATCGTATTCCGGGAAATCCCAGCTCAGTGTATTCCGGGAAATATAGGGTAGTTTGGAGGGGAAAGTCTGTACAGAACGTCTAAATTTGTGTAAATTGATTTCTATGTAAACCAGGGTTCCTCCAGAGGTTGCTAGGGGTTCCTAATGCAATGGTCAATTTCTACCTCTCAGATAAATTCCCAATGACATCATTGATCTTTTTAGCTATCTGTAAGGGGTAATTCTTCCCAATGACCACAAGTGTAAGGAGCATTCTTCCCATTGACCATGCAATTAGCGGACCTCCAGCTGTTGCAAAACTACAACTCCCATCATGCCTTGCATCTGGGTGTCATGCTTGTGGCTGTCAGAGTCTTGCTATGCCTCATGGGACTTGTAGTTCTGCAACAGCTGGAGGTTCGCTAATTGCATATCCCTGCTATTATGAGTTGTAGATTTTTAATTTTTAGCAGGGGTTCCCCGAGACCGCAGAATTATTTCAAGGGTTCCTCAGTGTTGAAAAGGTTGAGAAAGGCTGATGTAAACACATGTACAATTTGCATGCCATCGTTATATTCTCAGATCAATTTCTCCTACATTTTAACCACTTGCCGACTGCCCGCCGCAGCGTGACGGCGACAAGGTGGTTCGTTATCGCGAACCGCCGTCACAGAACGGCGGCCGTGATAACTAGCATTGTGAGCGCGCGCCGCTGGAGGCGCGCCCACTGTATTCGGGGGGAGCCAGGGAGCGGGTGCGGCGGATTAGATCGCCGCCGGCTTCCCGCGATTGCTCCCCCGCACTGAAAGAACGGAGGTCCGTCTAAGTAAACACGGACCTCCGTTCTGTGAGATGGGGAAGGGCTGTGATCACAGCCTTCCTCTATATGGAAGCTGTGATCATCCCCTTCCCCTGCCTGGGCAGCCCCCATACAGTTAGAACACCCCATAGGGAACACAGTTAACCCTTAGAGCGCCCCCTGCAGGTTAACCCCCTTCACTGTCAATGGCATTTATACAGTAATCAGTGCATTTTCATAGCACTGATCGCTGTATAAATGCCAATGGTCCCAAAAAAGTGTCAAAATGGTCCGACATGTCCGCCCCAATATCGCAGTAGCGCTAAAAATCGCAGATCGCCGCCATTACTAGTAAAAAAAATAAATAAATAAAAGCCCCAGAAATGAATTCTCATCATCCGTAAACGCAGCAACTTTTGCTCAAACCAATCAATAAACGCCGATTGCGATTTTTTTTTACCAAAAATATGAGGAAGAATATAAATCGGCCAAAACCGATAAAAAAAATTTTTTTTTAAATTTTTTTTTTGGATTTGTATTTTATCAAAAAGTAATAAATTTGGGTCTTTTTGTAAAATAGTCGCTCTTCTTTTGTTTATAGCGGCGATCAGAAATGACGCAGAGGCGATCAAATACCACCAGAAGAAAGCTCTATTTGTTGGAAAAAAAGGACGCAAATTTTGTTTAGGTGCAACGTCGCACGACCGCGCAATTGTCAGTTAAAGCGACACAGCGCCTAATCGCAAAAAGTGCTCTGGTCCTAACCTGCGAAATCCTTCCGGGGCTGAAGTGGTTAATAAAACAAACTCAGGACTCTGAATAACCGCCAAAGAAAGTGCTAGGAATTTGCGAAAAACAAAATGTGCGCCATCTTTTTATTTTTTAACTTTTCTTCTAAGTTGGATGTTTCTGGTCGGGTCTGACAAAGGTGTTATTGTTCCGTCTCTCCCGCATTTTATCTGCGAGCCCCGAAGAGCCTCCAGACACTGAAGTTACAGAACAGAGTGATGCCCTTCATCATTTAGCGCGGAATCCGCGTTTCCGTAACTTTTCTCTTCCAGGCCGCCAAATGGAATTTTTTTTTTTTTCCTCGCTCTCTTTTTTGACACATCTGAGAGGCTGTGAAGGGTAACGCAGCCACATTTGTATTATTTGTCAGCCGTTACATCTGCTTAGTAACAACAGATAATGTAGCCGTGGCTTTTCAAGCCGGCGATAGACGCGGAACGCCGGGAGCGCGCGATTCACTTTGTACCGCTTTGTACCACGTCCATTCTTCAGCTTTGCCAGAACTTTCCGCTGCCTGTCTGTCTGTTCTCCGGCGACGTCTCCAGGCGGTTCCAAGTTCCAGGCCTCCTTAAAAACTTGACATTCCTTAGATGTTCCTCAGCTACCTGTTGCCTAATTAGTCACGGGGGCTGCGAACGCCATGAAAAGATGCTTCATTATAATCAGACCCGCTGACAGCGATTATCTAGGAAATAAATTGAAAATGGCAACAGACGAACTTCGCTATCTCATCTCTTGACTTTGCATTCTCCGCAGTGTCATCTCCGTGGGCAATTAGTCATGGGCTGGGCGGGGTGGAAATCCTCGGGTACTGAGTGCGAACAGCGCCCGAGCCGATGCGTTCAGTGGTCATTTTTTATTCCTCAGCCTCCCTTTTTTTCTTTTCAGGTCCTCTATATGGGCTCAGAACGTCAGCTTCACTAGCGCATTAAAGAGAATGTGTATATAGCGCCCTCTAGGTAGTGAGGGCCGCCTATCAGTGTCGCATATCAGTGCAGCCTCATCAGTGCCCACCAGTGCCACCTCATCAGTGCCCTTTATTGCAGCTTCATCAGTGCCCATCCATGCTGCCTCATCAGTGCTGCCTCTTCAGTGCCCATCAGTGCAGCCTAATCAGTACCCATCAGTGCAGCCTCATCAGTGCCGCCTCATTAGTGCCCATCAGTACAGCCTCATCAGTGCCCATCAGTGCTGCCTCATTAGTGCCCATCAGTGCAGCTTTATCAGTGCCCATCAGTGCAGCCTCATCAGTGCCCATCAGTACTGCCTCATCAGTGCCCATCAGTGCTGCCTCATCAGTGCTCATCAGTGCAGCTTCATCAGTGCCCATCAGTGCAGCCTCATCAGTGCCCATCAGTACTGCCTCATCAGTGCAGCATCATCAGTACCCATCAGTGCAGCCTCATCAGTGCCCATCTGTGCAGCCTCATTAGTGCCCATCAGTGCAGCCTCATCAGTGCCTATCAGTACTGCCTCATCAGTGCCCATCAGTGCAGCATCATCAGTACCCATCAGTGCAGCCTCATCAGTGCCCATCTGTGCAGCCTCATTAGTGCCCATCAGTGCAGCCTCATCAGTGCCCTTCAGTGCAGCCTCATCAGTGCCCATCAGTGCAGCCTCATCAGTGCCCATCAGTACTGCCTCATCAGTGCCCTTCAGTGCAGCCTCATCAGTGCAGCTTCATCAGTGCAGCCTCATCAGTGCCCATCAGTACTGCCTCATCAGTGCCCATCAGTACTGCCTCATTAGTACCCATCAGTGCAGCTTCATTGGTGCCTATCAGCGCAGCCTCATCAGTGCCCTTCAGTGCAGCCTCATTAGTGCCCATCGGTGCAGTCTCATCAGTGCCCATCAGTGCTGCCTCATCAGTGCACATCAGTGAAGGAGAAAAATGACCTGTGTGCAAAATTATAACAGAATCTAAGATAAATGTTTTTTTTTTATTCAAAATTTGTGGTCTTTCTTTGTTTAACAAAAAATAAAAAAACCCAGGGGTGATTAAACGCCACCAAAAAAAAGCTTTATTTGTGTGAAAAAAAAAATGAAAAAGTCCTATGGGCACAGTGTAGCACGACCGCACAATTGTCATTCAAAGTGCGACAGCGCTGAAAGCTGGAAATTGGCCTGGGCAGGAAGGGGATAAAAGTGCCCGGTAGGCAAGTGGATAAAATAATTTTGTTCTCCAGAGAAGGGGAGGTCAATAAAACCAAATGAGCTGTTTTATTGAAAGCTTCCTACAATGTATTGATTATGCTGAAATGTGATGATAGCGATGCTGTAGATATAAAGGGGCTCCCCAAGACCTGAGAATGATTCCATGGCTTCCTCTGGAGTCGAGGATGGGAAGTTTGGGGTGGAGGAATTGCTGGGTCTCCTCAGTGCAGGTAGTGCTGGAAATAAATTGCCGGTGCCAACGAGCAAAGCCGAAGCGTTCTGCGTTCCGCCTCTCCATGATGTCTTCTTGTCTGAGCCGATAATTCGTCCCACTTAATTGTTACTCACTAGTGTTGAGCGAACCCGGACTGTAACGTTCGGGTCCGTACCGAACTTTCGGGTGTCCGTGGCACGGACCCGGACCCGGACATTTCAAAAATCGTTCGGGTTCGAGGAGCTGAGGTCTCCTTCGGTACCTTAGTAAGAGTCCAGAACCCCTCGGGGAAATATAGATGTCGTAGCGATAGTAGTGTAAAGTCGTATTAGTTATGTAACATCCTTCGAAAGTTATTTTGTCGAGTAAACCAAAATAACTGGAGGGGAAGAGACCTCTTGTTTTAATAAAATAGGTGAACGGATGGCCCGTGAAAATAGGGGAAGGACGGGTCCGGTTAAAGGTCGAAAGTCGCGACAGCGTGAAACTTACTGTTAACACGCCAGCACGATGTGACACGGGTATCCTGAAAAAGTAAAAAAAAAAGTGTGT
>BLSH010085622.1:58247-96497 GCA_018402905.1 Glandirana rugosa | reverse complement strand
AAATAACAAAAATAAACTACTGGCACCAATTGCCCTATATATATATATATATTTTTTAATTTATTTATTTGCTATTTTTTTCCCCACGAAGGTGGAGTTACCCTTTATCTCTATCACTCCTCTGACTCTGCAGTGTGTCGGAGTTGTCAGCTGATGGGTGACACAGCCGTTCCTCCAGAGGTGAAGGTTGTTATTTACTAAGGTGTTTCCTGGGTGGTACAATACCTGGGTGTATCCAGCCACCTCTCTGGATGACGGCGGAGATCAAACATCAGCTGGCAGTATAACGCCGAATCCGGCCCGGGATCCTATAAAACACGGAAAGAGAAGCCGCGCAATTTGTCACATTTGAGTTTTCCTTTCAATGGCATTTAACTGGCGTCTTTAGCGTTTTAAAGGCTTTCTTTAGCTTTGCAGTGTATGCGATCGTTCATAAAGATAATGTATAATATACAGTATAATGTGTATATAAAATATCCATATATACACTATATTGTCAAAAGTATTGGGACACCTGCCTTTACACGCACATGAACTTAAATGGCATCCCAGTCTTAGTCAGTAGGGTTCAATATTGAGTTGGCCCACCCTTTGCAGCTATAACAGCTTCAACTCTTCTGGGAAGGCTGTCCACAAGGATTAGGAGTGTCTATGGGAATGTTTGACCATTCTTCCAGAAGAGCATTTGTGAGGTCAGGCACTGATGTTGGATGAGAAGGTCTGGCTCGCAGTCTCCGCTCTAATTCATCCCAAAGGTGTTCTATTGGGTTGAGGTCAGACCAGTCAAGTTCCTCCACCCCAAACTCGCTCCTCTATGTCTTTACAGACCTTGCTTTGTCCACTGGTCCAAATCATTTGGTGGAGGGGGATTATGGTGTGGGGTTGTTTTTCAGGGGTCGGGCTTGGCCCCTTAGTTCCAGTGAAGGGAACTCTTAAGGCGTCAGCATAGCAAGATATTTTGGACAATTTCATGCTCCCAACTATGTGGGAAGAGTTTCGGGATGACCCCTTCCTGTGCCAACATGACTGCCCACCACTGCACAAAGCAAGGTCCATAAAGACATGGATGAGCGGGTTTGGGGTGGAGGAACTTGACTGGCCTGCACAGAGTCCTGACCTCAACCCGATAGAACACCTTTGGGATGAATTAGAGTGGAGACTGAGAGCCAGGCCTTCTTGTCCAACATCAGCGCCTGACCTCACAAATGCTCTTCAGGAAGAATGGTCAAACATTCCCATAGACACTCCTAAACCTTGTGGACAGCCTTCCCAGAAGAGTTGAAGCTGTTATAGCTGCAAAGGGTGGCTCAACTCAATATTGAACCCCACAGACTAAGACTGGAATGCCATTAAAGTTAATGTGCGTGTAAAGGCAGGCGTCCCAATACTTTTGGTAATATAGTGTGTTTTTCTGTCCCTGGCACCTCCCTCCACCCCCCCATCAACATGCAGATTACATTATTAAATAAACCCTTTCCATTTTTATTACATACCTTATTTCAGACCCAGTGATGTCATTTCTTGGTCTCTGTGCTTCTCTATACAATGCGGCAGATCATGGCTGGTGGGGGCGGGGGGGGCCATGTAAAGAGCTTCCTAAAGAAAAAAAAAAAAACATCAGAGGACCCTTCCTCTCAGCCCTAATGCAAGCAGTGGAGTTTGGGGGAGGTGGGTGGGTGTCAGTCTGGAGGAGTGGGCCTTCCTAAGCAGATTGTATGCCCATCCAATGAATAAAGGGGCAGAACCGCTGGGGAAAAGAAGGGTTGGATCACATATGTCAACACACAAAGCCTGCAGGCAGAATCCAGCCTTCCGGGCCAATACATGAGGTCCTCGTACCTCTCCTGCAGCTGTGGCAACCCCCTCCTTGTTGCCCCCACCTTGTCTCAGCAGTCAGCAGGACAGAACTCCTCTATGCCCATCAGTGCCGCCTCATCAGTGCAGCCTATCAGTGATAATGAGTGCCGCCTCATCAGTGCCCATCAGTGCCGCCTCATTAGTGCAGCCTATCAGTGCCGCCTCATCAGTACTCATCAGTGCCGCCTCATCAGTACCCATCAGTGCAGCCTAATCAGTGTCCATCAGTGCAGCCTTATCAGTGCCACCTCATCAGTGCAGCCTACCAGTGCCCATCAGTGCTGCCTCATCATTGCAGCTTTATCCATGCTACCTCATCATTGCCCATTGGCGCCGCCTCATCGGTGCCCATCAGGGCAGCCTCATCAGTGCCACCTAATCAGTGCCCATCAGTGCAGCCTTATCAGTGCCACCTCATCAGTGCAGCCTACCAGTGCCCATCAGTGCAGCCTTATCCATGCCACCTCATCATTGCCCATCAGTGCAGCCTCATCAGTGCCCATCAGTGCAGCCACATAAGTGCCCATCAGTGCTGCCTCATCAGTGCAGCCTCATCAGTGCTCATCAGTGCCGCCTCATCAGTACAGCCTATCAGTGCCGCCTTACCAGTGCAGCCTATCAGTGCCCATCAGTGCCACTTCATCAGTGCAGCCTATCAGTGCCCATCAGTGCCACCTCATCATTGCCCATCAGTGCCGCCTCATCAGTGCCCATCAGTGCAGCCTCATCAGTGCCCATCAGTGAAGGAGAAAAATGACTTATTTCCAAAATTTTATAACAAAACGTTTTTTGGGTTTTTTTTTTGAAAATTCTCGGTATTTATTTGTTTGTTTAGCATAAAAATAAATAACTCCAGAGGTGAATAAATACCAGCAAAAGAAATCTCTAGTCGTGTTAAAAAAATGATAACATGGCCGCGCAATTGTCATCCAAAGTGTGACAGCGCTGAAAGCTGAAAATTGGCCTGGGCAGGAAGGGGTTAAAAGTGCCCGGTAGGCAACATGGTTAAACCTGGAAGCTGACTGGTTACTATGCACAGCTACACCAGGTTCTGTGTGCACCAATTTTAGTAAATCTCCCCCCCCCCCCCCTCGGCACAGGTTAATTTTAAAGTATCTCTAAAGCCATTTTTATATGAAATCGGGAAGGGTTAATGGAGGATGTCCCCATTGGAAGATTTCATCGCACTTCCTGTTCCGGTGACAACAGTAACATTTTTTTAAACATCCCCGTCCTTTTACTGACAAAGGTCACCTGGACAAATCCCGCTGGGGACAAAAAGAAAAAAGTTTTGATCTCTCTAAAGTTCTAAAAGAAAGAATTACTTTGCAGATACAAAGTAGCGTTTTAGTGTGGAATTCACAGTTCTAGAAGTTTTGATGCCGCGGCCGCCGTCGCAGTGTCACGTTGTAATTACAGGTGATAAATCCTCGCCGTACATCAGCGGCGAAATGTTACATTAGTCCGGCCGATCGCTCTCAATCTATGAATGTTGGAAGGTAAAGAGGAAGGAGCGCAGCGCAGGAACATTAGTTAAGTCCTGAACGCCGGGCCGGCTGCCCGCGAAGCCCGCGCTGTGACCCGCGCCTCACCCCTGATACAGCTGCCTCCATTCCAAGAAAATGTTTAGCTTCAATCTAAACAAATTAAAGTGAGATTTGTGAGAAACGACAGGAATGCGAATCGCTTGGCACAGTAACACACGGAAGAGGCAAGAAGAACATTGAGGATTCATCAGCGGACGCCCAAATAAACGCCATTCCGATAGAAGAGGGACAACGCAAAGACTTTAACCCCTTCAATGCCGGGCACTTTTACCCCCTTCCTGCCCAGGCCAATTTTCAGCTTTCAGCGCTCTCACGCTTTGAGTGACCATTGTGTGGTCGTGCCACACTCTACCCATATGACATTATTATAAATCTGTTTTCCACACAAATAGAGAGTTCTTTTGGTGGCATTTAATAATCACCACCGGGGTTTTATTTTTTGATAAATAAACAAAAAAAGACCAAACATTTTTGAAAAAAAAACTTTTTCCTAGTTTCTGTTTTGCAAATAAGCAATTTTTCTTCTTCACTGATGGGCTAAACTAGTGAGGTTTCACTGATGGGCACTGGTGAAGCTGCACTGAGGAGGCTGCACTGATGTGCACTAAAGAGGTGGTACTGATGAGGCAGCACTGATTGGCACTGAAAACTTTTACCTAGTTTCTGTTATAAAATCTTGCAAATAAGCAGTTTTTCTTCTTCACGGATGGGCACTGATGAGGCTGCACTGATGGGCACTGATGAGGCTGTATTGATGTGCACTAAAGAGATGGTACTGATGAGGCAGCATTGATGGGCACTGATGAGGTTGCACTGATGATCACTGATGAGGCTGCATTGATGGGCACTGATGAGGCTGCACTGATGAGCACTGATACGGCTGCAATGATGAGCACTGATGAGGCTGTACTAATGTGCACTGTTGATGATGCACTGATGGGGTAGCACTGATGAGGCTTCACTGATGGGCACTGATGAGGCTGCACTGATGAGGCTGCACTGATGGGCACTGATGAGGCTGCATTGATGAGCACTGATGAGGCTGCACTGATGAGGCTGCAATAATGAGGCTGCTTTGATGGGCACTGATGAGGCAACACTGATGGGCACTAAAGAAGTGGTACTGATGAGGCAGCATTGATGGGCACTGATGAGGTTGCACTGATGAGGCTGCACTGATGGGCACTGATGAGGCTGCACTGATGAGCACTGATAAGACTGCAATGATGAGCACTGATGAGGCTGTACTAATGTGCACTGTTGATATTGCACTGATGGGGTAGCACTGATGAGGCTGCACTGATGGGCACTGATGAGGCTGCACTGATGAGCTTGTACTAATGTGCACTGTACTGATGGGGTGGCACCGATGGGCACTGATGAGGCTGCATTGATGAGCACTGATGAGGCTGCACTGATGGGCATTGATGAGGCTGCATTGATGGACACTGATGAGGCTGCACTGATGGGCATTGGTGAGGCTGCAATGATGAGGCTGCATTGATGGGCACTGATGAGGCTGCACTGATGGGCATTGATGAGGCTGCATTGATGGGCATTGATGAGGCTGCAATGATGAGGCTGCATTGATGGGCACTGATGAGGCTGCACTGATGGGCATTGATGAGGCTGCACTGATGGGCATTGATGAGGCTGCATTAATGGGCACTGATGAGGCTGCACTGATGCGAAGTCAGCATGTGACTGTACTGTCCAGAAAGACTGAGGTACATCAATGCATAAAATAGCATTTGAAACAGAATCTAAGCATTGAGCTATGGGCTCGATCACTGGATATCTTACTGCCACGGCAGCAGGGCGATATTATGCCTCCTCACTGCTTTTCAAATGCCCTCTAAAGAAGTGATCCAAATGTGTATCGCTCTTCAGAGTGCACCCCCGTCCACTGCAAGTGTGAAATAGCCTTTTTGGACATCAAAGTCACCTGACAAGTCCCATTCTTTTCAATGGCACCTATTCAAATCGGTCCAGCTTTAAGTCACAGCAATTTTAGAAAGCTGCCTGCGCTACTTTTTGGTGCGACAGAGAAAGTAGACAGAGTAAAGTCGCATCAAAAGTCTCACTGGAAATTGTGCGACTTTGGAGACGCCCTAATATGAACGGGGGCTTAAGAAATAACTTAGGATGAAAAAACGCAGCAAGTGAAATGAGACCACCTGACCTGCATGCTTGCTCAGCTTAGTGAATTGAAGCCGTTGGGTCAGCATGAGGAGGGGGAGGGCTCGGCATATTTCAGCGGGGGTCTCCTTTAAGAAGCTTGCAGCAGGCTGGCTCCATGTAATGATCAGAATGCAGATCTCCCGGCACTGATGACAGATGCAGCGTGTTTTTGAAATATTTATTAAAATCTGCTCCTCCTGTGTAATTAGTACATTCTGTCTCATGCTGGCAGATTATTAATATTATTAGAATGGATAACTAATCTCACAAATAATATCAAATCCAACAAACATATAGCTGGTGAGAAAATATATCCTTCCTATATGACCATAAAATACGATGTTCCCCCAACAACGGAAATCTCACCTCCCACCTCCCCCTTCAGTTGTATCGGCTCCTCTCCTGGACTGAAACGGCTTCCTCTGATTTCACTGCACACTGTGAGATTCTCACCATGTGCATTAGAAGCTGCAGGAAGTCAGATAGAGCCCCGCCCTCATTTCCTGGCTGGATGACAAACAAGAGCCATCTATATCAGGGGTCTCCAAACTTTCTAAACAAAGGGCCAGTTTACTGTCCTTCAGACTTTAGTGGGGCTGGAATGTGACCAGTGGGAGTAGAACATGTCCCATCATTATCTGGGGTACACAACGCCCCATCTTTGGTGTCATTGGGAGAAATTGTTCCCCATTATTGGTGTCATTGGGAGGAGTTGTACCCCATCTTTGGTGTCATTGGGAAGAATTGTGCCCAATTGCTTTTCATTGGAAGGAATTGTTCCCCATCATTAATGCCACTGAAAGGAATTGTGCTCCATTATTGGTGTCATTGGGAGAAATTGTGCCCCATCATTGGGAGGAATTGTGCCCCATCATTGGGAGGAATTGTGCCCCATCATTGGGAGGAATTGTGCCCCATCATTGGTGTCATTGGGAGGAATTGTGCCCAATTGCTTGATTATGTCATTGGAAGGAATTGTTCCCCATCTTTGGTGTCATTGAGAGGAATTGTGCCCCATCATTGGTGTCATTGGGAGGAATTGTGCCCCATCATTGGTGTCATTGGGAGGAATTGTGCCCAATTGCTTGCTTATGTCATTGGAAGGAATTGTTCCCCATCATTAATGTCACTTGGAGGAATAGTGTCCCAATATTGGTGTCATTGGAAGGAATAGTGCCCCATCATTAATGTCACTGGAAGGAATTGTGCCCCATTATTGGTGTCATTGGAAGGAATTGTGCCCCATTATTGGTGTCATTGGAAGGAATTGTGCCCCATTATTGGTGTCACTGGAAGGACTTGTGCCCCATTATTGGTGTCATTGGAAGGAATTGTGCCCCATTATTGGTGTCATTGGGAGGAAATGTGCCCTATCATTGGTGTCATTGGGAGGAATTGTGCCCAATCGGGGCTGGCGCTACCACTAGGCAAACTAGGCAGCCGCCTAGGGCGCACTGCTGCCTAGGAGTGCCCGGCTTCTGGTTTCCCTCCGTGGCTGCAGCTTGTACCTAATTCAGTCTCAGGCAGCTGCTCCATCCGACCGGTAGAGTAATTAGAGGCGCAGCACTGGAGCCAGCAGTAGAGCGAGCAGAGCCGATGTGACGTTTTCACGCAGCTATGTACAGCCCCCTGCTGGCTCCTCCCACCAGCCACGATCTGCCTGCATTGCATAGAGAAGCACAACGACCCAGTGATAAAACGGACATTAAAATAATTGAAAGTTTTAATTAAAACATTTCCTTGGCATGTTGGTAGGGAAGGCAAAAGTGGATCAAACATAACTTTCCTATAATATTATGAGGTTGTATTACCCTATTATATCCCTATTGTATCATCTAATGAGAAATGTTTGTATTATCCTATTAAAATCCTATTGTAATCCAAATGTATTATCTGAAAATAAATCAAATTGTATTCTCCTTTTTAAATCCTATTATACGCCTTTTGTTTTGTTGTATTACACTATTGTATAAATCCTATTATCATCCACATGTATTATCTAATGATACATTGTATTCTAGTATCCCAATATAATGCTATTGAATTGTCCTTTTATTTTACAGCCTATAAAACATTGTAGGGTCCTATTAACGTATTCGATTACAAGAGCCAGAAGGTCTGCAGACTTTGTGTCACTGCCCCGCCTCCTGACTGTATAAACATCACCACAATGGTGACACCCACCTAGGGCTGCCACATCATCCCTTTAATCCAGGACACACATTAATTACACAGGTTTTGTGGCTGATTAAGGTGGTAATTAAACAATCTTGGTGCCTTATCTAAATTCAATCAGCCACAGAACCTGTGTAATGCATATGTGTCCTGGATTAAAGGGATGACGTGGCAACCCTATGCCCACCCCTAACACTCCCCCTGCTGTAAATTCATATTTATCACCCAGGGTTGCCTCCCATCATCCCTCATCTTTTCCAGGGCGCAGGAATGGTGAAGTTCAAATTTTTATCAACACCATCAAATATCATTCAGTCTGTAAACCTAGAAGGAAGGACCTGGAGCAAAGAAGGCAAATAACAAAGGCATAGAGGCCACATGCCAGGGTTAAAAGGGTGCCTGGCAGCTGGAGGGTTGACGAAATATAAAATAGAGAAGGTCTGATTGATAAGTGGGGTCACAGAGGGGAAGGGTCTTCTGAGCTGTTCTGCGGGGGAGGAGCAGGGCAGGGGCATTCTCAATCTGACCAATGTCTGAAGAGCTGAATTTTCACATCACTATCTGTTTTTTCAACTGTCATGGCAGCTGGTTTGTGGTTTGAGGTTCTTTAAAGACATTTATTTTTGTAAAAGTGAGCACTGGAGGAGAGGGAGGGGATTTCAGTGATCTACCAGTCACTATCTAACCCAGACACAAAATCCTCTTTCATGGCAATGGGAGAAGGACCTGGGACAAGTCTGGAGTCTATCTGAATGGCAGAGGGCTTCAGCCTCGGCCTCTAAAGGAATCATGAATACAGCCCTGGCGGCGGCAAATGTGAAAGTTCTGATGAGATGGTATCTGGTCCCTTTAGGACTTTCCAAGATGTAACCCTCAACTTCCCACTTTTGCTTTCGAGGCTGTGGTCATGTGGGCTCAATGCTGCATATATGGTGGGATTGCCCCAAAATGAGGATTTTGCAACAAAATATTCCATATGATTTCTAGAGTCACAGGCTTGCCCGTACAGAAATAACCCCACATAGCCTTACTCAATTTACCCGTTCCTAATGCCCCCAAATTAACAAAAAGGCTTATTACTTTCATCTTAACTGGGGCCAAAATAACCATTGAACGTTCCTGGAAACACCCTTTTGTCCCCTTCTCTTCAGTAAAAAGAAAAGTCTCCTGGATCATGGCCCAGGAGAAAAGGGTAAGCATCTTATTGGATACCACTGGAAAATTAGAGGTTATCTGGGGCCCTTGGGCCTGAAATATGCAGATTGAGTTTCCACCCTGAGCACTGCTCCATACTACATGATGGTGTGAGTTCTCCTTGGTCCTTCTCTTCTTCTCCTCAATGTCTCCTTTCCCGTTTTCTGCCTGCCCTTCTTTACCTCCCTCTTTACCTTTTTCTTATGTTCTTTGTACTCTTTTTTTCTCTTTTAATTGCACTGACTCTCTAGCCAGGTGTATGTGGACATTTAATAGTGAGTAGCCCTCACACTGTCCCCTAAAGGGCTCTGCTCTCGTTGTTCTAATCAGTTTGTTAATTCACTTTGATATTTAGATGTTGCTATAACCGGTTCCACACCGCCTGCCATGTATTCACGGCGGCAGTGTGGACGCTGAGCGCGAATCGCCATAAAAAAGCAGCGGGTGGCCGCTAGGGGGGCGCGCCTGCCGTGCTCCTGAGGAGTGTGCCCGCGGCTCGGGCGGACCTAATGTCCGCCGGCGAGCCGCGATGAACGGCCACAGGCAAAGAACGGGGAACCGCCGATGTAAAAATGGCGGTTCCCCGCTCTGTTAGTAGGGGCATGGATGATCTACTGATCCCTGTCACTGGGATCTGTTAGATCTCTTATGCCCATAACAGCCCAGCCCCACACAGTAAGAACACACCCAGGGAACACAGTTAACCCCTAGATCTCCCCCTGCAGGTTAACCCTTTCACTACCAATGACATTTATACAGTAATCAGTGGACATTTAAATTTCTGATCCCTGAATAAATGTCATTGGTCCCAAAAAAGTGTCCAAAATGTCCGACATGTCCGCTGCAATATCGCAGCACCGCTAAAAATCGCAGAACGCCGCCATTACTAGTAAAAAATTAAAAAAAAATAGAAGCCCCAGAAATGAATTCTCATCATCCGTAAACGCGGCCACTTTTGCGCAAATTAATCAATAAAACGCCAATTGCAATTTTTTTACCAAAAATATGAGGAAGAATATAAATCGGCCAAAACCGATGAAAAAAAATGTTTTTTTATATTTTTTTTTGGATTTGTATTTTAGCAAAAAGTAAGAAATTCGTTTTTTTTTTTTAAATTGATGCTCTTCTTTTGTTTATAGCGGCGATCAGGAATGACGCAGAGGCAATCAAATACCACCAAAAGAAAGCTCTATTTGTGGGAAAAAAAGGACGCAAATTTTGTTTGGGTACAACGTCACACGACCGCGCAATTGTCAGTTAAAGTGATGCAGTGCCGAATTGCAAAAAGTGCTCTGGTCAGGAAGGGGGTAAAGCTTTCCGGGGCTGAAGTGGATAAATAGTGGGGGGTCCCTTTTCCTCCTCCGACACAATATGATACCATCTGGGGTGTCTGGGCCGGAAAGGGGTCTCCCTACAGGATATCGGTTGCAATGCTTGTTCAAGTTCATGACTTTTAATGTAATAGCGCCGGGCTCCTCGGGTGCCCTCATGTACTACCCTCTTTATAGATCATATTGTTTCTTTGCACAAAAGAATGTTTCTGTATCTCTTCTGCCTGAGCAAAACAATAAAAACTATTGAACGTAAAAGTGGGTGAGCACCCGTCTAAAATATGGTGTCCCGTTTTAGTGTGGTCCAGTTGTTGAGACCCAGGATCGGTGTATGGATGGGCATTCTATGGTAGGTTTTTGTAATTGTCCCGGAGGTGGTGCAGTGCGGCTGGGAGACTACCAATAACAGATTTTGTGAGGCTCTAGTTGGATGTTTCTTTCTGGTTCCTTCAATAACCATCAAACCATCTTTTTTTTTTTTTTTTATTGGTCTAGAATTTTTTAATAATGGGCTGCTTAAATTTCTAACTTAATTCTATCTATTTTTTCAACTGTCATAGCAGCTGGTTTGTGGTTTAAGGGACTTTGAAGGCATTCATTTGTGTAAAAGCAGGCGGGGGAACCCTTCCAAGATATAGCTTCTTGCTTCATTGTGGTCTGATGGTTGTTGAGACCCAGGGCTGGTGTATGGATGGGTATTCTATGGTAGGTTTTTATAATTGTCCCAAAAGATGGTGTAGTGTGGCCAGGGACCTATCAATAACAGATTTTGAGAGGCAACTACAATGATCCAGTGCAGCCTTTTCCAGCCTTTTTTTTAGCATGAGGGAACCCTTGAAATAACGTTTTGTCTTCAGGGATCCCCACTAACAATTATATTTACAACTAACTGTACATTATTGTCATGGTCAGTGGGAAGATTGCTTCTTACATTTGTGGCCATTGGGAAGAATCTCCCTTTACAAATAGATAAAAGATCATTGGCGTCCATGGTTACTCATCTGAGAAGCAGAGATCTCTTCTCTTGTGTTGCCTAATTTTGCTCTGCTTGAATTCAAGTGGTAGGGTTGGATATTAGCCTAGTGGTACTAGTGGCGGGCTCCATCCTAAGTACCTTTATCATGCGTTCTAAACATAAAGAATGGTGAAATGGTAAAAAGAACTGCAGATGACCAATACATTTGTGCAGGACCCTTCTCTCAGCAGGGAAAACCATTTTCTCCTTGTTGGTGTAAGTGGGAGGAATAGTGCCCCATTGTTTGTGTCAGTGGGAGGAATAGTGCCCCATTGTTTGTGTCAGTGGGAGGAATAGTGTCCCAAGGATTAGATAAAGACAAGTAAAGGGCTGCATCCAGCCCTGGGCCATAGTTTGTAGACCACTGCTTCAGGAGGTATGGGGGTGCTACATATGCCTTTTGGGTTCACCTTCCACCAAGTCACCAGCTCACAAAATGTCCAATCCTACCACATGTTTCAACCCGAATGAACCATTAAAAGCCACTGGCTTTGATGGTCCCGCTCCCACCAAAACTCAGCACACACACAATCTCACTGGCTCAAAAAAAAAGCAGTCTAGGGGTGTCTTTTGTATTTTTATTTGCTGAGTTGAACTTGGATGGTTATGGGAGAAGCAGGGGATACCCCGAAAGAGCTGAATTAACTGAGGATGCTTCACTTCTCATTATTCTGGCAGGGAGCTTCCACAAAGATTACTAATTGCTGGGAAATTTGCCTAGGACTGGCCTTTTGTACAAAAACAGGGCTCTAGGGCACCTGATTTAGGTTCGTACTAACGATGCCACAGGATCATCAGTTGTCTTCTTCTGATATCCACCTGGCACCCTTCAGTGAGGGAGACATAAACTCACAATAACACAGGACAGCTGGACATTCTTCCCCAAACCTCCACCATGGATCCCATAGGGAGCTTCTCCAGACCGTAGGACAGAAATTCCAGACTTTAGAAAATAGACCCTCTCCCAGCTTAGACTATAGCTGAGACCTCGATGACTTCCAAGCAGTCTGCCCTAAGGGGCAGAGCCCCTTGGACAGAGGGCTTCTCTGGCAAGGCTGAACCCAGGATTCACACACTCTGCTTTCAGCCTCAGACTATTTGTGGGCTCTCCAGCCACCTACTGGACATGCCTCCCCAGGGATTGGCTGGATCCCCATCAGTTGCGGCTGGTGCTCCATAAATTGCTCAAGCCCGCCCCCCCACAGTAACTCCCTCCATCGCTTGAGACCACCACCACACACCATTGACAACACCCCCTGTGACCGGCTTGCCCTCTCACCCGCCAGGCCCCAGCTACTTACCCTGTGCAGGTCATGGCAGTGATGGTGGCTTCCCCCCTCCATCTCCTTCGTGTCCCGGCCATCGCTCCTCCCCCTGGCCAATCGGGTCTTAGGACTCCCAGCCAATGGGGTCTCAGGACCCGCTTCCTGATTGGCCAGGAGGAGAAACAAGGTGAGCTCAGGGCACAGTGCTCTGCGCCCAGAGCCCACCCTTTTTTGAAGCCAATTAGAGCCTCAAGCTAAAAATCTAAAAATTAATTGAAATCCATGCATGTAGATTAGGGCTGGGCGCATGGATTGGGAGGGCGTTGCCCGTGCGCCACTGGTCCCCCACAAATATTCAGGCTGCCTTTCTGTTCTTCCTTCCAATGTGATTCTAGAATTCTTTCCCCCCAACCTCCACCAGGGATCCTCCAGGGAGCTTCTCCAGACTGTAGGAAAGAAATATCAGACTTCAGAAAAGAGACCCGCCAGCTTAGACTATGACTGGGACCTCGATGACTTCCAAGCAGCATCTTCAGAAGACTGCCCTAAGGGAAATGGGGTTCCTCTGGCAGAGCTGAACCCAAGATCCACACACTCTGCTTCAAGCCTCGGGCTATTTGTGGGCTTTCCAGCCTCCTACTGGACACACCTCCCCGGGGATTGGCTGGGTCTCCATAAATATTCAGGCTGCCTTTCTGTTCTTCCTTTCCTATGTGATTCTAGAATTTTTTCCCCCAACCTCCACCAGGGATACTCCAGGGAGCTTCTAAAGACTGTAGGAAAGAAATCCCAGACTTCAGAAAATAGACCCCCAGCTTAGACTATGACTGGGACCTCGATGACTTCCAAGCAGCGTCTTTAGAAGACTGCCCTAAGGGAAAGGGGGTTCCTCTGGCAGAGCCGAACCCAAGATTCACACATTCTGCTTCAAGCCTCAGGCTATTTGTGTGCTTTCCAGCCACCTACTGGACACACCTCCCCGGGGATTGGCTGGGTCTCCATAAATATTCAGGCTGCCTTTCTGTTCTTCCTTCCAATGTGATTCTAGAATTCTTTCCCCCAACCTCCACCAGGGATCCTCCAGGGAGCTTCTCCAGACCATAGGAAAGAAATCCCACACTTCAGAAAATAGACCCCCCAGCTTAGAACTATGACTGGGACCTCGATGACTTCCAAGCAGCATCATCAGAAGACTGCACTCTGGGAAAGGGGGTTCCTCCGGCAGAGCCAAACCCAAGATTCACACACTCTGCTTCAAGCCTCTGGCTATTTGTGTGCTTTCCAGCCACCTACTGGGTACACCTCCCTGGGGATTTGCTAGGTCTCCATAAATATTCAGGCTGCCTTTCTGTTCTTCCTTCGAATGTGATTCTAGAATTCTTTCCCCCAACCTCCACCAGAGATCCTCCAGGGAGTTTCTCCAGACTGTAGGAAAGAAATCCCAGACTTCAGAAAATAGACCCCCCAGCTTAGACTATGATTGAGACCTCGAAGACTTCCAATCAGCGTCTTTAGAAGACTGCCCTAAGGGAAAGGGGGTTCCTCTGGCAGAGCTGAACCCAAGATCCACACACTCTGCTTCAAGCCTCAGGCTATTTGTGTGCTTTCCAGCCACCTACTGGACACACCTCCCTAGGGATTGGCTGGGTCTCCATAAATATTCAGGCTGCTTTTCTGTTCTTCCTTCCAATGGGATTCTAGAATTCTTTCCCCCAACCTCCACCATGGATCCTCCAGGGAGCTTCTCCAGTCTGTAGGAAAGAAATCCCAGACTTCAAAAAATAGACCCCCTAGCTTAGACTATGACTGGGACCTTGATGACTTCCAAGCAGCATCTTTAGAAGACTGCCCTAAGGGAAAGGGGGTTCCTCTGGCAGAGCCGAACCCAAGATCCACACATTCTGCTTCAAGCCTCAGGCTATTTGTGGGCTTTCCGGCCACCTACTGGACCCCAGGGATTGGCTGGGTCGCCATATTTATTGAGGCTGTCTTTCTGTTTTCCCTTCCACTGTGATTCCAGAATTCTCTAGAATGCAGGAGAAGGCAATTAGACCAGCAGCCTGTGAAACATAGAGCAGACTGAAACAATCAACCCCTGCTCAACAGATTACAGAGGAGCTGAACTAAATTTACCTATCCACCTACACTATCTGGAGGGTGCTACATTTACACGAATGAATACATATGCAAAACTTTTTTTATAAGCCTCAAATTCTTGAAATAAGTCCAATGCTCTTAATGCTTATTGCGCAATCTTGCTCGCAGCTGAAGAGGATTCTGGGTAATGACTTTTTGCTACGGGGCCTTAGCCAACATGAAAACACCCAAGACTGAGCAATGGACATTTTGTCAGCTATCAGACACTTCTCCTTCCTTCCTGAGCTCTTCCAGGTCCTCTGTGAGTCAGAGACTTCTGATGAGGCAGATTGCTCTTTAATCTCCGCCATTACACAGCCAATGAATTGATGAGTATTAAGCGCAGCAGCTAATGCCCCGCAGACACATGTAAATGAGGGGACGGCTGGACTGCGTTATGTCAAGCAGGCATGTTTAATATTTATCAGCGGAGAGCCGTGTTTGCTTTTAATCCACAAAATTCTTATTTTAAATATCTGCCATTAAAGATTTTACATCTGTCTAATTTCAGCGAATAGAATGGGAGCGCTGGATCTTCTCGCAGTGACCATTTCATTTATTGTAAGTCATTGTGAATTTTAAAATTAAATCTATTTTTTATTAATAGTAAAGAGCGCCTGTAGTCTTGGAAAAACCATAATGGCCCACTCAGGGCTGCTGTTAGAAATCATAGGGCCCCATACAGCCTACCTGACAGCTCCCCCCCCAGGCGAAGAGGACATAGATCAGTCCCTTTCTCTACAGCCTCAGATGCACAGATGAATGAATTGGAAGCCCTCTGAGTCTTCCTGCTCATTCACAGACACAATTTACTATGCTTCAGCGATGAACGGACACTGGAGTGATTGGTACCAATCACTCACTGTGTTTATTTAGGAAAGTAAGGGGCCAGTAAATTACATATTGCCCCTTCCCCTGCTCTCCATCTTGAAACATCCCCCTGTGTGCCCGCAGCAGCTGCCGGTGGGAGATGGGAAGCCGGCAGCGCTGCAGAGAAAAGGGGCACACAGGGGGAGCTGGACAGCAGATGGAAGGAGAGAATGTGCTAGAGCCAATCGGGAGAGGAGAAAAGCCGGCAGCACTGCAGAGGAAAGGGGAACACAGGGGGCCCGGGCAGCAGATGGAAGAAGAGAATGTGCTAGAATCAATCGGGAGAGGAGGGAAGCCAGCAGCGCTGCAGAGGAAAGAGGCACACGGGGGGCTCAGGCAGCAGATGGAAGGAGAGAATGTGTTAGAATCAATTGGGAGAGGAGGGAAGCCGGCAGAGCTGCAGAGGAAAGGTGCACACCGGGCGGGGGGGGGTAGCAGGGCAGTAGATGGAAGGAGAGAGTGTGCTAGAATCAATAGGGAGAGGAGGGAAGCCAGCAGCGCTAAGAGGCACACGGGGGGCTCAGGCAGCAGATGGAAGGAGAGAGTGTGCTAGAATCAATCGGGAGAGGAGGGAAGCCGGAAGCACAGCAGAGGAAAGGGGCACACAGGGGGGTCTGGACAGCAGATGGAAGGAGAGAATGTGCAAGAGCCAATCGGGAGAGGAGGGAAGCCGGCAGCGCTGCAGAGGAAAGGGGCACACGGGGGGCCCAGGCAGCAGATGGAAGGAGAGAATGTGCTAGAACCAATCGGGAGAGGAGGGAAGCCGGAAGCACAGCAGAGGAAAGGGGCACACAGGGGGGTCTGGACAGCAGATGGATGGAGAGAATGTGCTAGAGCCAATCGGGAGAGGAGGGAAGCCGGCAGCGCTGCAGAGGAAAGGGGCACACAGGGGGGCCCAGACAGCAGATAGAAGGAGAGAATGTGCCAGAACCAATCGGCAGAGGAGGGAAGCCGGCAGCGCTGCAGTGCATAGGAAAGGGGAACACAGGGTGCCCGGGCAGCAGATGGAAGGAGAGAATGTGCTAGAACCAATCGGGAGAGGAGGGAAGCCGGGAGCACAGCAGAGGAAAGGGGCACACAGGGGGGTCTGGACAGCAGATGGAAGAGGAGAATGTGCTAGAGCCAATCAGGAGAGGAGGGAGGCCGGCAGAGCTGCAGAGGAAAGGGGCACATAGGGGGCCCGGGCAGTAGATGGAAGGAGAGAATGTGCTAGAACCAATCGGCAGAGGAGGGAAGCTGGCAGATCTGCAGAGGAAAGGGGCACACGGGGGGCCCAGACAGCACATGGAAGAAGAGAATGTGCTAGAACCAATCGGGAGAGGTGGGAAGCCAGCAGCGCTGCAGAGGAAAGGGGCACAAGGGGGTCTGAACAGCAGATGGAAGGAGAGAATGTGCTAGAATCAATCCCCCTGTAGAGGGAGGGAGAGGAGAAGTTTGCCGCGCTGCAGGGAGAGGCAGAAGAGGATCGGTGTCTGCAATAAGACGGTACAGCCAGCCTTACTCCTCAGCAGGTGCCCGGGCCTCCCTTTGAACTGTTGGGGCCCGGGCCCAGTATAGGAGGGCTGGCTGTACTGCCTTATCAGAGACACTGGGCCCACTTACATCTTTGCGTTATGGTAACATGCATTTCTACATTATGGTGTCAGTAATTTTGAATGCATACACCAAGGTGACGTGACTGCGTTGCGATGTTCCGCAACACACAGTAGTGCATAACCTCATGTTAGGATGCATTGGCAGCCATTCATTTCAATGGGTTGCTTTAATACAACACATGTTAATACGGGGGTCCCCTTATTATTATAAAGATTCCCCCCGAAACCCCCACAAACTTTGGAGGACAAGATGTGAGAACAAGGCTTTTGTCCTCTCGGCATGGTCTTTGTCGCTCCCTTGTGAAGTGCCTTCCCATTGTTGAAAGGTATATGAGCTTTTTCTTGGGGGGGGCATTCTCATTGTCCTTCATTCACTGGCCATGCCACATTATTTTTTTATTTTTTTTATCTGTGCACTGACCTTTTAAAAAAATCGCCATGGGGTCCCCCTTAAAATGGCCGGCAACCTGGGTGGCCAAAAGAGGGGCAGCAGTGAGCATTCAGCCTGCCCCTCCAGAACCATACCAGGTCACACACCTTTAACATTGGGAGGGTAGCATGCAAGTGGGTGGGCAGCAAAGCCTCCTTTCCTTCAAGACACCTTGTCCCTATGTTGAGGGTACAAGGGCCAGTTCATCAACATCATTGACCAAATATGGTCATAACTACTGTTACTGTTACAGCCAGTAAATGACAGATCCCAGCCAGCTTTTTTTACCACTTGGCAACCACCCGCCGTGGATTGACGGCGGCAAAGTGGCTTGGTATCGCAAACCGTTGTCATCTGATGGAGGCCGCGATAACTAGTATTGTGAGCAAGCGCACCGCCAGAGGCGCGCTCACTGTGTCCCGGGGGGGGGGGGGGGAGCCAGGGAGCGGGTATGGCGGACCCGACCTCCGCTGGCTACCCACGATGGCTCCCTGGCAGAGAATGGAGGTCCATGTAAGTAAACACGGATCTCTGTTCTGACAGAGGAGGAAGGGATGTGATCACAAGCTTCTTGTATATGGAAGCTGTGATCACTCCCCTCCCCCTGCCAGCCCAGCCCCCATACAGTTAGAACACACTGAGGGAACACAGTTAACCCTTAGAGCGCCCCCTCCAGGTTAACCCCTTCACTGCCAATGGCATTTACACAGTAATCAGTGCATTTTTATAGCTCTGATCGCTGTATAAATGCCAATGGTCCCAAAAAAGTGTTAAAATGGTCCGACATGTCCGCTGCAATATCGCAGTACCGATAAAAATCACAGATAGCCGCCATTACTAGTAAAAAATAATAAAAAACCCATAAATTAATTCTCATCATTCGAAAACGCAGCAACTTTTGCGCAAACCAATCAATAAACGCCGACTGCAATTTTTTTTTACCAAAAATATGAGGAAGAATATAAATCGGCCAAAATGATGCCAAATATTTTTAAATATTTTTTTTGGATTTGTATGTTGCAAAATTGTTGCTCCTTTTTTTGTTTATAGCGGCGATCAAAAATTACGCAGAGGGGATCAAATACCACCAAAAGAAAGCTCTATTTGTGGGGAAAAAAGGATGCAAATTTAGTTTGGGTACAACGCTGCACGACCGCTCAATTGTCTAGTCAAAGCGACGCAGTGCCGAATCGCAAAAGGTGCTCTGGTCCTAAAGAGGGAAATCCTTCCAGGGGTGAAGTGGTTAAGCAAACCAGTCACTTTTTATAGGTTAAATCAAACTGTTCTGTAACATTATGGGCAGGTTTAAGGCATCCCCAAGCATGTTATTTGAAGGATTTGCATATTTTTAATGTTTTCCTTTAGGGCCGGTTCACAGCGTAATTTTTGTGTTCCGGAAGCATTTCTGCATGCGTGTTTTTGACGCATTTCGGTGTTTTTGCCACTCTTTTTTCCTTCACCTCAACAGAGGACATGCGCGTCTGATGCCTTTCTTCCACATTGCATATGGGTTACGTACAAAAAAAATGCAACATTTTCTACTTTTGTTGACTGCACTGGAACTCATAGCACTGGTGTGAACTAATGCCATTGGAATGCCAGTTTTACAAAGATGGCACATTAGCTTTGAATAAGGCCAGGAAAAATGACAAGATTCACCGCCTGTAGACTTCATGGGGGTTCGACATTAAGTTCAGGGATTGGCACTTTTCCTGCTCAATTTGCCAAAGATCCAGTGAGCCAAACTTTGCTCACTCCTACTTATAATCAGCTCATCAATTCACTAGAAACTAATGAGATCACTCCCTATATACACTATATTACCAAAAGTATTGGAACGCCTGCCTTTACAGGCACATTAAATTTAATGGCACCTGTCTTATGGGATGTGGATGAGAAGGCCTGGCTCTCAGTCTCCACTCTTCTGGGAAGGCTGTCCACAAGGTTTAGGAGTTTGTCTATGGCAGCGGTTCTCAACTCCGGTCCTCGGGACCCACCAACAGGCCAGATTTTAAGTATTACCTTGGGGAGATGCAGACTAGAATACTGCAATCACTGAGCAGCAAATTATATCACCTGTGATGTATTTCAGTTATCCCGCAAACCTGGCCTGTTGGGGGGTCCCGAGGACCGGAGTTGAGAACCACTGGTCTATGGGAATGTTTGACCATTCTTCCAGAAGAGCATTTGTGAGGTCAGACACTGTTGTGGATGAGAAGGCCCTCGTTGCAGTCTCCGCTCTAATTCATCCTAAAGGTGTTCTATTAGGCTGAGGTCAGGACTCTGTGCAGGCCAGTCAAGTTCCTCCACCCCAAACTCGCTCATCCATGTCTTTATGGAGTCAGACCAGAAGGGAATCGCTGCTCCAGGTGCATTGGCTCACGCACTAAATGGATCCCTGGAGTGCCTGCCATGGCTCGCCCCCGCATATATCCAGAAACTGAAGACAAAGGCAGCACATCCAGAAAATCCAAGGCTTTATTTGGGTCAAAAGGCACTACAGGTACCAGCAAGCAGTTCAGTATATGGACTGCTTGCTGGTACCTGTAGTTCTTTTTGACCCAAATAAAGCCTTGAATTTTCTGGATGTGTCGCCTTTGTCTTGAGTTTCTGCATGTCTTTATGGACCTTGCTTTGTGCAGTGGTGCGCAGTCATGTTGGAACAGGAAGGGGCCATCCCCAAACTCTTCCCACAAAGCTGGGAGCATGAAAACATCCAAAATGTCTTGGTATGCTGGCGCCTTAAGAGTTCCCTTCACTAGAACTGAGGGGCCAAGCCCAACCCCTGAAAAACAACCCCACACCATAATCCCCCCTGCACCAAATGATTTGGACCAGTGCACAAAGCAAGGTCCGTATAGACATGGATGAGTGAGTTTGGGGGTGGAGGAACTTGACTGTCCTGACCTCAACCCAATAGAACACCTTTGGGATGAATTAGAGCGGAGGCTGCAAGCCAAGCCTTCTCGTCCACATCAGTGCCTGACCTCACAAATGCGCTTCTGGAAGAATGGTCAAACATTCCCATAGACACTCCTAAACCTTGTGGACAGCCTTCCCAGAAGAGTTGAAGCTGTTATGGCTGCAAAGGGTGGGCCAACTCAATATTGAACCCTACAGACTAAGACTGGGATGCCATTAAAGTTTATGTGCGTGTAAAGGCAGGTGTCCCAATACTTTTGACAACATAGTGTATATGCGTATGGCTGGTGAGAAGAGGTGAAAATCGTGGCTGTATATTCTCATCAAAACATTCAACCCTTAACAGTTTTAAAACGGAACCGTTGAATATGGAAGTTTTCAATTGTTAGCTCCTCAAACACAGCAGCTATTTACTGAACAAAAAGAAAGAAGATGCGGCATGAAGCTTGAGGAACATCGATTGCCTTTAACATTTTTTTTTAGAAACATTTTTGACCAAGTTGGCGATGAACCTGAAAAACAGCAGACATTTTCTTTAAGCGATACAAACTGAGATGGAAGAATAAAACGCGCATCATTGTACTGATCATCCCTTGTACTGATCATCCCTTGTACTGATCATTGTACTGATCATCCCTTTTACTGATCGTTGTACTGATCATCCCTTGTACTGATCGTTGTACTAATCATCCCTTGTACTGATCGTTGTACTGATCATCCCTTGTACTAATCATCCCTTGTACTGATCGTTGTACTGATCATCCCTTGTACTGATCATCCCTTGTACTGATCGTTGTACTGATCATCCCTTGTACTGATCGTTGTACTGATCATCCCTTGTACTGATCGTTGTACTAATCATCCCTTGTACTGATCGTTGTACTGATCATCCCTTGTACTGATCATCCCTTGTACTGATCGTTGTACTGATCATCCCTTGTACTGATCATCCCTTGTACTGATCGTTGTACTGATCATCCCTTGTACTGATCGTTGTACTGATCATCCCTTGTACTGATCGTTGTACTGATCATCCCTTGTACTGATCATCCCTTGTACTGTTCGTTGTACTGATCCTGTTGCCCTTTGCTTGGCGGAATCCATACTTTGTAGCTTCCAAGGCTCACTTTTTGTCTCTCTGTTTTTCACATGTAATAAATCCTGGAAATGTTTCAAAGGCTTGCAGACCTTCTATGAAGTTACCAAGGTGTCTTTTCCTGTCTCAGGAAAGTTGTGAGCAGTATTTATTGTGCCATCTGTGATCCTTGATATCTCCGAGTGGCCTGGAGCGCTCTCCGCGCTGAAAGTTCAAGATCTTGCGCTAAAAGAAAAGGCTTATTCTCCGGGAAAAGGGTTTCTTTCCCCTTCGCTCATGTACTCCAGAAATGTTACAGAAACACCTCTCTGACAGCTAGCTGAAGGGCATAATTACTCTTCCATCTTAATTATTTTTAGAGGCCGTGTCTTCCGGTAGAACGCTGGCAGTGGCGAGGAGCGAAGTAGCCATCTCGGAAAGCGGTGCGGACGGCACCCTTGGGGCTCAATCACCGTGTCACCCTCCTGTGTGTAAATATTACAATGTCACCTGGGGAAGAGCACGACACCAATTAGTCACAAGTTTTTTTTGCAAATTAAAAATGTTCATGGATCACGCTCTCTTGGCTCGAATTCATTATCTTTTTGTGCCCGAAAGTATCCACATCATCAATCCACTCCCATGAATAAAACCGCGCAATTATCATGATGGGGCCACATTTGTAATGTATTCATAGCCTTTAGGTGTCACTGTTTTTACATGTCATTGGAGATATTTATTGACACTTGCTAATTACATTCTATCTATCTATCTATCTATCTATCTCTCTCCATCTATCTATCTATCTATCTACCTATCTATCTATCTATCTATCTATCTATCTATCATAATCTATCTATTTTCCTTTTTCTCCATTCCTTCCTTCCCTCCAAGATTCCTTCTTCCTTCATTAGTTTTTTTTCCCTTGAGTATCTATTCCTTCCTTCCTTTTATTTTTTTCTTCCTTCCTCTGTATTTTTCTTTCCTTTTTTGTAATTATTTTTCTTCCTCTGTGTTTTTTCCTTGAGTATCTATCTATCTATCTATCTATCTATCTATCTATCTATCTATCTATCTATCTATCTAATATCTATCTATCTATCTATCCATCCATCCCTTCCTTTCTTTTTTTTTCTTAATTCTATTGTATTTTGTCCTCAAGCATCTATCTAGCATATATATTATGTCATATCTATCTGTCTGTCTGTCTATTTGTTTCTTTCTTCCTTCTCTGTCTTTTTTTTCCCTTGAGTTTTCAAAGGTCAGGCTGTGGCAGCAGTCAGCGACAAAGGCATTCTCCCCAAAGGTCAGGCTATGGCACCAATCAGTGACAGTGGCATTCTTCCCACATATCAGGCTTCAGCATCAGTCAGCGACAGTGGCATTCTCTCCAAAGATCAGGCTGCAGCACCAGTCAGAGATAGTTGCATTCTCCCCAAAGATCAGGCTGCAGCACCAGTCAGGGAGGGTGGCATTCTCTCCAAAGATCAGGCTGCAGCACCAGTCAACAACAGTGGCATTCTCTCCAAAGATCAGGCTGCAGCACCAGTCAGAGATAGTTGCATTCTCACCAAAGATCAGGCTGCAGCACCAGTCAGGGAGGGTGGCATTCTCTCCAAAGATCAGGCTACAGCACCAGTCAACAACAGTGGCATTCTCTCCAAAGATCAGGCTGCAGCACCAGTCAGCGTGGCATTCTCCCCAAAGATCAAGCTGCAGAACCAGTCAGAGATAGTTGCATTCTCCCCAAAGATCAGGCTGCAGCACCAGTCAGGGAGGGTGGCATTCTCCCCAAAGATCTGGATGCGGCAGCAGGCAGCGACAGTAGCATTCTCCCTTAAGATCAGGTTGCAGCACCAGCCAGTGTCAGTGGCATTCTCCTCAAAGATCAGGCTGCGGCAGTGGCAGTGGCATTCTTGCCAAAAATCAGGCGGTGGCACCAGGCAGCAACAGTGGAATTCTGCCCAAAGGTCAGGCTGTAGCACCAGTCAGCAACAGTGGCATTCTCCCCAAAGATCGGGCTGCGACAGCAGTCAGCAACAGTGGCATTCTCTCCAAAGATCAGACTGCGGCAGCAGTCAGCAACAGTGGCATTCTCCCCAAAGATCAGGCTGTGGCAGCAGTCAGCAACAGTGGCATTCTCCCCAAAGATCAGGCTGCGGCAGCAGGCAGTGACAGTAGCATTCTCCCCAAAAGATTAGGCTGCAGCACCAGTCAGTGACAGTGGCATTCTCCCCAAAGACCAGGCTGTGGCAGCAGGCAGAGGCAGTGCCATTCTCCCCAAAGATCAGGCTGCGGCAGCAGGCAGTGACAGTGGCATTCTCCCCAAAGATCAGGCTGTGGCACCAGTCAGTGACAGTGCCATTCTCCCCAAAGTTCAGGCTGCGGCAGGAGGCAGTTACAGTGGCATTTTCTTCACTAAAGTAAAACACAGAGTGCAGGCATCAGAAGTATTTAACACGCAGAGTGTAGGGGCCAGATTTAGGAGTACATCATTCACAGAATTAAAGGTCAGGCTTACACAATGTTCAGAGGCCAGGAGTACATAATGTACATAGCACAGAGGTCAGGGCTGTGTAATGCACAGATTGCAGGGTGTGTATATTACACAGTGTAGGGATCAGGAGTATGCCATGCACAGAATGCAGGGGTCAGAGGTGTGTAACATGCAGAGGGCTGTGGTCAGGAATACGTAACACACAGAGTGCCAGGTTTAGGAGTATATAATGCTAAGAATGCAGAGGCCAGAAGCATTTAATGTAGAGGGTGCAGTGGTCAGGGTTTGAAATGCAAAGGGGTCAGGAGTACATAGTACAGAAAATGGGGTGTGCATATCACAGAGTTCAGAGGTCAGAGTTGTGTAATGCACAGAGTGCAAAGGTCTGAAGCAAGTTCAGAGGTCAGGCGTGTGCCATGCACAGGGGAGTGCAACATTCCCCAGATAAGCTATACTCTCCTTTCAGCAAAAACCCCCCTCTCCCCAAAAATCCTTCTCCTAGCACAAATCCTTATATTAAGCTCATTTCGCTTTCTTTGTCTATACTTTATTTTTTCTCTTTCTTCTCCTCTCAAGTCATTTTTCCTTTGTTCTTTGTTTCTAGTTTTCTTTGCGCTCTCTCTTTTTATTTCCTTTTTTTTATGTCTCCGGCTTTCATGTCCCCCTCTTGTTTTGCTGACTTTGCCTTGCATAAACATGGGTTTGACCTTCTGAAGTCCTATCCAGAGAGCACTTCCCGCTTTATGGTGCCCCCCACAATGGCTTGTACAGGTTGCCGGTCCTGCGGGGGAGACTGAATTTCTGTCTGTAGTGAAACAGAGCCTTGGCTTTTCCAAATAAAAATTTTCTACGTCTTCTCTCTCCAAAAACAGACGCACATAAAAACCGACCATAAAGTAAGATATACTTAAGCCGTAAAAACTTCTTACAGCTTCTGTATCATGATCAGAGGGACCGCCGGCCACCGGACACAGAAGAGATTTTGTGTTTTCTTTGTTTTTTTGTTTTTTTTTTATAGAAGCACCAGCCAAGCATCCTAAAATAGATATAAACTTTGACATCTGAATGTCATTTCAAGACATGACTTTTAAATCTGCAGCTTTCATTAAAACAATACCAGGTGATCCCGCCACCAGGGCCTTGTTCAGGCACTTCCTGTTAAATGGATGACCATCTGTCCTGGATTTTCTGGGACCATCCCACATCCTGGACTTCTGTCCCAATCCTGATGTGTCCAGAGATTACTCTGACGTTGCTGAGCATATGCAGTACAGTGGAACCTTGGATTACGAGCATAATCTGTTCCAGGAGAATACTTGTAATCCAAATAACTCGTATATCAAAGCAAGTTTCCCCATAGGAAACAATGGACACTCAGATAATTCGCTCCACAGTGACTGCTTGTCTACGCAGTACTGTATGTGGCAATAATATTATTAAAATATTTTTTCTCTGTCACTTTCATTTGTTGAAATCTATCTCACAAAATATTTCTCCAAACTCACACAGGTGACTTTACACACCAAAAACAATACCATTGCTTATGGAAATGTAAAATTAATCCCATTTGTTTTATTTTTTATTCTTTCCAAATGATCTTAAAGAAGAAGTAAATCCTGATGGATTTAAAAATGTAAAAGCATAATAGGCTAGTATGCATCGCATACTAGTCTATTATGTGTCACTTACCTGCATTGGAAGCTCACATGTCCCCGCTCCAGGCCGCATCCATCTTCGCCCCTCTTCCTTCCGGGGCCGCGATCTCCGGCTCTGTGACAGGCTGGAGCCGCATGACATCATTCCCGTGCATGCGCACGGGAGCCGCCAATCGTGGCACGATCTCAGTCAAGAAATGGCATGGAGGCCGTTTCTTCACTGCCCATGTGCCGATGATGTCGGCACATGCAAGTACATTGTATATCTCCTAAACCATGCAGGTTCAGGAGATATGCAGGGAACCTACAGGTAAGCCTTATTATAGGCTTACCTGTAGGTTAAAGTGGTTGTCCAGAGTTGACAACCACGTTAATTTGAGCCCAAAAAATGTGAAATGTTTACCAACATCAGAAATAAAAATGTAATTCTCAAAAATCTGAGGATAACATTACTATTCTACACTCACACAGCAAGAAACACCAAATATCACAGAATAAAACAAGAAGAGAAACGCTTGACTAAAGTAATTCCTATACATTCCAAGAAATGCAGTATCTGTGTATGTATGTGTAGGAGACTCCACATGCATCAACCCTGTAGCTCACAAGGAAGCAATTCTGCCTACACATCGCTCAGGTCCTGAGTTCAAATCCCAAACATGTCACTTCATGTAGAGACGTTGCTTGTTCTCTCTATGTTGTTAAACATAACTCCTGACTCAGTGCCTTACCTAAATTATGTCTAAATGTAGTTTTTATGTGTAGGAAGGTTCCGCCACCATTGCAAATCTTGGCAGATACACTAGCTAGGCAACAGTATTGGGATGCCTGCCTTTACACGCACATGTACTTTAATGGCATCCCAGTCTTAGTCTGTAGGGTTCAATATTGAGTTACCCCATCCTTTGCAGCTATAACAGCTTCAACTCTTCTGGGAAGGCTGTCCACAAGGTTTAAGAGTGTGTCTATGGGAATGTTTGACCATTCTTCCAGAAGCCCATTTGTGAGGTCATGCACTGATGTGGATGGGAAAGCCTGGCTCGCAGTCTCCACTCTAATTCAGCCAAAAGGTGTTCTATTGGGTTGAGGTCAGGACTCTGCGCAGGCCAGTTAAGTTCCTCCACCCCAAACCCGTTCATCCATGTCTTTATGGGCCTTGCTTTGTCCACTGGTGCACAGTCATGTTGGAACAGGAAGGGGCCATCCCCAAACTGTTCCCACAATGTTGGGAGCATGAAAGGCCCACCAAAATCCTCAGCACCAGGTGCTCTTAATATGGCCCTGCATCCTCTGTCACCTTGTGACCCTGGAACATCCTGTTACTCTGCGTCTCCAAGATTATCCTGTGTCACTCAATGCCCCTAAGCACCCTCTCTGTCACCCAGTGACCCCCAAGCAGGGCTGCTGATAGAAATCGCGGGGCCCTCTACAGACTACCTGATAGGCCCCCCCAAGAAAATATTAAAGCTATAAATACAATAAAATCCTTATTAGCAGACACAAATACAACATAACTCAAATAATTTCTGCTAAGTCTAAAAGATAAAACTGTGTTAGTAAATAAAAATGAGGTGAAATAAATATACAGGCTGGGCAGCTGGAGCTCTGGGACCAGAGAGACAGAGGGAGAGAAACAAAGTTACAGAGATAACAAACTCAGCAGCAGAGCTAAAACTTGAGCCAACACTGGAAGGGGGATTAGTGAGGGACGACTGTCTCTTTCTCAACAGATAAAAGCTGGCAGCAGGGAGAGGGGGAGAGACCAGCTTTCAGCTGCTGGTAGAAGAGTTCTGCGATTGTCGTCCGTCACTATTCCCCCTCGCTGTGTGGGCCCCTGTGTGCTCGGGCCCCCTACAAGAGGACTGGTGCCCCCCCATCAGCAGCTCTGCTCCCAAGCATCCTCTGTCACCCAATGATTACCCAAGCATCCTGTGTTCCCACTGACTCCAGAGAATTCTATGTCACCCGGTGACCCCTAAGTATCCTGTGTCAGCCAGTGACTCCAGAGCATCCTATGCCATTCATTAACTCCAGTGTGCCTTGTACACCTATGACCCCAGTGAATCCAGTGTCACCCAGTGACCCCTGAGCATCCTTTGTCACCCAGTGACACCTGAGCACCCTCTGCCCCTTTGACCCCTAAACATCTGTCACTCAATGACCCCAAGCATCCTATGTCATTTATTAACTTCAGTGCGCCTGTAGGCAAGTGTAGTCTACTTTCTCCACTGCAGGTGGCACTACTCCACCACAGAGGCGCTCTTCCGCCTCTATGGTTTCCTGGGTCTCTAGAGAAGCACCCAGTTGGATGTTGCTGCCCTGTGTGACTCTGGCAGCCATCTTGCATCAGACAGAGCCTATTTAAGCCCCAGCCTCCAGGCTTGATACGCATTTTGCAAGTTGGCAAAGTAGGGAAAGGTACCGTGACAAGTTAGCAGAGGAGGGAAAGCATATTGTTGCATCTCTTTTGGACACCTTCCCTATTGGGCTCTAGATAGCCTGGCCACATTCTGCCCCTCTCGACAGACGCTACCAGTGCATCTGGAATCAGCTTCCTCCATGTGGTTGGAAACCACCTGGCTAGGTTGCCTTCTCACCGGGTTTTTTTGTGAAGCGTTACTGCATTACTTATACAAGTCTTCTATAGCACCTACCTGTGTGAACTATTTCCTCTGCACCACGCTGCACCCATCCACACACCTTGTGCACCTATGACCCCAGTGCATCCAGTGTCACCCAGTAACCCCCCAAACATCCTATGTCACTTCTGACTCCATAGCATCCTGTGCCATCCAGTGTCGCCCAGTAACACCCAAGCCTCATATGTCACCCAGTGACCCCAGAGCATCCTGTTCCATGCAGTGACTCTAGACCCCCTCTAAGACCCTTGTGTTCCATGTAACCTCAGTAGTAGTAGAAAAAAATATATATATATTTTAAAGTTAGCTGTATATTTCTTTTTGCTATCATAACCTAACACCAAAGAACAACCTAAAATAAATTCTCTAGCTCCTGGCGATCGCAACGATACCACATATGTGTATGTTAGTCGTTGTTTGTACCCATAGTACAGCCCAGAAACGATAGTGCGCATTTTTCTTTTTTTGTTTTCCCACCTAAAACACACCGACAGTAACGGACACTGATACTAATTTAAAAAATGTTTAAAAGAAAAAAAAAAGTCCTGTCCAAAATATACTGACCATGACCTTTGACCCTTACTTGACCAAAACACTAACCCTAGCGCTAACCTAAATTAACCACTTGCCGGCCAGCCCCGTCGCAGGTCGGCTCTCCTGTAGCTGTATGGCACCGCTTTAGTCTCCAGTGCCGATGTCCGTGGCCGGTGTGTGCGATGTCCGGCAGCTACCCGCGATCGCTCCTCACAGAGCCAGAAAGGCGATTTGTAAACAAACAGTTCCCCGTTCTGAAGTAAAGAGAGATCTGCTGTTCCCACTGATCAGGAACAGCAATCTCTCTCCACCCTCAGTCACTACACTCCCCCCCCCCCACAGTTAGAAACTCCTCCCTAGGGAATAAGTAACCCCTTGATCCCCCCATAGTGTTAATCCCTTCCCCGTCAGTGACATTTATACAGTAATCATTGGCTATTTAAAGCTCTGATCGCTGTATAAATGTCATTGGTCCCAAAAAAGTGTCAAGAGTGTTCGATCTGTCCGCCCCAATATCGCAGTCCCGATAAAAATCACAGATCGCCGCCATTACTAGTAAAAAAAATAAATAAATAAAAATGCCATAAATCTATTCCCATAGTTTGTAGATGCGATAACTTTTGCGCAATGCAATCAATATACGCGTATTGCAAATCTTTTTACCAAAAATATGTATAAGAAAATATATCACCCTAAACTGAGGAATACATTTTTTTTTTATATTTTTGTTGGGTATTTATTATAGCAAAAAGTAAAAAAAATGTTTTTTTTTTAAAACTGTTGCTGCTCTTTTGTTTATAGCACAAAAAATAAAAACCGCAGAGGTGATCAAATACCACCAAAAGAAAGCTCTATTTGTGGGAAAAAAAGGACGACAATTTTGTTTGGGTACAACGCCGCACGACCGCGCAATTGTCAGTTAAACCGACGCAGTGCCGAATCGCAAAAAGTGCACTGATCAGGTAAGGGGGTAAATCCTTCCGGGCCTTGATCTAGGTAGTTTTTCTTTATTTTTTTCTTTTATTTTTTATTATTATTATTGTTTTACACACAGTTGTTTGTTTCTCTCTCTCTCTGCAAGGAGACAGTGAGAGATATAAAGTATCTTTCCTCTCCATTCACAAAGAGAGAGAAACACGGGGGGCGGGCTTCACCGTGACTGATCACTGTGATAGCCAATCACAGCAATCACGTGACCCAGTAAGACCCCAGTCTCTGTGCTGGGAGCACTGTGTGGCGCGCTCCCAGCACAAAGACAGATACCCAACAGAAAAAAAGCCCAGTCCAGTGAGGCCGCATAGCTGCATACTGTCGGCGGGAGGAAATTTTTTTTGTTTTGATTTATTATGTACATACATTTGTTTAGTTAGATTTGTTTCGTTCGTTTTTGGAATTAATTTTGTTTATTTGTTGTCGAATTGATTCGAAAAGTTTTTGAATCAATTTCAAATCGTTTTCAAATTTGAATTTTTTTGAATTTGAATCGTTTTCGAATTCAAATCATTTTCCAATTTCCAATGAGAATGGGGTGGAGTGGAAAGTGCTGTTGGTTGAACTGGATGGACTTGTGTCTTTTTTCAACCTGACTAACTATATAACTATGTGGAGGAATAGAATGGAAAAAGATAGAATACAATAGAGGGGAATAGAACAGAAAATGAAAGAATAGAATGTGGCGGAGTGGAACAGAGCTGTTGCATTCTATTCTGTTGTTTTCTGTTATATTCTTTTCTAGTCTATTGGGTTTTTTTCTGTTCTATTCCTTTGTCTTCTACTCTATTTTGTCCTCTTTAGAAAGGGGAAAACTATTCAAATTCGAAAAGTATGTGAAAACGATTCAAAAATGATTCGAATTCGAATTTCATCTGAATTTTTTTCCCCCTGTTATTTTGGATTTGTTTAACCACTTCCCGCCCGGTGCATAGACAAACGACGTCCGGGCGGGTGGTTCATTATACTGACTGGACGTCTATTCGTTCTCAGGATAATCCGCGATTGTGCGCCCCTGGGGGCGCGCATCGCGGCGATCGGTGGTGCCGTGGGTCAGTCTGACCCACCGCATTACCGACCGAGGTAAAAGGCTTCAATCCGAAGCCTTTTACCGTGTGATCAGCCGTGACCAATCACGGCTGATCACAGTATAAATAGGAAGAGCCGTTTATCGGCTTTTCCTCTGCAGACCTGAGCAGCGGAGAGCCGATCGGCTGCTCTCCTGACAGGGGGGGGGCTGCGCTGAATAGCGCAGCCACCCTCAGGATCACCCCACTGGACCACCAGGGAGCCTGCCCAGGACCACCAGGGAGCCCCCCCGGACATCACAAAGAGGCCGCCCAGGACCACCAGGGAAGGATCACAGAGGCCGCCCAGGACCACCAGGGAGCCCCCACTAGACCACCAGGTAAGGGCAATATTGTGCACTGTAGGGATGGCACTGTGCCCATGTATGATGCCTGCCAGTACCATCCCTAACAGTGCTTGTTGCACCAGTGCCCACCACTGCCACCTATAAGTGCCCACCTGTGCCACCTAAAAGTGCCACCTATCAGTGCCCATCAGTGCCCAGTGCCACTTATCAGTGCCGCCTATGAGTGTCCATCAGTGCCGCATATCAGTGCCACGTATCAGTGCCCATCAGTGTTGCTTGTCAGTGCCGCCCATCAGTGCTGCATATGTGCCCAATCATCAGCGCAACCTTATCAGTGCCACCTCCTCAGTGCCAATCTGTACTGCCTCATCAGTGCCCGTCAGTGTAGCCTCATTAGTGCCCATCAGTGTAGCCACATCAGTGCCCGTCAGTGAAGGAGAAAATGTACTTTATACAAACTTTTGTGACAGAAACAAAGAAAAATGTTTTTTTTTTCAAAATTTTCGGTCTTTTTTTTTTTATAGCACAAAAAATAAAAACTGCAGGGGTGATCAAATACCACCAAAAGAAAGCTCTATTTGTGGGAACAAAATGATAAAAAGTTTGTTTGGGTACAGCGTCGCATGACCGCGCAATTCTCATTCAAATCGCAACAGCACTGAAAGCTAAAAATTGGTGTGGGCGGGAAGTGTTCTAAGTGCCCGGTATTGAATTGGTTACATTCGGTACTATTGTAATTCATAAATTTGAATACATCCAAATATCCAAGAAAAACGAAAATTGTCCGAATTTTAATTTGGAACGAAACGAACCGCACATGTCTAGCGCCAAGGGATTAAGGGTTCATTTATACCAGGGATCTCCACACTATTGCCCTCCAGCTGTTGCAAAACTACAAGTCCCATGAGGCATTGTAAAACTCTGACATTCACAGATATGACTCGGCATGATGGGAATTGTAGATCCTGAACAACTGGAGGGCCATAGTTTGGAGACCCCTGGTTTATACCAATTGCAGTGTGGGAACACGTGCCGAGCTGCGCCTTCTTTACAGAAATGCGCTGCCGTTTGCAGATGTGCGCTGGTGCCATGAATTCCCAATGGCACCCCTGCACATCTGGCAAACCCTGGTGCATACGTGGCCACCACCAAAACGCATGGTACCATGTGGTATGGTGCAGCGCGATTTTTTAAAGATCACGCCTGTCATATTTTTTGTGCATTCATCAGCCCTTTGAAATGAATCAGCTGCAGAAAATGCGCCGCATGGGAACGCACAAAAGACACGCACGCCCAGACGCACCAATGCGTTGTGCGTGAGCCCCGATACAGCAAACGTTTTTCTCTAATTCCGGCCTCATTGTAATCCGCGGTCTCCGTCGATGGGAGCTGCAATCGCCTGCAATCTTTACACTCTACATGTTAATGATTTTCTCCGGCGCCTCCCCGCTTGCCATTCCGCCCCCTCCGCGCATCGCCGACATTTTATTCCGATGCGGCGGAGATAACCCGGCTTTCGCGATGGCCTCCCGCCGGACCGTTTTGCCATTCTTACAATGCAATTTGCTCTCGGTAGGACCTCGCGGAGGGGAGGAGGCTAATTACATTGCAGCGCTTTCTTATTTCTGGCAGAATAAAAAAAAAAAAATCTTCCCGTCGGTTATCATGCAGAAATCACGTCTCTCCCCGGAACACTCAGCGATGGAGGGGAGCGCGCGGGCCGCTTTAAATTACAGCGTGACATTTTCTGAGCGGTGGGCTGACGTTCAATGTGTAATTGTATCCGGAATGTTTGCTTACAATTAAGACTTACCAGATGCGAGGAAAGGAGAGGCTTCGTTTTTTTTTAACCGTTTATTCGTTCTGCACTAAATGTAGAGGATATGAATGCACTTTGTGTGCACACATTGTCTGGGCAAACCCAGATATTACCTTGTAAAAGTAGCAGTGACATCATCACTGCGCCTGTGCATGGAGCAGAGCTGTGGGAGGGGCCAACAGGCTCCACCCACTACAGAAAACGACAGAAGGGGGCGGAGACAAGACCAGTCACCCTGCACCGCGGGAGAGAGGGCAGAGCTGTGGGAGGGGCCCAGCAGGCTCCACCCACTACAGAAAACTACAGAAGGGGCGGAGACAAGACCAGTCACCCTGCACAGGGAGAGAGCAGAGCTGTGGGGGGGCCCAGCAAGCTCCACCCACTACAGAAAACTACAGAAGGGGCGGAGACAAGACCAGTCACCCAGCACAAGGAGAGAGCAGAGCTGTGGGGGGGGCCCAGCAAGCTCCACCCACTACAGAATATTAAAGAGGGGGGGCGGAAACAAGAGCGGTCACCCTGCACAGGGAGAGAGCAGAGCTGTGGGGGGGCCCAGCAGGCTCCACCCACTACAGAAAACTACAGAAGGGGGAGGAGACAAGTCCAGTCACCCTGCACAGGGAGAGAGGGTAGAGCTGTGGGAGGGGCCCAGCAGGCTCCACCCACTACAGAAAACTACAGAAGGGGGCGGAGACAAGACCAGTCACCCTGCACAGGGAAAGAGCAGAGCTGTGGGAGGGGCCAAGAAGGCTCCACCCACTACAGAAAACTACAGAAGGGGGGAGGAGACAAGTCCAGTCATCCAGCACAGGGAGAGAGCAGAGCTGTGGGAGGGGGCCCAGCAAGCTCCACCCACTACAGAATATTAAAGAAGGTGCGGAAACAAGACCAGTCACCCTGTACAGAGAGAGAGCAGAGCTGTGGGAGGAACCCAGCAAGCTCCACCCACTACAGACTGCCTGCAAAAAATGATAGGAGGGTGCAGATATAAGACCAGTCACCCTGCACAGGGAGAGAGAGCAGAGCTTTGTGGGAGGGACACAGCAAGCTCCACCCACTACAGAAAATGACAAGGGGGCAGAGACAAGACCAGTCACCCTGCCAGGGAAAGAGAGCAGAGCTGTGGGAGGGACCCAGCAGGCTCCACCCACTACAGGCTGCCTGCAGAAATCTAGAAAAGGGGGACAGATTGACATGGGGGGGTGCAATATACTGGCGGATAGATTGACCTGGGGGGAGGATTATACTGGAGACAAACTTACCTTGGAGGATTATATGAGGGAACAGATTGACCTGGGGGGAGGATTGTACTGGGGACAGGCTAACCTGGGGGAATTATATTGGGGACAGACTGGCCTGGGCTGGATTGTACTGGGGGACAGACTGACCTGTTGGATTGTACTGGGAGACAGACTGATTTGGAGTGGACAATACTGGGGGACAAATTTATCTGGGGCAGGGAGAATGATTCTACCGGGGACAGACTGATTTAAGGGGAGCATTGTACTGGGGGACAAACTGACATAGGAGGATTATACTGGGGTAAAGATTGACTTAGGGGGAAGATTGTCCCGGGGACAGACTGACCTGGGGGGATTATGCTGGGGGGAGGGGGGAGGATTATACTGGGGGTCAGACTGACCTGGGGGGGAGAATATAATGGAGTACAGACTGACCTAGGGGGAGGATTATACTGGGGGAATAGATTGACCTGGGGGGGGGGGAGCTACTGGGGGATAGACTGACCTGGGGGGGATTATACTTGGGGGAATATTGACCTGGGGGATTATATGGGGGGACAGATCGACCTGGGATCAATTGTACTGGAAGGCAGACTGATCTGGGGGGATTATACTGGGGGACAAACTGACTTGGGGTGTATTGTACTGGGGGACAGACTGTCCTGGGAGATTATACTTGGGGACAGACTGACCTGGGTAGATTATACTAGAAGACAAATTAACCTGGGGGAGGGGGAAGGATTATACAGGGGGACATACTGACTTGGGGGGAGGATTGTACTGGTGGACAAACTGATCTGGGAGGATCACCCCTGAGGAAGAAAGAGAGGAACAAAATTTGAAATGTGTTGGGTTACCCAGTATAAGGACTTAGGCAGGGGCGTAACGATAGGGGTTGCAGGGGTTGCGATTGCAACCGGGCCCCATGCTCGAGGGGGCCCATGTGCTTCCCTTGTACACCTGGATAGGAGGGGTGGTGGGGGCGGCATTTAGACGAACCAATCTTTTCCATTTTCCTCCTAATGGAGGAGACTGGTTCCTCTATATGCTGCCCCTGCCACCCCTCCTATTCAGTTTACTTGTCTTCTGCTGTTCCCAGGGTCCCGCTGCAGGACCGTAATAAAGGGACCCCAATGGGAGTAAAGGGCCCCAGGATCAGCGAGAGGAGGGAAGGGCCCTGGCCAGGGGTCAGGGGGGGCCCTTCCTAATTTCTTGCACCAGGGGCCCTGAAGGTTCTAGTTACGCCTCTGGACTTAGGTATTAGTTCCGGGGATACCATACATATGTCTATGATTATATTTCGGAGGTTAATGATGGTGTACACATCATCCTTTTAATAACGGACCCTTGGATTCTTGAGATGATTGTTTGGCAATCTTTTTTGGCTCGCTTACTATTTGGTTCCTATCAGATGGATCCGGTGTCCCCTATCCTGGAAAAGGGCAGGCAGAGCCCTGTCAATATAATGAATATTTCACTTATTATTGCCTCTCGTAATAGATCTGGCACACCGCGGCAGCCCTCCAGCGGCGTTTTTGTGACGTTTATATATAGGATGTGTATTTTTAGCCGTTGTGACTCTGAGAAGACGGCTCCAACGGGCTCTGTGTAAACCTTCCACTCCCCCCCGCTCCATAACTCACAGCGACAATTAAACTGCTGTCTTCATTTAGTCACATCATGTGATATTTAACTCTTCTCATGTAAAAAAAAAGCGCTAATGGAGGAATTGTGGAGACGAGTGACTCACACCACCTGAATAACTCAACTACGTTCACCAACGCGTCGCTCCCCGCCATGCCGGCTGTGAATCACAATCCTGAGCGGTGCCGCCTGCTTTTATTCATGTTTCTGCAGCATTGCTGTGCTGGATTGACTGGAGTACATTATTCAGAAAAATAGAAAATAGAGCTTGCCGTTTCTTTTTAAACTGTTAGTTCATCTTTAGGCCTCATTCACACGGGGTGCAGGGCCCCATTCAGATCTTGTGATTTGAAATCATGGGCAGAATTGCTGCAATTTTGCAGGTGACTCCAAATCACAGCAGAACGCGTAACTCCCTGCCTGGGGGAGGATTATACTGGGTGATAGATTGACCTGATGGAGATTGTACCGAGGGAAAGACTGACCTGAGGGGGGTTATACTAGGGCATAGATTGACCAGGGAGGAATAACACTGGGGGGAAGATTGACCTGGGGGGATTATACTGGGGGATAGATTGACCTGGGGGAAGATTATACTGGGGGACAGATTGACCTGATGGGGTTATACAAGGGATAGATTGACCTTGGGAGGATTATGCTGGGGACAGGCTGACCAGGGGGGCTATACTGGGGGACTGATTGACCTAATGGGTGAATTGTACTAGGTGCAAGACTGGCCTTGGGGGAGAATTACACTGGGGGACAAACTTACTGTCACGTACCTGGTGGCGGAGTCTGTCTTGTGCAGGGAACAACCGCTCTTGCGCACCCGATTCAAGGACCCCTGGTAGTGGGGACAGAGGCCCAAGAGTGCGGGATGGCACGAGAGCTGGAGGGTCACCGATGGTGTAGTGAGGCTCCAGAAGGCGTGCAAGTAGATGGATGGTCGTACAGGCTGGGTTGGCAACAGGCAGGCAGGAAGGTACAAGAGGATCAGGCCAACGGGTAGTCAGAGTCCAAGCAAGGTTCGTTAACGGGCGGGCAGCAGAGGTACAAAGGAGTAGACAATCGGATGGTCGCGGTAGCCGGGGTCGGTGCAGGTAGCGGACAGCAGGTCAGGACAAGCCGGGTCAACAGGAGGCAGAACAAACACGGGAACAGGTATCCGGAGCTAAGGCGTACAGGTCGGGAACGCTGTAGAGCGAGCAGCACTTGCTCTCAGAAATCTCCCAGTTTAAAAAGGCCCATTTGGCGCCTTTTCCGGCGCGGGAGCGCGCGAACGCACACGGGAGCGCGCGAACGCGCACGGAAGCGCGCACCAACGCGGAAATGCCCGAATTTGGTCAGGAATCGTTCCTTTCCTAACATTGCCCCCCCCAAGGGGCAGCCTCCGGATGCCTCACCGGGTACCACCACCCTGGCGATTTTTCCTGAAGGCCTGGATCAGTCCGGGGGCGTGGATGTTCTCCTCAGGCTCCCAGGAGTTCTCCTCCGGGCCAAATCCCTTCCATTTGATTAGGTACTGGGTCCCCCCAGCTCTCCGGCGGCTGTTTAAGATGGCTTCCACCTCAAATTGCTCCTCGCCGTTGACTAAGATTGGATCCGGTGGGCCCACCTTCCGACCCGTGAAGGGGTCGAGGACCATGGGCTTCAGCAGGGACACATGAAAAACCGTGTGGATCCGCAGGGATGGCGGGAGGTCCAATTCAAATGCCACCCGGTTTATCCTCCTCTTCACTGGGAAGGGCCCCAGAAATCTTGGTCCCAACTTCTTTGAGGGGCAGGCCAGCTTTAGGTTCCTGGTGGATAGCCAGACACGATTGCCTGGTTGGAGCTCCAGCTCCCCCGGACGGGGAGTTTCTTCAACCCTGGTTCTAAAGACCCCGGGAAGGGTCACTTCTCCTCCTATTTGGCCCACCGTAAACTTAACCTGGAGGGCGGTAGGGACGCCTAGGTGTGCCAAAAAGTACACAGGGACGACTTCGGGTACCAGGAGCTGGGGAAGTGCCCAGCCTTCCACCCGGGTGGCCTAGGTTAGAATCAGTTGCCGCTCCTCGTTAAACTCCACCTTCGGTAGAATTTGTCGGCGGCCTCTCGACCCCCCTGGGTCATGGATTAGTTTACCTTCCCTAAACCGGGCCTCCTCTTGAGGACCCTCGGACTCCTCTTGTAGGTGCGGGGGCCTGACTAGGTCCGGAAGTCCTTTTTAGCGGTCCCACCACCATGGGCCACTCCGTAGGCCTCCGACGGGGAACCCCCCCCG